>VYXB01005748.1:724994-853478 GCA_013397135.1 Pachyramphus minor
AACCCTCACAGTAAAGAATTTCTTCCTAATAGCTAACCTAAACCTATCCTCATTCAAAGTCATTTCCCCCTTGTCCTATCACTGCATGCCCTTGGAAAAAGTTGCTCTCCCTCTCTTTTATAAGCCCCATTTACATATTAGAAGGTCATAGGGAGGTCTCCCTGGAGTCTTCTCTTCACTGGTCTGAACAATTCCAAATTTCTCAGTCTGTCTTCTAGGAGAGGTGCTCCAGCCCTCACTCAGATCATCTTTGTGGCCTCCTCTGAACATGCTCTAATATGTCTGTGTCCTTATGTTGTGGACCCCAGAGCTAGATGCAGTACTCCAGGTGGAGTACTCATGCGAGCAGAGTAGAGGGGTAGTGTCACCTGCCTTGCCCTGCTGGCCACGCTGCTTTTGATGCACCTCAGTATGTAGTTGACCTTCTGGGCTGTGAGTACACGCTGTTGGCTCATGTTCAGCTTTTTATCCATGAGAACTTCCCGTTAAGAGAGTCACTCAATGAGCTCTTCTCCCAGTCTGTACTCATATCTGTGATTGCCTTGACCCAAGTGCAGCATTTGAATGGAGACTTCTTGTGTCACAGTTTGTGACCATCCACTCAGTTCCTCTCACAAAGCACCACCAAGAAGAACCTGACTCCACCCATGCTATGCTCCCATCAACTGTTTGCACACGCTGTGAAGATCCACTGAGCCACTTTCTCTAGGCTGATGAGCCCCAGCTGTCTCAGCACACACTTCCCCACCCCAGTCAGACAGATGTTCCAAGCCCCTAACCTACCACCATGGCCTATGGTATTTTCCCCACACAGACTGTTACTACTTCTGAGGTCACTTTTTCAGAGAGTCAGTGGTACCTTCACCTTTAATAACCATAATTTTCCCCCTTGTATTTTTTCTGTTGGTTTCTGGACCTCTGTAAACCTGGAGTATCCTCAGCCCTCTCAGCCCAGGAGTCACAGAGGTGGCTGTCTGCTCCATGAAGAGCTAACTCCTGTGCTGTGCTTTCATGCAACACTCCCCCAGCTCATTGCTTCTGCCAAAAAGGACAAATTGTTCCCTTCTCCACTCAACTCTCCCTTTACAAAACTACTATCCTATCTGTTTTCAATTTTCCTTTCTGTTTTTTTCCAAGCCATAATCCAAGGAAATCATACCTCATATGGAACTCTTCTACAACACTGATTCCCTTTCTTGTTCATTCTGTGCTGGTCTTATGCTGCTGTCTGGATGGGGCTGGGGATTTGACTCATGCTGCATTCAAGATACAGGTGTGTCAGACATTTATGTAAAGGTACTAAGTGGTTTTCTGGTTTGCTGTGTTAATTCTTGGTGATTCCTAGTATTGAATTGCCCTTCTGCCCACTAAAAAGCACTGGAGATAATTTGGCAGAAGTCTCTCATTACATTATTGGAGATAATTTGCCATTAAACTATTAAAAATAAGATCTCATTTCTGAGATGCTTAGACATTATGATGCACATAAGGCTAGGACTGTTTTTTTCCACAAGTAATATTGCAAATGTATCAGTACTAAATTTTGTCATTTTATCACTCACTTTTTCACGCTACATTTACTTAAGATTCTCCCTTGACTTGGCCACCCTTTTTCACAACAATTACAGAAAATACTGAAGAGCAAGGGTAGTTGTAGCACTCCATGACTGACTTCCAACATGAAGTCTGACCACTTTTCACTATCTTTTAACCAGTTAATTAACCTCCATGGATGCTTCATCTCATCCCGTTGTGATTTCATTTCCTTAAGAAGCTTTAACTAAAGACCTTCTTAAACATCTTATGGAAGCATAAGCAGGTTATATTTATCCAAGGCTCTTATCTATGTACTGAGTCCCTCGAAAACCTTCCCAAGGCATGATTTTCTTTGGTAAAAAAAAAAAGTTAAAATTCTTCCATGTTCTGTTTTGTTCCTTTGGCCACTTTTGTGCTTGTTTTTGGGTTTGTTTTCTTTTAGAATAGTTTCAGCCAGCTTGCATTGTGGGACTGATAGAGCTGCCTATTGCTCTGGAAACTTTTCAATTCTAGGACAGTTCCCAACTGCTACCCCAGTTCATAATCCAGATCTTTCGTACTTGAGGGCCTGTAGCAATATGTGGAGAACATGCCTGCTCTGCTGACTTGATCTTTTGTTCATTCTGTTGATTAACTCTGTTCCTGCTGGTGCTTCAGACCAACAGAGATGCTGTCCTTCAATCACAAGTGTCAGGGAACAGCTGGCACAGGGCTGCCTGCACCAGGCAGGCCACAGTAAATTCAGTGCTTTACACTTTCTGTGATGCTTCATGACCTCTGTGGCAGGCTGTGTCGCTGGTCCAGCAGCAGTGATGTCCTGGGGCCCTTCAGAGGCTTCGTTCTGGTTTCACGGCCACCATCCAGCTGAGAAGCTGAGAACTGTGCCAGGAGGTTCATACAAATAACTGGATTTTTTATTAGTATTGTAATCACTTGGGCTGGCTAGTTTCTACAGTCAAAAGATATTTATAACTCTGTTTCTGAAACATCAGGCGCATTAGCTACCCAAGAAGGGAAGTACCAAATAATTTTCTTTCTTAACATTGCATGTTTAAGTGAAAGGCTTTAATTTTACATATAAACAGAGAACAAATGTTCTGCACAGACAGACAGTCTTTTTGCACAGAACAGAAGACCCCAGTTTTAATGCTTACAAAACAGGAAAATGAAAGGGCTTAGAGTATCTGGTTTTGCCAGGTCAAATGGAAGATTTTGAGAAGGGGTTTGAAACCGTTTGTTGCTATGATATAAATTCTATTATGGCTCAGTCCTGCAGTTTTACCTCACATGTGTGCTCTTAAATGACTGAGGAAAAAAAAGAATCAAGAAATAACTGAGAAACATCCAAGAAACTTCAACATATTGGTTGACTGGACATCAGTGCAGGACACCATTAAGCTACAGTAGGAGTGAAACACAGTCAAGTTTCCTGCATTTGAACATACTTCAAAATACAGAAGCAGAAAAAATAAAATTAAAAAAAAACCAGCAACTTGAATTTTACATTCAAAATCAAATCTGGATAGACAGTTTCACAAAGGCATTTGTTGTGGAGTTCCTCTGCAAGACATATAGCTGGCACGAGCAGGCAAGAATGAGGACTATCTAACTAAAAATGAGCTATAAACATTCAAGTATCACTAAACATGGCCTGATTCTGCATGTCTCCTTTGCAGAGCACAAAGGTCAGCTTCTTGATGGCTTCTTTACAAGTAAGGAGTACGGTGTTTCTCGGTGCAAAGAAGAGGTACAGAATCAGGACCACAACAAGCAGCAATTACAAAGTCAACTAACTTTCTTGGAGGTTGCTCAGGGCTAGATTTTTAAAGAGAGTAATAAAAACTATTAGAAACTAACAGCAGAGGCACTGCTGAACTCATCAGGTGCTAAAATATGTTGGCAGGTTCCTAAATGCCTTCAAAAAATCTGTTCCAGTGTAGAGTTTCCTCATTTGACAGGAAAAAAAAACAAAGGAGAATCACTAAAATGTTGGTGAATTCATTGAGCCAGACTTTGGGAAACTGCAGGGACTTTATTGTTAACACCTGCTCCTTCAGAAGCCAATAACTTAAAACAGTCCCTGGTGGTGTTTTTATCTAGTGTGAGCCCCACGTTTCTGCTTAGAGTGTATGGTGCCCTGCCGCTTGCTCCTTACTCCTGTGGAAATCCTGTGTAGCTGATGTGGATGCCAAGAGGTGTGCTGCTCTGCTCAGCTGCTGGATTGGATCTCAGGCAAAGATCAACTGAACTCCAGAGAAGTGGAAATGGTGGTGGGTGGTAAGTGGCTTTCGGAGCTGAGCCCTACAGCTCATGTTCACTCTTGTGAGTGCTGGCTGTGGGGTAGGACTATCAGCATATGCCTTGCTCCAGTTTCATTAGCAGCATGTCACCTGGCAGTATTAGGTTAATGGTTGGACTCTGTGATATTAGAGGTATTTTCCCACCCTAATGATTTTATGATTCAATGATTTTATGATTCAACGTGAAATCCAGTGGGGCCCTGTGACTGATATTAAAAGCAGGGATTTACAAGGAATCTGTCAGAAGTGTACTTTTGTCATTCAGAGCCATGTAACGGATCCTGTTTCCTTGGTGGGTGACGAGGCAGAAGAAGATTAATGCTGTTGAAAGCAGAACAAGTCCAATGCAAAAAAATGCTGCAAGTATCAGGCTGGTTTCTCCAGGACTCAGAGTTTTGCCAAAAAAATTGCCCCCCTTGCTGTCATCATCTGTTAAAAGAGAAATTGTTAATAAGAAAGCTACGCATGAATCTGAAGAATTTGAAATGACAATTTAAAAAATCCTTACCCTTTTCAGTGGTTCTATTTGTTGCAGTAGTTATATTGTATGTTCCAGTGGTGAGTCCTCCTTCTGACGGAACTTTCCTCTCTGTGCAGGCAGAAGAAAAGCACAGTTAAGTTGAAAGCCTTTATAAATAATTTTTTTGCTTTTGAAAAAAAGTAGTGCTGATTTATATAATTATTTCTGAACAGACATCATGGTTAGATCAGCACAGCTGTTGCTCTGGGTAGCTCCATGGGCAACATCCCCCTTCTCTATAGGCATCTCTGTTACTTCACTATTTACTGTAGTGATAGGACAAGGGGTAGCTGTTTTAAACTGAAAGTAGGTTTATATTTGACATAAGAAATAATTTTTTTATGATGAGGGTGGTGAGGCACTGTCACAGTTTGCCCAGAGCACGTGTGAATGCCCCATCCCTGGCAGTGTTCAAGGCCTAGTGAAAGGTGCTCCTGTTCATGGCAGAGGGGTTGGAACTAGATGATCTTTAAGGCCTCTTCCAACACAAACCATTCCATGATTCAGTTCTGCACTTGCTCATTCATTTGAAATTTCACAGCCCACAGGAATATGTGGTATAAGGGAGGAGTATTTTGGATACATTTGGCCGTTACATTTTTCATCCTGCTGCTACGTGATTACAGGTATGAGTACCTGTTGGCACTGTTAGAAACCCTGCAGAGGAGTGTAGACAGCAGGACATGCTGGATCCTGATGTTTAGTGAAGTTATGTGATGTAGAGAGGCTCACAAAGTACTTTTGGCTTCACTCATTCACATGTGGTGGAAGGGACCAGCACCATTCAAAAAGTTTGCCAACTTTTCTTAGTCAGGGGATGGCCCATTTCTTGGACGAGATGAACAATCATTTTCTGGAGCATCTTTTGTCTCAGCTGGTCTCTGCCTTTGTGAGTCAGCACTGATCACAAGGAAGAACCAGCACCATAATAGTCTGTAGGCCCTCCCACACACTGTGTGGCAAATAGTGTTGAAAACCAGCATTGCAGGTGTCTTCTGCACCACCTGTGGATGACTGATGGTCCACAGACTGCCAATGTGTCAGACGGGCACTTGTGAAGCATCAATTGTTTTTAAGTTGCAGAGTGCAGCAAAGATTACTGTCTTTGCTGTGTCATTGGGGGTGTTTGTCCTAGACAATGCTGACTGGCCATGGCAGTAATGTACAGGTGCTTCCCACTAGTGTTCAGGGTGCAGCAGTGACACTGGATCTCTTCCTTTCTTCCCTGCCTTCCATCCACCCAACTGTGCTGCAATACCATCTCTGAATGCTAGAAAGTTTCTGATACTGCACCTGATTTGTTGATGGTGTAGGTTGTCTCCATGCCAGCATGGATGTGATCAGCTACGTGGCAGTGCAGAAGCCAAGTTCCAGGGTTTTCTGCTACGAGTTCAATTGTCTGAAAAGTCCCAGGGAAAAGGTCGTATACGTCTCCTCTGTGGTCCTTATCTGTCTGTGGCAAGGAAAAAGCAGAGGGTTGCCTCAAACACCTCACAGGCACTGAAATATTCCAGTTAAACCTCTAGCTCCTCAAGGCACATGAAATGCTTCTTTCTGTACATTTCTAAGAGAGCCTCATCCAGGGAAACTGCGGTCTGTGGACACCTCTCATTTAATCCACCAAATAACAACAGGAGACTCCTCCTGATGACTGCAGGTACTGGATGAACAGAGGTGTTTCTTTGAAAGACAGATTTTTTTAGGTAGTCCTGCCAGCAAGCTGTCACAACATAAAACCATACTGTAAGCAAGTGTAAGCAAGTGTAGTTTCGTCCCTGTATCTTCACTAATACCCATGGGTAAACATGGATTTTAACCCACTTAACTATGTCCTCTAATAGTGCCCTGAATTCATGTTTCATAACATGAATGTGGCTCAGAGTTATAGAAACTTTGCAAGGAAATCATTAATTTTCTATTTCCTTCACATGTAAAACTCCCACCAAGCTCAGCATCAGCCCAGGGCTCTCTGCCCAAGCAACAAATCAAGGCTGAAACCTGGTTTGGTTTGGTTTGGTTAGGCTGAAACCTGGTTTGGTTTGGTTTGGTTTGGGTTTTTTTCAGAAATTTCCCATCACACTATAAAGGTTTTACTTTGATTTATTTTACTAACCTTGAAGATGAAGGTCTGTGCATGGAAGTGAACTGTATGGATATCCACTTCATTACCCATTCCTATCAAATACCAGTTTGTCCTGTCACCTTCATTCATTGTTAGACCCAAGAGACTGTTATAAATCTTCCCATTGATTGCTGGAAGAATGACAAAATAGAGATGATTAATGACTGGCCATCTTATGGATGATGATAATCTGCATTTGAGGCACACTTTGGACTTTTGGGGAAGAAGGAATGGCCAGGCAGAGAGAGGCAGTCATGTGTGGTCAGGGCAAGGGCTCTCCATAGTGACTCACTGCCGTTGAGGGGAAACAGTCATGCTTTTGTTTCAGTTTCCAAATCGTGTAAGTATACATCAACAGACATTGTCTTGAAAAGCATCAAATCTGTTTTTTACTGGTTGAGATTGAACTCCTGAACAAACAGGATTTTTGCTGAGAAGCTACATGGAAAAAGAGGAAAATAGAATTGTTGCCCAAAATGGGCACCACCTGTAAAATGAGAAGTTTGCTTTGCCGGGGCTGTTTGTGCCCCCATCCAATCTGTTCTGTCTGGCTCCTGGGCTGGTTGCTACTACAGCCATAGTTTTAAAATATCATCCTTATGCTCCTACAGAAAAAGCCTGCAAGGGACGTGGCTCCCAAATAGCAAGGGAAGTCTGGCAGGCCAGCCTCTTCCCAAGTGTATACTACTAAACTATCTTGTTAGAAAAATGTCTTGGCTGGGCCTCAGGAAATCTTTTTGTTTCCAACATTGCAGTTTATGAAGTTGTCCCATGGTTGAGTAACTGCAGGCTAAGTCCAATGTTTTCCTAAAAATAAACCTCTGTCCTCTTGGCTGCAGCAACTGAGTCCTACATACCGTGCATGCTGTTGCCTTCTACAAAGTTCTCAGTGGAATTAAAATCATCAGGATTCTTATGAAGGTATGTTTCAATATTTGCTTTCAAATACCAGGATTCATTTTCATCAAACACCATAAACAGAAGAGTAAATTCACGATCAATGTCTTTCCTTAGACCTCTTTCATCTAGAGTTCCTTTTCTGCAAACTACAAGAGGCCCAATCAGACCGCTGTAGGTGTCCTGAAATAAAATAAATATATGTATTACAGATTCTCAATTCCTCCAGTCATGGAATAGATACTGATTAATTAAAGATTAAATTCCTTTTTCCTACCAGATGAGAAAAAAAATCAGTACTCTGTCTGATTAAAAATTTATTTCTCTACACATCTCTTTGTTAATTTACCAAAGCAATGACCTCCGGGGTCCTTCCCAACCCTACCCATTCTGTGATTCTGTGATTTTGTGTAATGTTTTGCCTTCACCCAAAATCCCTTCAATAATTCTTTGAGGAGAAAATGGCATTACCATGGTATATGCCTTGGGATTTCAGTAGATGAAATTACCCAGCCATGTGCAACTGTTATCAAAGAGGACAAAGCATCTAGCTCTGTAAAGGGCTCTTCTAGCCTGTGGTCTTCCCCAAAATGAGAAGCAGAATCCTTTCAGAAACATTATGCAAGGCAGGATGCTTTAGCCATAGGAATGTAAGCTTTAAGGGTCATTTCTTGGTTACCTTTACAAAATTTGCCGTTGAATAATAAACCCAAGTGATACAGTTTGGATCTGTTTTACCAGGACCAGATCGTTCTGGGACATTCCACCTGTAAGTGTTTATTTCCCCTGAAACAGAGAGAACAATTTTACCATGAACAGCTGGGTATCAGAGGCTTTGAAGAGTATGTAACTCAGATCTGCTACCCTCCTCATCAAAAAATGATTTTCATCAAAACTATCTGTGGAAGCATGCAACAATGGGATAGGAATATGATTCTGCCTTCCAAGAGGTCAGTGAAGTTCCAGTGGTGTAAATGAAGGCATGTTGCCTCGGAAAAGATCTGTAAATGGTATTTACAACAATGGCATCCCACAGAGGGAAGCTTACAGACAGGACTCTTCATCTTCCTCCTTTGCAAAACTTGTAGCTGTTCAACGATCTTGGATGCTGATGCTTAACGTCAGTTGAAGATGTTGGGAGACAAGCTTTCTTTGATATTTTCAATTGAAAAGGGCAAAAAGATGTGGCCGTTGCCACTGTGATTTTGCAGAAGGTGCTGCAGCAGTATAGCACCTGGGAGCCTGAGGGGAGCTAAATATGAACAACCTGCTGACTGGGAGCAGCAGGGGGCTCCTGTCCTCTACCAGATAAGCCTCTGTTCCACAGCAATTACCAGAACCTCTGTCCCTTCCCCAAAGTGATTACCTCTGCCACATCCTCCCTGAGCAGAAATTCCCTGACCTCTGATTTAAAAAGAAGTAGAACAAACTGGGGAGGAAATTATCTATTTGGTTTAACAAGAAAGCCTTCAGTCTCCAGAGCATTCATGTCATGGAGACATAAGCCAGGGAAGAGTTTGTCATCCACCTGTATCTAACCTACATGTCATCACCTCTTTTTAGAGGGTGCGATTTGAGAAGGGAGGCCAGGTCATGGTCCTCCACCACTTTCTTACTTTTTACTCCCCACTTCAGGATGTTTGAAGGCTGTAGATGGAAAAAATTTCCACTCTTCTCAAAACTTGAGACATTTCAGAAGGCATTGAAGACCCATCTTTGAAGTGTAAATAAAGCATAACCCCTGAAAAGACTGACAAACATGATGAAAATGGATATTTTTGCCCTTTTTGCTGCTGGGTAAATGGAAGAATGGCCAGGGAGAGGACAAAGCTGGGGTAGCTGGGAGCTGGTTTGGATTAGGCTGCTGTGAATCTGCTCTCTACATCTATTTACCATGCCCCCCACAGTCTGTTTGGGAGCTGGCAGTGCTCTCAGGAGCACAATTTGTCAGGATATAAATCTGTTTTTATGACTGATTTAGGAGAATTATAGGGACTCTATACAGGAGAATTATATAATTTAGGAGAATTATAGGCACTCTGCTTGGGGTGAACAGTCCAGCCTGACCTAGGAAGACAGAGAGCGACAATTTCTAGGTGACGGTGGTAGGGACTGAAGTGTCCAGGAAATATTCTTGGGTTTAGGGATTGGTTTTCTTTTTTTGTGTGTGTGTTGACTGTTTCTTTCAAACTCCTAAGGAGAAGTCTGTCCTTAGATCTTGCTGAAGAATGTTTTTTGCCTTACTCTCACAGACTTCTTCTCTCACCTAACTCGTCTCAAGGCTGCTCCCATGTGGACACAGGAAACATGACAATAGTGTTCCCAGTGTTATATGTCAACTGTCAGCGTCATCATCATGGAGCAAATAACCAAAAAAAGAAATCATATAAATCAGCTGTATTTTTTTCTGCCTATGTATTAATTACAGGTGTTCGTTTGTCAAAATCCACCAAGGCAGAATTTGGCTCACATTTGGCCATGAGTTTCTCTGTGATTGTACTGTATTGGTACAGCTGCTTATAGAAGAGAAATTTCAGCTTACAAAGAGGTTTATTATACCAGAATTTCTTTTCATTCAGTTTCACACTGAAGCTCACAAATACTGTGAAAAAATTGCATGGGTGTTGGAAAGCACAAGCTATGTACCTTTTGGATTGACTATAATGCCTAGGTTTAAGTTTAATTTCCTACTAGAATGTAAAACCCAACATAAAAGTTGAAGTCCAAGAAGTTTAATGGGAATTTTTCTATATAAAAAATTTCAATGCTGTGAGAACTATTTTCTAATAATTTCCTCACTAGCAACTGAGACATATTTGGTACAGTTTTTCAAAGATTTTTAATTTGTATGACAGCTACATTTTGCATTTTATTCATCAACTCCGAATGCAAATACCAATTCTGTATAGCTTAACAGAGAGGAAGAGTTAATATTGCCATCTGCACCTCTACCACCGTGTTTGAAAGCTTTTAAAACATTGTTAGTATCAGTCTGGAGGCAAATGCAGCACTGGCTTACACTTCTCTTGCCATGATTATGGTCCTGCTTCTGGTTTTTTGGGATGTTTTCCAGTAATATTACATTCCTTTTTCTATCCCTGGTAGGAGCAAAGGGTTAGTCTCTACCCAAACATGCTCACTTGATCAGGAACATGTATAACAACTTAAAATCCTAGCTGAGTAAACATTGAGCGTATTATGCCTGGGTCCACATAGGGGTATATGCAAGCTTGAAAAAGGGATTATCATTCATGTGTTTAAATGCTTTTATATACAACCTTTCTAGCTCAAAGAGAAGAGACTAAAATAAAAAATAAAAAATGAAGAGGCTTACCAGGGAGGGTAATTGGTGTCTCAGGCTCTTCTTCACAACCCACTTCTTCTATACCATGTGCACTTATCGAATAAGGCCTGCTGGCTTTGTTCTTAAATACAATCAGTACAGAGTCACCAACCTCAGCATGCAGTAAAGGTCCTAAATTCAAACAGACTGTGATTAACGGTGCTTTTCTGGTTTCAATAAACTTTCAATAGGAGTGGAGCCAAGGTCTTTATCAAAACCCTTGGGCTTTTCTATTCTTTCAGCAAAGCCATCAAAATTGGTTAGTTATCCCAGCTGATGGAAAGCTCCATATATACAAATAATCTCTTTTCTTTTTGGTCAATGAAGAGTAATGTTCACTCTTAAGGCAGGTTTTTGGACAGCTTGTTTTAAAAGAACATTCTTGTGGATGGTTCTTGTATTTTTTAAAATTTTATTTTTTAAGCTGGTAACTGCCTTTTTTTAACTTTTTTTTTTTTTACTTTTGTACTTCAAGAAAAAAGGAGACATCAAATACATTCCTAGAAATTGTTTTCCCCTAGAAACAGCATAGAGCTTGTCAGGGGAGGTTTAGGTTAAAATGTTAGGAAAAGGTTGTTCACCCAGATGGTGTTTGGGCACTGAACAGACTCCCCAGAGATGTTGTCACAGCACCAAGCCTGACACAGTTCAAGAATTGTTTGGACAATGCTCCCAGGCACATGGTGTGACTCTTGGGGCTGTTTTGTGCAGGTCCAGGACTTCAGTGATCTTCCAACTCAAGATATTCTATGACTACTTTATGACAAGTTGTTGCCCACTTCTCACCCCATAAAAAACTAGCCCATGCTTATCTTATGTCTTGCCCAATTGCAGACACAAATCCAGCCCCTTTATATTGTCTTAATCTGCCTACAAGAGTTTCCCCTATGTTACAAGCTCTAAAGCTAAGGTGAATCCTGGAATTACCCTTTTAGCATCCTCCCTGGATGCACTCCTTAGGAAACTCCTTATTCATGTTCAAGAATGAATTCTCTCAGCAATTATATAAATTGTCTGTAAAATCACTGATAATCTGTGCTCCCTGTTTTCCACCTTAACAAAGCTGGAAAAACTCTTAGTTTTTGGAAGGCAATCCTCTCACTGATCAGGCTTGGACTGAGAGACGTGAGAGCTACTTGCCCAGGATTTCCAAGTGCTCCTCCTCTTCTGTCCTCACTTTGCGATATGTGAAGTTGCCGTTTGTGTACTCCCTGTAAACCACCTTCTTGTATTTTGAACCAATCAGATCTTCTGCTTGGCTCAGAAAAATATGCCCATAGCTGCAAAACAAAAAGGCAATAAACCCACTTAACTTTACACATCTAAAAGCTATTAACTATTGTGTTCCTCACAAAAGATTTGATAAGAATATACAGCTTGATCCAATGTGATGATTGATGTGAAGCCCTTGAGTACTGCAAGTGATTTTAAACAGCAAATAATAAGAGTGATAATCCTCACTAAATGCACACCTTCTTCAAACAGGTAAAGCTGTAAAAAAGTTGCACTCACCACAAACTTTTGGGAGTTCCTTCACCAGAGCTGTCAGAGCAGAGGTGAAGTTCAAGGTCGGAGTGGGTTCAGCCATCCTCTCCAGCTGCATTCTTCTCTCCAATAAAAGATACTGTCTGTCCCTGAAAACCTGAATCCTTTTATCACAGCGGCTGCTTTCACTACCTTGGCTATTAGTCAGCCACAGGAAGGTGATAACCAAAGCTTAACCTTCAAAAGCAAATGCCATCATCTGAGATAAGCGGGAGCTGCTTTAACTCTGGCCTTTGCTGCTGTGTTCTGCACAGGGCTGGGATGCTTTCCCAGCATGACAATAAAGTGAGAAATGTATTTTCCCTTCTGCACCTGGTAGAGGATGCTTTTTTGTGCCCTCCAGGTTTACACATTCACATGCAGTTTGTTGCTGCTGCCATGGTATCCTAGAGGGCTGACTCGCCAGCAGAGGACACTTGCCATCCACTACATCCTCTTCTGAGAGCAACTCTGTCTCCTGGCAGCTCATCTCCAAGGTGCCCCTGGCAGGGGAGTTGCAAGGTTGGCTCACAACACACTAAATTAAACCGAAAGTGCCCCAGGGATACTGCTTACTGTAGTAATGGACTGTGTTGCAACAGCAGCCTAACAGTACTGGAGTTAATATTTTCTTTAAACTCACTGCAGCACCTGTGATCCTTCAGGTCTATTTTTTACAGACTCATCTTCCCCTTTACAGAAAGAAGTTTCCCAGATGCTTAAGGTTTATTTTTGAAATATGTTCCTTGTTCCTTTTTGCTTTCATGCAAGTGTCCTCAGGGACCAGCCTATGCAATATGATCTGGAACAGGTATTTTCTGCACAAGGTTTTTATTCCTTTGCACAGTGCAGTGTAGACATCATTTGCTTGCAAGGGTGACTATGTTCTGATCTTTTCAGGGGAGCCAGGGATTACCACCCTGCAGAGAAGCAGGATCAACACCTCCCTCGTGCATCTGCACTGCCTACAGCAGCTCACGTCTGGGACAGGTACCTGGGTTTTTCCTATGTGAGAACCAGACCACTGTAATGGGGAGACTGGGAAAAGTAAGGGAGAAGAGAGTGTTGGGGGGCATCACTGTACGGTTGAGCCATGGCCGAAACATACACATGGATTTAGGGCCCTGGAAGCCTTCTTGAGTTCAACAGCATTACAGGACACACTGATATGAAAACATTTGAAACTGGTGCCTACAAACTAGTCTAGTCTGAGAGGCCATGACTTTATAAGTATGTTTTCTGTTATTTTGTTCTGCAAAGTGTTCCTCCTAAAAAGTACAAGGCTAGCTTTGTGAAATGATGTTTCAAAGTTTCCCCTCCACCATGAGTGTCTCCCATGCCCACAAGTGGTTTTTTACTTTGAGTACCTTTCCTCGTTGCTGCTGATATTGTAAATCTTGGGTGCTGAGCTCTTATTTGAGGCATAGTCCCACTCAACCTCCTCTGCAGCAATGTAGTAGAGCCTCATGGATCTGTACTGCTGCTGGGCTCGGGGGGTATTGTTGCAGCTGTGGACCTCATAGAAATGTTTCATCCCACCAACAAAGTGATCAAAAGTCCTGCAAACCACTTTGAATGTGCCTGGGAAAAAAGCACATGAAATTTAATCAGTTTTAAAAAAAACTATATAAAGCAGCTTGGCAAATTAGGCCCTGTGACAGGTCTCTGATCTGTCCTCGGACAAACCTAATCTGTGATACTGTCTAGAAAGTCAAGGAAGGGATGTTTATATAGAATCATAGAATAGCTTAGGTTGGAAAAGACCTCCGTGATCATTGAGCCAACCATTAGCCCAGCCCTGCCAAGCCCACCACTATACCAAGTCCCTAAGCACCACATCTGTGGTCTTTTAAATACCTCCAGGGATGGTGACTCCACCACTTACCTGGGCAGCAAGTTTCAGTGTTTCAGTGTTCCACTGTTTCAGTGCTTGACAACCCCTTCTGTGAAGAAATTTTTTCCTAGTATCTAATCTAAACCTTCCCTGATGCAACCTGAGGCTGTTTGCCTCTTGTCCTTGGGAGAAGAGGCCGACCCCCACCTCACTACAATCTCCTTTCAGGTAGTTGTGGAGAGTGAGAAGGTTCCCCCTGAGGCTCCTTTTGTTCAGACTGAACACTCCCAGCTCACTCAGACTCTCCTCATCAGACTTTTTCTCCAGACTCTTCCCCAGCTCTGTTACCCTTATCTGCACACGCTCCAGCACCTCAACATCTTTCTTGGAGAGAGGGGCCCAAAATCAAACACAGAATTTAAGGTGCAGCCTCACCAGTGCCAAGTAGGGGGGGACAATCACTGCACTGGTCCTGCTGGCCGCACTATTGCTGATACAGGCCAGGATGCCATTGGCCTTCTTGGCCACCTGGACTCACTGCTGGCTCATGTTCAGCCACTGTCGACCAGCACCGCCAGATCCTTTTCTGAGAGTTTTCCAGCCATTCTTCCACAAGCCAGTGACCCAAGTGGAGGACTTGGCAAAACATGGCCTTGTTTTGCTCCGTATGAACCATTAAGCAGCTCCATCTTCGCTCAAAAATCCCCATAAACTACTTCTAACAATTTGAGTTAGATTAGCTTAGCCAAGAAACTCTAAAAAACAACTGATTAGATGTCTGGCAGCAGAAACAGGATTGCCAGTGAGCCTTCACCAATGCTGCCCATTCTGCAGACATGCCTACAAGGAAGATGTAGGAGGAAGCATTCATTGCAAAACTGGATAAAGGCATGGAGGAACAAGACATATGTTTCAGAGATGCTGTTTCCTTGTCCTTGAGTACAGAATCACTGTACCAGCCTTGGTGCAAGAAACTTGCCACTCAGACCCTGCAATTGTTTGGTGTAATCAGGCTAATGGAGGCCTCTTTGCAGTATAGACACAGACACACTGTACAATAATGCCTGCTTATAACCATTTCTTGATATGCAACTATATGGTGTAAAAACAGTTGAGCTAAACTGCAACTTTCTGACTCTTTGTACTCCCTCCACAAAAGGCCAAGCCACCATAGACCTTTTTGTTTTTGGTAGCTCTGATGGTCAAAGGCTGCAGTGATGTGGGAGCATCTTTTGGCATGTCCTTGGGCAGATTTCAATATTTATACTCTCCTTCTCTCTTTCCCATTTACTCAAGCAGAAGCTGACCACAGTTCCACCTGCTAGCACTTTGTGAAGCACTTTGTGAAGGAGGAAAGCACTTTCACAGCTGCTTTGCATGTGAGTCAGTGATGGAACCAAAATTAGAAACATAGCTCTGTCCAGACTGGATCTCAACCTGTTCCTTGTGGAGAAAAGTGATGAAAAAAGATAAAATAACATGCAGTTAAATAAAATCACATACATTGGTGATTGTAGAGATCTGATAATTAATTCAATTTCCATTATTGCCAGTAGAAGGTTAGCTGGCAAAAATTAATACCCTCTTTGAATAGTTATTTTGTGTGAGTTCTGCAATGCAGTTTAATGACAGATGGTGGAAACGTTTGGGATATGCATAAGAAAAGTATCTTTTGTCTTACAGACACCTGCACCAGAGGTCTCACCCAGCATGTATGCAACACCAACATACCATCTATCAGGTGCTCCGGCCAAGGATGGCCTTTGGCATAGCCTTGCACAACTCTAATGACTCTCTTAATTTAAACAGAGTTGCACCAATGTAAAGCAAAGTAATGTTGCAGTCTTGGTTATGAAACTTATTTGCTAAGTCTCCAGCAAACAATGCACCCCTTCTTAATTTGAAGTATGAATCACTGGATTACCCATGAGAATTGAAAGTGTCTTTAATGTGTTTGCTTCTGAAGAAACTCTTAAAGACTGACTATTATTGAAAAGTTACTGTTGAAGTCCTAAAATACCTTAAATGATGCTGACTATCCACATAGCAGTGAATTTGCTATTCTAAAACTGCCTGTTTTAAGAATTATTCTGTGAGCATCCTCTTAGCTATCTCTCTGCCTGCTGCTCTTCCCATTCCAAGGTCATTGAAGCCTCCACTCTTTGATGCACATGCATATTTGACTAATAGCACCTTCCCAGAAAAACAACCAAGACTGAATTCTCAGCTATGCCTGGTCTCCGCAGTCTCCATGCTTTCTGGCTCCATGTGCAGAGCAGAGCATCTCACCAAATGTTATTTTGAGCAAGTGGTATCTGCAAGTGCCCCACCACCAAAATCAGTTCATGAACATACCCACACGATCTGGCTGCATCAGTGCTGTCCCTGATAAATGAGGAAACAAGGCCAGCCCATCCCTTGTTGTCCCTCTGAGGTCAATGGTGTTTCCTTGAAAGTGAACCCCGTGCATGTCATAGTGACTGCCCAGCCCGATGAGGTGCCAGGACACCTTGTCATTCTTGCACATGGTTAGGCCTGGCAGGTTACCATACAAGTAGCCATTGACAGCTGGGGGAGAAGGAAAAATCCCAGTTAGCAACAGGTCCACAGAAACTCATCACAGAGCCTCCTACCACCCTCCTGGCAAGAGACTCATGGCTCAGCAAGTTACAGCATTAAAGGGGCATTTCGTGAAGCAAAGGTAGCATTAGAGGACACCAAATTAATATTTAAGTGCTATTCCTACAACCTCTGACCTTCTACATTTTTGCTTTTAGCCTGTAAAATCTTGTAATAGCCTTTTGCAGTGATGTATTCATTGCTATTATGACTGGGATTGCAACACGTACTCCAAGGGCATCAGGAGCTGACCATAAGCTCACTGACAGCTTTCCCCCTCACTCTCCAGTGCACTGCAGTTGGCTATGAATGATGATAAAACCTGCCAACTCATCTTCCTAATATGAGTGAAGAAAAGGTATCATTAACAGATATTAGGCATTTCATACCGTGCATTTTGTTGGATTCCTTGAAATCAGCATCATTTTCATCTACTTTTGAAGGGTCTCCAGTAAATGCTTCAATATTCTTATTCAGATACCAGCTGTCATTCTCATCAAAGATTGCAAAGAGGAGGTAAAATTCTCTATCGATTCCTTTCTGTAGCCAAAAAAGAAGCCAAGACTTTTAAAAAGTACGTTCAATCAGAATGAATTTCTTTTTTTAACAAATTTTTGTTTCCCCAAAAAACTGAAGCTGCCTTCTTAATAAGTCTATGTAGAGACAGGGATTGTCATTCTTCCATCAGGCAGTAGGATAAATGAATAGTCCATCACTTAGGGTAAAAAAAGGCATTCATTGGATGAAAAAGATGGAAAAAACAGGGACAAGCCAGGATATTAGGGAATGACACTTTTGTCTTCTTAACATTCCGCTTAACTCAGCTTTTACCCTGAGGGCTGACCTCTGTTTAATCTCTGCAAACTGAACTGGGAACTGGGCAAATAGCCCATATGGGAACCCCCCAGTGCACAACCCTCCTGTTAGGGACAAGAGTATGTTCCCATTTGGCACCTGTGTCCCATCGTGATTCAGTGTGTTCTTCCGACAGACCAGCAAAGGCCCCACGAGGCCGGAGTTGGTGTCCTTGACAGCATCAGTGGCTGAGTAATACAGATAGGTCAGGCATGGCGGGTCACTCTCTGTTGGACCTCCATTTTCAGCCACCCTCCACTTGTACGTGAAGGTTTCACCTGGCTTAACATGGGCTCCTGGCTTTAGATAGCCTGCAGAGGGAAAATTGAGATGCAATAAGATTACAGGAAGGTTTTGTCTTCTTGACTACAAGAAGTCAGGAAGACATATCTTCTGATTTTTGTGGAGAAACTCCCGCTTCCAACCACAGCTCAAGCACCATCCTAATGTCTGGCCAGTTATGCCATGGGGTTGTTTCACCTGAGTCCTGTACCATGGGGACAACCAAGCCCATTGCCTGCAGAACAAGTTTAGCTGCTTCACCCAGACACCTTCTGACGCTCCTGTGGATTATCTGGATTCAATCAGACAATACAGCAGACCTCATCCTGGTGCTTAAATGTCTTTCTCTAATGGTTGTAGCTTACTTGCCCTATCATGAGATTTATCTGTGGCACAAACTCAGACTCTGGCTCTTCATTAAGCACCAACAAAGCAATTACATTAGCAAGCGGAGCTGTAGCTGTGAGTCTTTAGACATTCTAAACAAATCTGATCCTGGTAATTGTTTCTTTTTGATTTGAAGCAGTGCACAGGATCCTCTGTCAGCTTCTCCACAAAGTGGCAGATATTACTTTTTTGGAGGTTGCTTTTAAAGGATTTGGGCCATTGTCTGCTGCCATACAAAAGCTGATGTAGCACCTCTTGAGTAATTTAGCGACCATAAAAGAGTGCTCATATTCACTCAAAGACAACTTACAAAAGGGACATGAAAGTCAGCAAAAGGGGTCAGCCCTGCAACCTTTGTAGAAAAAAAGTGCGAAGTAATCTTTCTGGTCTTTGCTATGAGGAAGATCAAATCAGAAGTTTTGTTTAACACTTAAGCATCCATTGGCTGGATTTTTTCATCATAGTCAGATGAGTCAGGCGGCAGCACACCACACTAATTTAGATACTCCTCTCTAATACTGCAAGACAGTCCTCTTAAAAACTTAGACACAAGTGAAAATAGTAGTATTATGTTTGAAGACATACGATTTACTGCAAATTGCAATACAGAGTACTGATTCAACAGTATCTTATTCCATTGGACTCATTCTGCAACAGTGTTTAATAAGGAAAACATTGATTTGGAGTCAAAAACCCTCTGAGACACACAAGTGTGAAACACAACATGGAATGGTATTTCCTGAGGGCACAACTGAAAAAAACCCTCTGTCTGCAAACATCTCTAGATATCTGCAGATACGTTTATATATGGTATTTTCCCATAAATAAGCTGCACTCAGACAATGCACAGCCTTTGAAAAATCATTTATCTGTGTAAACCTACAGCCCCTGTGGGACATCTACATGTATACACTTGTAGATAGATGTAATGGAAATCAAACACACAAGGGTTAAAGGAGAGAAAAAGGGACGGAAAGATTATTGAAGAATGTGGAGTCAGGTTCCTCTCCAAAGATCCAGAGGTGTGCAGCTCACACAGCTGCTGAATTATAGGTTTTTGTTTGATTTTGCTCCACGTCAAAGTGTGCAATGCTGGAGGGCACTATTACCACAGAGTGTTAAATAAAAGCACAGTAGGACTGCGAGCAGAGGGGAAGCTACACTTTCATTGGGGAACTACCTCAGATGTGGGTGGCATTAGGATCTGTTCAGATAACTTCAAGGCTGATCTCAAGCCAGTTGGGTTTTTTTCTGATTTTGCCTGCTGGCAAATTTGTTGAGTTGCAAGGTCAGCAACTGGACACAACAGTTTAATAAAGCCTTTTGCATTGATTTTGTTGTATGATGAGTTTTACACGTTGACCTAGTTCTCTTAGTACAGTTTTCAAAGGAGGGATTAAGTCCCATGAGTTTCTTTTTGATGTATTGTGGTGGAAACAAAGCAATTTAGGCAACAAGAAAATCACCTTTCTTTTCAGTGCTGCAAATGCAGCAAAAACTTTTTCAAAGACCAAAACGTTGTCTCTAGGTTACAGATGGGATTCAGCTCACCTTAATGGAGCCATCTCAAGCTTAATGTCTAACCCAAACTCTAGACTTCTTTAGTTGATGGAGACTGAATCACATCTCCAGAGAGTGAACTATTGTCTCCTACAATAAATGTTCAAAGTAAATGGGACTTGTCACTCTCTGAAGGATTTTTTTTCTTGTCACTGACTGTAAAAAGTGCCTATCAATTAAACATGACATTTAACATTTAGTAATTAAACTTAAGGAACAAAGTTCCTGTTCTTGCCCAAAATTAGAGGAAGACTTTCTCAGTGCTCCCTTTCAGTGTTTATCTATTTATGAGAGTTAATAAGGATTATCACTGCTTCACGTTCCAGGGCAATCAGATAAAAATTGGCTTTGACACTGACTTTCCCAAGAGTAAAGCAAGACCAATGCCCAGCCTGGATTAGAAATAGTGGATAGTTACATCTAAAGACTCAGCAGGACCATCATGCCAGATCCTAAGTTTCATAATTCTGGAGCATGTGCAGAGGAGATCCACCGATTACAATGGAGTAGGATTAGATTAGAACTAATATAAATTGGATTGTGCTTGTGACTTCTGTTCAACATGGACCTCAGCTAGTTTTAGATATCTCGTCTGGCATACATCCAAGGGGAAGAACACATTTGCACATCGTGGAGTCCCATGGATTGTGACAGGTATGGTAGACACAAACTAATAAAATCATCCCTTCCATGCCTTAGTACCCACAAAAATGACAACCCTGCAGAGCAGCAGCAGATTTTTAGACTCAGGTATTCTGGATGTGATGATACAGTAGCACAGTCTAAACTTACCATCTAGGTAGGGAGCGCCTTCCGACAGCTTGCTGAAGCTTACACCATGGGCCATAATGCTGTAGCTTCTTCTGGCTTTGTTGGCAAAAGTAACTAACACTGTATCTCCCACTTCAGCTTTTATGATAGGACCTTTAAAAAGAGAGTGAGAGAAGCTATTAGAAGAACTACTCTCTAACATATTTCTACCAAAACAAGAGGGGGCTGCAAGCAGCAAATTCCCCTCTGGATCCAAGTGGTTCTGCATTCAAACCTGATATAGTGACAGGAGGGGAAAATATTCACTATACCAAGTATTCCCAGGTGCTTCATGTCCTCTGACCAAGTCTTCTTAGTGAATGTTGCATCAGTGTATTCCACATAGCGAACCTTCCAGTATTGACCTCCTATTCTGTCAGTCCCTTGTGTGAAATATGTTGCAGATTCACTGTGGAATTAGGAAATCAGACTGGTTAAATAATGGGAGGTTCGGGTGGAATCCTTCATTTCACATAAAGTTATTACTCCAGACACAGGAGACGTGACCCCCGAAGTTACTAGTTTGCATACACTTTTCTAGGAGACAGAGAGAGATATTACTGGCTAGAATTTGTTAACAAATGAGTATTCATTATCCATTAGACTTTTCTGTTCTCCCAATTTACTTAAGGAGACTTACCTTAGGGCAAGAACTGTGCACAATATGTCTCTAATCCTGGCTTTTCTGGGAGATACTGTAAAGCAGTTTGTCTTCATCAGTAATAGCAGGGGGGAAAATTCTACCATTATGGCACCTCTAAAATGCACTGACTGTAGGTGCGAAAGCTGCCTGAGAAGTCTTGACAAAGGGTCATTAACTTTGAACTTGGTGAGCCTCACTGGGTTCACTTTCTCCATGGACTTAATGGAGCAAGATAAGCGCTTCCAGAAGGCAACTCCAAGCATCACCGTTCTGAATCTAACTTCCTGGCAAGGCTGTGTAAATCCATTCTTCCCTGCCCCTTTCAATTAAAATTAATAACAGTGCAAGAGTGCAAGTGCCCTGGTGAATCACTGGAGAAGTCTCACAAAGACTCGTGAGATTAAAGCACAACAGGAGAGGACAAGAAAACTCACCTGCCAGTGGCATTCAAACCCTGCCCAGTGAATTTGTCATAACCGTCAGGTCCATAATTCCAGAGCACTTCTTCAGCAGCAATATAGTATCTTCTCATGTGACTGACTGGTGAAGGGTGAGACAGGTTTTTTTGGCAGATCTGAACATCATATAGTGCCTCCATGCCACCTGGGAGGAGAAAGAGTCTGGAGACAGTCCCTGACCAGCTGCAGTGTCAACAATTTCATGGATACAAATGCACATTCAAAACTCTCTGGAAGCTACATGGATTGGAAATAATTACCAGAGTAGATTTTTGTTTTAAAAGACTTTCTCTGCCTACGCTGGCCCAGCTGCCAGCATCCTTCTTTTGCAATGTGGTGCTTTATGCCACAAGTGAAACCCACTGACATCAGTGGCACTTGTTATTTGGCTTATTTACTCAATTTCTTAATCTGTGTAAGGATGGTAGAATGATTTGTGGCATCACAGTGCCTCCAGAAGTCTGCAAAATGGCATCATCTCCCCTTGACTTTCACTGAAACAGAGGCTGAGTATTTCCACTGAAGGTAATTGTTGCTTGCCAGAATCAAGAATGTTTTGCTTGATGAAAATCCCACTGAAATCCATGCGCAAACTCACAGAAGTAAAAATTCTCCCAACCCATCTCTGCTATGAAAATTATACATTGCCCACTGCTGTGAGAACTACTTTATAAAATGTGCTTTTGGGGTCTTGTACCAAACAAGTATCACAACATCACCATGAAATTCCTTCAGCTGGCATGATTTTTTTAATGTGTCAGTATTTGTCTACAACAAAAAGTGGTGATGAAGGCTCTTCTCACTGCCCATCAAGATCTCCGGTTTACGTAGAAAGCGTGGTGACAGTGCTGAGTCTAGCAAGCCTTCCTCATATGAGTTACACAGCCAAGTCATTCATACTAGCTAAAGATTTGGCCCAACACGTATAATTTCCACTGGTGACTAAACTCATATTCATGATGTTTATCTGATGAAATAGTTCCAAAGTGTTTCAGAGTCACAAAAAAAGTGTCAAACCCTGCTTTCCCTGGAAACACCCCTCAGTTTTCTTTTCCAAACATAGTAGAGTCTGGAACTTCTGAAAGGATGAGGGAGATCTATAGCAGCATACCTCGTAAGTG
Organism: Pachyramphus minor; assembly: GCA_013397135.1. NCBI lineage: Eukaryota > Metazoa > Chordata > Aves > Passeriformes > Tyrannidae > Pachyramphus > Pachyramphus minor. Next base: position 747,806 of record VYXB01005748.1, read on the forward strand.
CTCATTAACTTGGCACGTTATCAGCCACCTCCCAGGGCTCCCAGGAGTCATCTCCGCTGTGATGAATGTTGCTGGGAACAGGCCGACGACATCTGCTCTCTGGTCTCTACTAGTGAATGTGTGGCCGTAGAAATAAGCAGCATGGATATCTATCTCGCTTCCCATGCCAAACAAGTGCCAGGACATGGAAGTGTCAGCACACATCTCCAAGCCGGGGAGATTGCCATAAATATAACCATTAATGGCTAAAAACAAAAGTATGAGACTTTATGAGAGGTGAAAAAAAAGTGCCAAGTGCCTTCGATCTCATTTCTAAGGGTGATTCTTTCCTAGCCCAGAAAAGAAACTGTCTGAATGCCCACACTGAATAAGGTCCTAACAGGTTCCTTGATGAAGAGTAACAATTTGAACATACAGTTTACAGCTCTAGATGATCAAATTCTTTTTCTGTGTTTGTGAAAAACTTCCTGGATAATACCAAGATGTTACAAAGGCCGAGTCACCATCAAAAAGGCCAGATAATGAAGTTAACTTGGTCTGCAGCTATTTAAGATGGTTGAAATCCATTTGCTCTTATTCTGAGTCATAAATATGCCATTATATGCCAGGCTTAAGCAATTCAGATTTGAAAATTATGCTATCAGTCAAATCAGTCTAGTCAGCTCTCTTTTCCTCAGCTTCTATGTCTGACAAGATGCTCAGAGAATGAGACTCATATTTTGCAAAATATTTTAGCTCCTAGGATCCCTAAAATGCCAAAAATATACTGAAATATCTGGAATTAACTTCTTACACCAGATGTCCAAATGGCACAAAGCACTACGGGCCAATGGATCTCTGAAGGGCAAGAGTGGTTGTACCAGTCCTTTGAGAACTCTTCCAATACATCTCTAAGTGCTCTGCAGCTTTCTTTTCTCTTTTCACAGCTGGACAAACAAATGGCTTAAATCTGTTGCCTAAGATAAAATGCTAAACAAATGGCAGAGCTGGGCATGAAAGCCAAATCTCCTTTCTGCAAACCAGTGTGTCATGCTTTATTTAGGGAGAGGTTTTATCAACACAGTACTTCAATATCCTGACTCAGTCCTTGCTGAACAGATAAAGGAGAGACATTACAGGGGACAGAAAGTCCCACTGAAGTGAAGAGCCTGCTAAATGCTTTAGGTCATCATTTGCTCAAGAGTCCTTCTCACCATGCATTCGGTTGCTGGTCTGGAAACCTTCATCCTCTTTGTCCACTGTGTCTGGTTCTAGGCAGAAGGTGTTTATATTCTCATCGAGGTACCAGCTGAAGTTTTCATCTACAATGCTAAACATCAGGGCAAAAGCATTAGCAGCACCAGTCCCTTCTATTGTGGTGTCATCTGCAGTTCCTAAATTGCAAACAAAAAGGAAAGTGATAAAAAAAGCCTTGGAGAGGATTGAATTTAAAAGTGACAACAACCTTGGAGCACTCAATGAAATATAGTGCTCTGCTGTGTTCTACAGGGCAGGATGAATCTCCTAATTTTGCTCTTCTAAGACATCTTGACACCCCTCCAACAGACTTGGAACAGATGAGTGCCTCCAGAAGGCAGTTCATCTTGTCTAAGTCAAGCTGATATTTCAGTATCTCTTTGTTTTGACACAAGCACGAATACCTGCCAGTATCTGTTGTCCCATTTCCCCCTCTTTGGCCTGCTGCACCCAATCCTGCCCTTCAGTCAGTGTTAGTTAGCACCTGTGCACGGTGAGCCAGGTTGTGGGCCTGATCTAGCCAGAAAGAAGGGAGGGGGTTTTTTGACCAGGAATTAAGGAGGGGAGAGTGGAAGCCTGCATTTCTGTTGCATTGAAGCAACTGCTGAATTATATCCTCAGAAAGGCCATCTAAATGTGGCTCACTCTCCACAGACTGATGAGGAATCCTTGACAATTATCTAACACCAGATACTTAAATTTAAAAAGGCTGAAGGCAGGATGAATAGAATCTATTCCAGCTAAGTTCAATACCATTATCCAAGGGACCATTTGGTGAACAACCTGAGACTATTGGAGTGGCGATATCGAGGAGTCTTTTATTATCCATTAGCAGATGTAGACTTCATCTAATCATCCAGTCTGTCTCTGAACCCATGAAAACCTTTGGTTCCCCTGCCTTCTACAGGAGGGAGCTCAGAGCCTTGCTGTCAGTCTTGTGTCCATCACTGCTGTGTGGACGATTAGAGCAGTAACATTATATAGATATCCACCTTGATGAATTCAAAATGAAACATGCATATAACCCTGGCCTTTCAGGCTAGGATTGTTTAGAATGTGCTATCCTCTAGCTTCATGTATTGTTGTGTAGTTATCAACTCAGTTTTACATATTCAGGCAGTTCTGCAGATTTCAAAGGCTCTCCAAGAGAATATAAGTGTGAGACATTTTAATTGTGTGAGTTAAGCTGGAGACCCGGGCCTGTCCTTTCCACACTGAAGTCTTTCTCTTCTTCATATGTAAAACCTGCTTCACTTAGATGCTCTGTACATAAAATCAGGACTGATTTTGTACTGTGGGAGTTACTGGAAAGCGAGGGCATAGTTACACCTGCCCAGGGGAGAGGTGGAAATGGCTCAGCTGATCAAAGGGTGAGGGCTGGTAGATGATGTCTCCAGCACAACATTAGCAGGCTATAACTTACACAAGACAGGCTGTTCAGTGCACAACCCCTTTGGTTGTGAGATACAACTTGTGAGCAAAAATAAATATATGATCTGTATGGGGAAATAGTTACAAACACTGGGCTTTCAAGTATGTAAACACCATTGCCACAGACTCCTGACCAGCCCTAATTTCATTTCCTGAGCAATGAGTCCTCTGTTCTTCCTGAAATGACCCCGATTTGGGAACATTTATATTTGGTCTCAGCCACGACAGGATGGTCACAGAGCATGCTGCAGTCCCTCCACCAGCTGAGGTAAATCTCTCATGAAGCCAAAGGGGAGCAGGAAGGGGATCGTCCCAGAGCTACAATACCTACCCTGGGATGCTTCTGGAATGGCCCATCTATTCCTTGCCCCTTTTTATGGGCTATGTAGGGATAGACTCTAGACCATCATGATTATACCTGTAAGCAAAAATGACTGTTAAGATGCCAAGCTTGGCAGAGGGGCTTGCTCTATCAGTGTTTCTAGCTCAGTACCTTTTTTACACACCAGCAGAGGCCCAATTAAACCAGATGCAATATCTCTTGGTGTGTCAATGTGAGAATGGTAAATCCAAGTCAAGCAGTTTGAGTCTGCCAAAGTTGGGGAATAATCTTTCCTTACTGGCCATGTGTATGTGTAATTTCCACCAGGAACAACAAAGTCGTCCTCCTTGCTTTTACCACCGGTTCCATCAGGGTAAAGTGCTCCTAATACACAAAAAGGAAAAAGGAAGCTTTTAGTCCCCCCTTAACTGATTTTGTTAAATAAATGTGTAATTTATTCTATTTTAACTCTTGTTTATAAAATAATAGCAGCACTCAAACACAGAATCACTGAGAAATTGTGAAAAAGTTTAATATTTCTGGTAATCTCATCACAAAAATATTGAGGGTTAAGACCTGTTTTTTATCAGTAAAAAAAACTTTAAAAATGCTCTATTTTTTTCTTGTTTCTTAGTTTTCATCAGGCATCTAAACAATTTTGTAACATTATGTATCTTCTCACAGAAAACTGATGAGGGTACTGAATGTAGACAAATCTCCACAATCCTCTAACAAAGATACACGTGCATAGGTCTGGGACTCTGAAAACCATATCATGCCTGTTATAACCCAAAAGAGAGGAAAACATTTAGTTGCAAGAACTCCATCCATTCAAATAGACTAAATAGGTAAAAGAAAGGAGGGAAGATGTTTTGGTTACCTTTGATTCAGAAAAATAATTCAGGAACAAAGACCCATCTAACATGTCAATGTCCATAACAATAAATACTTAAACAAATTTTTAGCCATGATACAAGTTACTCCAGAAGGAAAAGAAAGGAAAAGGCAAATGAGCTTTTACCTTCAGAGTCCTTGTCATAGAAGACCCCATGTGGATGCACAGAGTATGGGCGGGAAGCAAAGTTTTTTAGGTGGATGATAAAGACATCCTCTTCTTCTGCCTTCAGGACTGGCCCAAGGAACCCCAGCCATGCTGCTTTGGGGATCTCCTGGGAGTAAGTGTCATCTGTGAATTGCCTAAAAATAGCTTTTTTGTACACACGTCCTATCCGGTTTGCTCCTCTTGTCGCATACACACTTGCAAACCTAGTGTTGGGAAGGGAAAATAATTTAGAGACAATAAACCTCACTTAAGAATTGATCAAATAACTGGTGCCTACCGGGAAGATAAATAGTTCCCTGGCACAGATCACACAGCCAGTAGAATTAAAGCTAAGGAGTCAATCTGGACAGGACTAGCAGGGTCTAAGCCCCTTTCTGTACAATAACAACCACCTACTTGCAGGTCTGGTCTTTAGCACAGTTGCTGCAAGTCTGCATTGAGAACTGGCCACTCAAACCCTTCTGTACAGTTTTAGCAGCTTCTCCATCTTTTGAAAGTTTGAAACCTCACCTCTGAAAGCATGGCTGTTCAGAAGGAAAAGAAACCCAAATTAAGTTTTTTCAAAAGCCAATAAGAGCAATCCTAATCAGGTAGTTTGACTCCTTGGAAGAGTAACATTAAATGTGTTTTGCATGAAATGCATTATTGCTACATTCCAGAGTCTGTGTTTATAGCAACTTCAAGTCATGGAGAACCCACCATATGATCAGTGGTTAACATATTATAGCTTTTAAATAGCTGCTTCCTTCGAAGCCTGAATTGCATTTGAAGTCTAATATCATCCAGCTTCACATTCCAGCTGGTTCCCATCAAGCCCTCTCTCAGATCAAAGGAGTCACATGCCATCAAGAACTTCTTTTCTATGCAGACATCTGCATAAGTTTTAATTAATTGACTAAATTGCCTCCTACCTTCTTCTGGACAAACCAAGCACACTGACATTCTTTATGCCACAAATCTTTCCCAAAGCTCTTTTTTGAAAACCAGTATTTCCCTATCTCTTTTGAAGTCTGAACACAAGAACTCACGCGAAAGGTACAAAATGTTCCAGCTAGGGCCAGAGGTGTTCACAGTTGATATTTCTTACACAACTGGGAAATAGTTTTTCCCTTTTAATTATAACATCATACTAGCAACCCATGTTCATCCACCAGCAGTGGATTGTATGACCAATTTCATGATGGGTGACTGTTCCATGAGCTTTTTCATCCTCTGAAGATTTTTTGAACTTTCATGGTTCCTAACAAACTCATAAAAAACCTGAGCTAAATTTTCCTGAAGTATCACTGGCAGAAATACAGCAATTTCCTATTCACTGTGAGTTTTTGAGACTGCCAAGTTCACCTGCTTATCCAATTTTTTTAGATGCTATTGTGAAGTGCCTGCAACCTGAGCAGTGGATATTGCATGAGTTCAAAGGTGTGATTTGCTGTAAGGTCTTCACCAGAAGATACATATGATTCTATGATTCCTAGGACACCATAACTCACAACATCCCCCATGTGGTCATTACACCTCCATGATCACTGTCTGAAACAGTCCCCTGAATTGATCCAGATATAAAAGCCTCCAAAAAGAATACTTTTTTATTTAAATCATGTGTTTTATAGCAACCCACAAGCTTTTGCACAAATTAAAACATTGCCAATGATACTGCTGCCGTAGAAACAGTCAGCTGGGATGGCAGGGAAGGTTCTCAGTTTGCTTCTTCACAGAAAAACATATGTAAGAAAAATACACCCCAAAAGCACAGTTGAGGAATGAGTTGCCAAAAAATCTGGATTTTCAGTGAATTAGCAGGTCTGTGGTAACTGTCTGTGCACACAGCAAGACCTGACAAGTCACAGCACATTCACCAAGGAGAAGATACCTTCCACTGCCTGGGGGGAAGAGCTGCTACAAGAGTCTTTACCGCAGAGTGGTAGGTGGTGTCAGTAGGAGTTCAGTGTAAATGTACATGCTTCCTTACCTCATGGCAGGGTATTCATATGGTTATGCCCTAATTTGAATTATGAATTGATTTTTTAAATGGTTTATAAGAAATTTTCTCTAGAAAAATATCAAACATATTTTTTGAAATGTCCCTATTTTCAGGAGAGATTTTTTTTCCAATTTCATCAGCCACCAAATATTAAATGAAGTGCTGCAATGGCACCGTATTTTCCCCATGATGACACTGTCTTTATGCCCTTGGTTTTCATGCCAGACAATTTTGCACACTCTCCCATAGCATACCTGGGGTACATTGTCTCCCCTGAAGAAGGAGAACTGTACGCCAGAAAAATGCACTTTTTGATGAGGTTTTGCTCGATGCTTGACATGAGCCCAGCTCCTTTAAATGCATAGATCAAGGATACCAACATCCAGTTAATTACTGAAGTTCAAGAAATCACCCTGAGAAAATCCTCTGGGCTTAAGCACTGGAGACTTTCTCATATAAAGACATTCTAGACCTGCTATAATATCTGGATCTGTGTTTGTCTCCTACTTAAAGCCATCTAGAAGCCAGGAAAAGCAGCCTTTTATTGGCAGTTTTCTGAAAGGGGCCTATTCAAATGACCCCTTTGTTTGGAGCTGCAGAGCCCATTGTCAGTGCAATAGGTATCAGCTGCAGCAGTCACAGTGTAGGTGATGCTCTGTATGTGCAGAGATATGTATTTTCAGCACACACATTTGTTTTCCCTCAGTACCTGAGAATAAGGCTCACTGTTTGTCATGAGTCCTACTCTAGGTGCCCAGGTTACCCCATTTCATCCAGGAGGATTTTGGGTGCCCACCTCAGCATTGCAAGTAGCTGGTAGCTCTGTGCTTCTTTACAGGTGTTGCTGTGCTGCACATTACAGTGCTTAAAGTCCTTTGCAGAATCAGAGAATCACAGAATATTCTGAGTTGAAAGTGATCCACAAGGATCACTGGAATACCCACACTGGAGCTCATGCCAAAATGTTTCTTATCTGTCATTCCTCTCTTGTTACAAGAAGACAAATCTACTCCCTCCCTCTTCATACTCCCCTGCTCACTGCAAACTGTTTCATCCTCCTGGTGATATCACTGCCTGAGCCACTTCCATCTTTCTGGTCTTGTGCAGATGTAAGAACTGCAGCACTAAATTTTAACTATCTCCCTCCAACTCAGTTGTCAGCCTGCACATAATGCTCTGGCATCTCCACTCCCATTAGGAAAGGGCAGTACTCCATCCTCTGGGGCTGTACCCATGAAAGTTTCCTGAATTCCCTCCTCCATCTCCTCTAGTCAGGGCAGTCTTGAGGTTACATGCAGAGATAAGCAGGCTTGCAAATCAGGGCATAAAAATTCTTGTTCAGACTAAGAAAGCCATGCAATCCTGCCTTTATTTTTATGCCTGGTTTCATCTTGCTGCCTGACCACTCTCAGTATTTCCTAAGGTCCAAGAAAAATTGGCAACACAAATGAATGGAACAGGGAGTTATTAAAAGAGAATTAACTCTAATTTCTTAAAATAAGTGTTAACATAATTATAGACATCCATGTCCTTGCAATGATGAGCAGTAAGATTCTTCCAAATGAAAGAAGGAGTAAAACAAGAGTGTCACATAGATTCTACTTCAAATCAAGACTGGAAACTGAGATAATCTGTTGTCTCCAGTAAGGACCATGATTTAGGACAGGACCATGAGTGAAGTGTAATTTCTCCACCTATTTCTTTTATCACACAGAAGAAGTGTTTTGCCATGATTTTTACCATGTTTTTGTTACCTTCAATCTTAGGGTTACAACCTAACAGATGTTATGTTTTCCAAGAGATGCTTACACCAGTACTGTGTTACAATGTGCATGGCCAAGAAAACAGCTCCCCAGTAGCCTGGAGACAGATCCTCTCTGATAGAATTTTGAAGCCTTCTGAGTTTGTTTGCTGCTGTAATCACCACTGAGTGCCAAAAAATCAGCATTCAGAATAACTACCAGACATGGACTCCCAAATCTTCTTCTGTAGTTAACATTCCCAATAGCTGCTGTACGGTCCTGGGTGAAACTGCAGGCAAATGAAAACTTTCTTTTATTGTTATTGTTCCACTAAAGTCTCATAGATTTTACACTGACAAGCACCTTCATGGGTTCATTCTCTAAAATCTCTTGGTGGTGAAACCTTCCTTACTCGCTAGCCTCTTCATATACTCAATGACTGAGTTTATAACAGGTTTTTTACCTCAGAGTTCCAGATTTTTCTTGTGGCTGAAGTAACCAGGGATAGTGCCCATGGCTCCAGACTACCCCTACCATTTTAACCCCTGGGTCATATAACCTGTTTAGGGTAACCCTCTGCCAAACCATGACTCTCATGCTAAGGCCAATGCAGTGTCTGTTCCTGAGAAATGGCCAGTGGAGGGGGACCAGTGGTGCCAACTCACTGTTGTAGATGGTGCCCTGAGCACAAAGCATCAAACAACAAAGTAAGTTGCATGTCCTCAAAAGAGAGAGACACAAAGTCCTCAAAGAATGTTTTATGCTTTTTCTGATCCACACGAGCCACGGAAAAGGTCAATCAAATTCATAAAATCTTAGACGAAGCTCTGAGGTATCACTGGTGTGGTATGATGGCTTCTCTCCTACAATAAACTTGTACTTCCCCTGAAGCCAATAATAAAACTCCTCTCAGGCTTCATTAGAGCCAGAATTTCACCTTGAATGCCCTTTTGAAGTTGACCCTTCCCACAATGATCATCTCTACTGTTGCAATTGGGTTATTTGTCCACATAGTGACTCAGCCATTAGTGTAGCATCTGTGACGACAGTTTCACCGTCATTTGTCTGGGTGGGATCTCCTCATAAGCAAATTGCTCAAAACGTGTTTGATGCTGTGGTAACAAAAAACACCCGTTAGTGTTGGTAGGTGCAAGACTTGGCCTAGATAAATGTAGAATTGGTGTTCCAAAGAAAAGGTATGAACTGTGACATCAGGCAAATCTTACTAACATCTACCACCAGCAGAGCAAGATTTAAGCGTCCATAGTATAAACTAGTATCAAATTAATTTAAAGGGATTATCAACTAAATTTAATCCTGAAGGCTGAGCTACAGTAGGAAGAGAATGACTGATGCATGTCAAGGCGCAACACCTATGTGTATTTTCCTCTTGAAAGGTCATTTCCCATGTGACCATTAAAGGGAACAGGCAACATCCAAGCTAACCCTCCTACTGCAGCAATACCCACGCCCTAACTCACAAAATCTGCAGTGCATCCAGCAGTGCTGACAGCACATTGCACCTCGTGTGTCCAGTCCAGCATGGTTTAATGATGTTAACTCTTTCACCTGTTATATCAGGTGGGAAGGGATGCTGAACACCTTCCCAGCTCACCTATGCCAAGTGGTCATAATTTGGATCTGTGACTTTCAAAGGCCCTTGTGCTTCAGAAAATGTAAGTTTAATTTTTGAAAGGAAAACAGAGAATGAAATTTCTTCATTTCATTCATAACACTCCAAATTATGAGAATGAGTAGAACAGCTTGAGGCCTCAATTAGACAAGACAAAGGGGTGAACAGCCTCATTATTCTCTTTACATAAAAAGCACTGATGTACAGCAAGATACTTGTGATACTTGTTCTGTGCAAGCAGCAGACTGGCCCTTGAGCACCGCAATAAGACAAGGCATAATAAAAATTATCATCCAAGCAGAATAGTTTTGCTAACACGAGGCTGGGTTTGGGTAATCAGCTCTGAGGAGAGGCAGCCTTTTCAGCTCACACCCATGGAGGTTCTGATGCAGTACTAGGATTCCTGGCTCCGGAGGCAGCTCACTCAGCACCAGCACAACAGGAACTGAGCAGCATAGCTGTGTTTGGTGCCAGAATCAGCTCACCTGATTTCCAGCCCCATGCCTCACCTACTGAAGCCTCCTTTACCCTCTTTATTTCTAAAAACTGAAGGCTGAGGAAGGTATTATTGACTTTGGCATAACAACATTGAAAATCATCTCTTAAATGTCACTGTCTGATCCAGGTAACATAACACTTCACATTGCAGACTTGCTAATTCAGGATTTTTATTAAGTACTGAAGAATAAGTGGTTTTGATTATATCTCTGTGGGCTAGCTGGAATCAAAGGGTGCATTCCTTTATGTGTATGCACCAACTCTCTTAAAGATAATCAGTTTGTCTGCAACCTCTTTATCTTCACTTGCCTCTCAATAAAACTGGGATAGTGCCCCATCAGATGGGTGCTATGAGGATGCATCACAAGGTGAGAAGTGCTAGGCTCAGCGAGCACAGCGTTGCTGCTTGCAGAACACAGCTGGCTCAAAATGCATTCCTGCCACTACCTGGGAAATGATCTTTAAACTTTTCACATAGAACTACGTTTTTTATAACATCCATAGGAACCAATTAATTAGCTGAAGAGTAGCCCATTAGTATACTACTTTAAATTTACATTAGAGGTTATCCTAAAGAACTGAATAGTCAAAATAGTTATTACTGGTTCAGTATTTAACCCATGTGCTTATGCAGACACACTCTTATTCCAGAATAAAGCACTTAATTCTGGCTCAAGTCAATACAATTTGAAAATTAAGTAAAATAATAAAAAGAATCAATTATTCCACATGAAGGGAGTTCATGGCAAACAGCTTCTCAGCCTTGAATGTATAGTCCACATTAAAATCCTCTGTGGGTAAATCCTTTGGAATTAAAATGCTGTAATTATTACATGACAGTGATGACTGAAGACACAAGCTATCTTCCCTCCCTGTCTTGCCGTTTCACGAAAGGCATTGTATTTGTGTCACAGACTTAAAAGTAAATGTGCCACTTAATGTTCAGGGAACACAAAGTGCAGACAACCTCAGAAGTACAATTTACAGAACAGGTTCCAATCTGTGTAGTGTATTGGAGTGAATTTACTATTTTATAATGAGATGTCTCCTGATTTATTGAGTGAAGAAAGTTATCCTCTGCTGTAAAGAGTAGGAAAGTGAGAAATTCAAGAATTTAACACAAAGGAGGAATACCTTGCCAGAAAAGCTTGTTTTCATGTGCTGGGAACAAACTATTCCCCTGAATTCTCCCTATAAAGGTTAACACCTACTGACTTGGATACTAGCTGGGACCTTTATTTATTAAAAGTATAATCACAAACTTGTGTTGAAAAATAAAACTCTTTATTGCCTCCTGCTTGTGGCAAAATCATTTTCTTTATGAAATGCAGCTGACAGTGATTCAAAAATTATTGGCCACTAGAGAAAATCCAGCATTGTTTGGGATTTCCTGAAAAGTCAGAAAGGACATTTCCATTTCTAACTCCTGGGATGCACCATCCAGCTCCCAGTGTGCTTCCAGATCTGGTATGGACACTAGGACCTCCTCACTCACTCATAGCTCCCACACCAATCCCAAGCCTAGATTCAGAGAAAGGACCTCCAAACTATCTCTATCATGTCAAAGATATCAATGATATATTACAAATATTCCCACACATAGTTAAAACTCATATTGTACAAGGTAATGGCTTTAAACTAAAAGAGAATCAATTTAGATTAGATATAAAGGAAATGTTTTCCACACTGAGGGTGGTAAAACACTGGCATGCAGTGCCCACAGCAGTGGTGGATGCCCTGTCCCTGGAAACATTTAAGGTCAGGTTGGAAATGTCTCTGAGCGATCTGATCTAGTTGAAGATGTCTCTGATCATGGCAGGGGACATGGACTAAATGACCTTTAAAGGTCCCTTCCACTCCAAATTACTCTTTAGAGAGGCACCAAGGATCAGTTCCACCTCCATCCAATGTCCAGGCCAGCTCTCTCAGTGTGGGAAGAACACACAGCCAACCCCAGAAGCGCAGACATGAGAACAGACACCTGTTTTCCACTGGCCAAGGCACAGTTCAACACAGTGCTCTCCATTTTCAGTTCTGGAGATCACCAGGAATTCTGTCTGACCATCCACTGGTCGCCACAGCTGTATACATTCCAGGGATATAGGGACTTGTATCTCATTTGTAGGTACAATACACATTTCTTAATATCACACCAAGTTCCCCAAATTTTATCATCTTATGCAGAGAGAACTTAAAATCTTTTGCCAGTTAAACGGACTTTTGTGTCTTATTGCAAGACCCTGTGCTTGATTATAGCAAAGTTGGGATTTGCTTTTGGATACCCCAGAAATACCTGTCTCTTCATGAAAGACACACAGCGGATTTTAAGCCCACTACCTGATGCTTTCTTGACAAATATGTGTTCCTTCACATCCCCTTCAAATGCACACATACTATCACCTTGCTTAATCAGCCATGATGGAAGACAAGTCAATCAAACTCTTGCCTCAAAGTTGAAATCCCAACTGTGACAATGTCATCAGAATAAAACCAAGAAAAAAAGGCCATCTTACAAAATTTCCAGCAATATTAACCATGTTAACCAATTTTGTTGGGAGCTGCTGATACACCTTCAGCTTATCAAAACTCCCCGTCACTTACTTGTCCTCTAAGAGGCTTTGTCCAGTGATCAGATTTTTCCCAGATGGTGCATAGTCCCAGTTCTCTTCCACAATTCCCAGGTAGTATGTTCTGGTCTTTGCTTCTACCACTGCAAGCAGCCAGAGGAACCCCAGGGTGCAGAGGCAGCCACCACGCTGCTCAGGAGACATTTGTGACGGTGACTGCGAGGTTGGCAGTGGGCAGGCAGCAGCAGGATGCACCACAGGGAGCTCACCCCTCCCTCCCTCCCAGCTCTTAACAAGTTATAAGTAAGGAAGGGACAGAGCAAAGCTCCTCCTTTTGAGCAGGTTAGGACTGGGATAGGTAGAGAGCTCAGCTATGCTGAGCAGGACTAGGCAGGAGCTTGCTGTCATGGCAGGACCTTTGCCAATGCTTTGGTGAGCACATAAGTTGCTCACTTACCTGCCCAAGCTAGATCCAGTTAGTGGTTTTTAAATGCTTTTTTGTCCTCTTTTTTCCAGACTTGATGATACGACATATTGAGGCAGATGGTGGTTTTGAGACTCCTGTAAAAACCCTTTTTAAAAAAATCTTATTTTAACTTCTTTATTGTGTCTGAGATTTCTAAAGCTAACATCTTGCCACCTTCATTGTTTGGGTTTTTTTTCAATGGCATAGCACTAAGTTATAATCCAGCATTACCAGAGAGAGAAAGAGCATTGGCCAGTACCTCTCCAGTTCCTAGGATTTTCTGATCCATTTATTAAGATTGCAAGTGATCTGAATATATTCTGTTTAGATCAAAATGAGGCTTCTTTTTACAAACATTTCTGGAAATTAGAGCTCTTATAAAGTCTTTTCATTTGGACACCTAAAAATTGAGGCACACAAAGATCACCCTTTTATTAACCTTGGTTAATTAACAAGCACATCTACTTGTCTAGGAAAATCAGTCCCTCCCTTTATAGTTTAACTTCCTCTAAGAGGATATCTGTGTTACCGTCTTGGCAAAACCCAGTGTAAGCCTATACTTGATGGCATAGGATATTCTAAATCACTTAGGAAACATCCCAAAAAATATCACCTAGGTGGCAAGACATTTTGCAAAATCATACTACTCTCTTCCTAATTTTTAACTGAATAAAGGCATAAAAAACTTGCAGGTCTGGAATAGAGTTCTCAAGACTCATTGCAAGCTTTAACAATTGTGAAATTCCCCTTTCAGCTCCAGAACTATCTGACCTCATCCTCTTAAATGGTAACTCATGGCTAGGGGCTTAATAGGCTTCACAAATGGATTTGGTAGTCACAGGTTTAATGCTGTCAGCCATGACATAGATCAGTGATGTGAATGAGGTTTTATGTGGCAGTCGTGTGAGGTTCACCTCTTGGCATGCAACAGCAATGCCTCCACGTGCAGTCAGCTGTGCTGAACACCTCTCTCTGTCACTGGTGTGCAGGTGTCTCTGCAGTCACTCAAAAAACAGGTGAGATTCACAGCAGCCCAGTCTTCAGCCACCTGTACCATGGTAAATCTCATCTACATTAAGAGACAAGCCACACAGACACATGGAATATTTTACTAAAGAAGCTTTTGGTTGTTTTAGGCAATGCTTTGCATCTCTTTAGCTATGAGGACTGAGAGCCCACTATACATGGGCAAGGATGCAGACAGACAATTGCAAATGCTCAGCTTGCCATAGCTGTAAAATAGGACTCCCTCAGCTGAAAGCTTCTCTCTGATACATGCTGATGTTCGTTTTCTCATGTCAGCTAATTGATGAACAACAAGAAGGAGGTGAGGTGATAGGACAATATAGATGTTGTACAAACAGAGTTCCTGATCCTCAGCACTCGCAGTCTTCCTGATAGTCTTGGAGACCTTGCTCATCTCATGACTCTTCAGCTGCAAACCACATGCTGCCCAGCTTCTTGGCTTCTCATGTCAGTCTGTATCTTCTCTTCCAAAACACTGATACTTAAAAACTGTCTTTCATCTCTACTGCTTTGTTGTGTCACTTTGTTGAGCAACTAAAAGTACTGTGATTCTAAAAGGCATAATTAGAAAGCAAAAGAAAAGAATGACTTCAGGACAGGCAGAGCTTTCCTAGGTGGTGGCATAGATATCAAACATGCCTCTGGGGTGGGACACACAGGCCAGCTGGTGGGCTACAAAGCTGGGAAAAGGTCAAGGTGACACTTCAAGGTGAAAAGGACCCCACTGTTGTCTTTGCACAGGCAGTGGAAGTATTCTGCAGAGAATACTTCCACTGCCCAGAGTAGCTATCCTGAGCTCAGAGAAGCTACAAACTTCACGTCCTGTCACTCAAGCACCTGAGTTTACAGAACTCAGAACAGGGTGCCTGTGTTATGCAAATATTCAGTGTCATAAAGTAGTAAGCGTTTTGCATTTGAATAGAAAATACGTTTATTTATAGTGTAAAGTGCACTGTGCAATATTGTGTGGAGTTCAATTGCTTGAATCAGCTACTTGCATGTCATTAGGATATTTAAGGACTAAGGTACAGGGAAATGTCATCCAGATGGTTTTGTTGTGACCTCCTATCTGTTTGCTTTAATGTAACTAAAGAATTTTATTATATGTTTAACTAAATTTCTGTATATGTGGACTCATATAACTCAAGAGCATCAAGCTTAGGGGACTAGGAAGGGGGAGTGTTCAATTCTGAGCTGGCGCTTGACTGCATTATAGTAATTTGCATAATAATAGTGCTATGTCCTAGTTTTTCTATTGCTTTTCATGCACGAAGAATTGGGTCCCGGTAGCTTTCTTCTTAGAATCACTATTCAAAATTCAAATATGAAGTTAATTTATTTGTCTATTACTATAAAATTTATTTATGTAACTGAAATAATGTGTGGGCATTACCACCCTATATCAGTAATATGTTGTAAGTCTGGTAAACGCCTTAGCTTGGCTTTGGCACTTACTAGATTGGCAACTTGTATACCTTTTGCGTCCACACATTAACACTTAATTACCTTGTCACATCATTAAACACAGGCACATTTACATTCTGGAGAGGTGCTGTGGGCGTGACTCAGAAAAAGATGAAAGAACAGCTGTTTTGCCCTTGCATCAGGAAAATTTCTGGGAAGCTCCCCTCCAGCAGTGAGGTAATGGGATTAAATTTGTCACTTTGTTCAGGATCCTTCCAGCAAAGGGGTTGGGTACTGGTTCCTCTTTCTGTTCCTCTGAAGGCTAAAATTAGAGAATGGCTGAGTTTCAAAATTTTGTAATGAGAAGCAATGCTCACAGGTCTGAAGGGTGAAGATTTTGAGTACCAGTTTGTGAATGTGCCCGGAAACATCACCAATAGACCTTTCTTTTCAAGTGCAATAGGAATGATTGCAACAATTATCTTAAGTTAGTACACTAAAGACCAGACTTGTGCCAACTAATGTTAGTGATTTAACTACAATACTTAAGGTAACCTTGTGATTGCCATAAAATCAATATAGACAGATGCTGGATGAGCTGATCTTGATCAGTTCCTTGAAATCAGGCAGCTCACAAATGAGCATTTTAGTAAGACTGCCTGCTACTGAAGGCCAGCTTGCATTCTCCATTGAACAGAGGATGAGTTGATGTTCATGCAAATTGTTTACTCTGTTCCCTCTGCTTCTTCTTGATAGCAGTAGAATTCTCAGTCATAGGTTTCCCTTCCTGGTCCCTCTGCTGTGTTGGTTTGTGTCTCCATTGCAATCCAGTTTGGGGAATTTGTCTATTTCCTGCATAAGGTTACCCTCAGCTGGTATTGCCACCAATCCTGGAGTTGTGCCTGTAGTGACCATCCCAAGGGAACAAAGAGTGCCTGTGGTACATCTGGGAACTCAGCTGTACCCTCATAAGTTTCATAATGACTCTTTTAAGCAAGACATCCTTTCTCTTCAACGGTTTTCCCATGCTTTCCTGTCATTAACACAATTTTCTGAGTTGTAGCAGTAGTGAGAGAATGTAAACCTCATATTATCTTGGGTAGTCACACAAGGTGTATCTGAGTGACTTAAATCTTTTTACTTCACACTGTTAGGTTGGAAATCTCAAAAACCACCTGCCCTCCAAGGCACAAACAACTTCTATTTACAATTCTGGATAGGGCTTTGGTGAGAAAGGCTTCCTTGGCATATACAGCACTTCCCAGGAGCCCTCCAAGTCTAAACACTGAAACTGTTGGAGGCAGAAAGACAAAAAAGCCGCTGAAACTCCAAGAATAACAAGGATTTGTGATCAGTGAGGAGAAGGACAGCTGTAACCCATATTCCATGTGACACAATGAACCTGACTCATATATGCCCAGAAGTCTTTGTGGCAGGACGGAGACTGAACGCATCCCTCCAGATTCCCATGTCAGAGCCTGCATGGCTCCATGGCATTGCCTTCCAGCCACTTGGGCTCAGTCCATTTACCCAGCTCAGGGTCACAATTGGACATTTACCACAATGATTGTCTAGAGATCATTAGAGCAGAATAATTTTCTCTGTGCATCTCTGTGCAGATGTTTTCCTTGCAGAACACCTACTTTTGCATATTAACAGTTATGGAAAAATCTTGTGTCAAGGTGTTAAATGGGGAAAAGAACTTCTGTTATATCAGAAGCAGCACACAGATTCTTCTCAAAGTTTTGAACCACACCCAATATCTTCCACAATGACAACAAAGGACAATATCATTGTCAAAGGACAATTTTGAGTTTACGAAAACAAATTATACATTGGGAAAAAACCTGAAGATATTTAAATTTGAGAAATGTAATGGAATGCAGTGATGAGAAGGAAGGCATTTACCAGTGTACTGAAAGAAGCTGCAGGTTTGAAGATATTATAATACATTGCCAAATAGGCTGGACAAGTGAAATGTGCTCATCCTCAAAAGCCATTAAAACAAAGCTAAAAAAAAAGGATGTTTGGATCCTAATTAAGAGAAGCTTCTTGCGTGTGGTAACTCATGTAATATCTGCACTGTTAAAACAAGGCTAATACCTAAACAGAACTTCAAGGTACATCATTTATGGGTTTCTATGGTGCTGCCCATTGTAGCATTTAACAAACATGAAAGAGCTTAATATTACGTCAGCACTGTGGAACAGAGTATGTTTATTAACCCTATTATACAAATAAGACGCTCAGGCAGCAAGGCAGCCTGGTCTCTTGACTCTGTCCAGAGCTGGGAGCAAGGCAGCAGCCCCTCTGCCCCATAAGCTTTCCCCTGAGCACGAGGGTGGTGGAGACCAGGATCTCATTGGACATTCACCAGTTGTGGAAACAATGCTGTGACAGGTTGTATGGTGAAACCCTTCACACCCACCCTTGCTGCCTGACAGAAGGGCCAGTGCAAAGGTCCACTTTGGCTCTCCCTCAAGTAGCTCCTCTGCCTGCCCAGCCTCCTCCAGATGCCCCATGGGCATCATAGGATCCTCTTCCACCACGTCTCGCAGCACTGACCTACTTACTAGAGGAAATGTGGTCCTTTTGTTTCCCTCCAATGAGATCATTGCCTCATTTTCTCTATGGGTAAATAGAGGAGTTGTAATAAACTCCAGCACTGGAAACGTAACCAGGGCTACTTAAAGCAGGTAGCAGAAAAGAGCACTGTGAGCAGAAATGGAAGAATTTATGTGATTGCAGCTGTACAAGTGGCTTCCAAACTGTTGCAAACTCAACTCTGTCCAGCAAGACACCCCCAAGAGTGCTATTAACCTGCACACTCCCAGCAGGCTCATGACAGTTTGTTTGGGGTCTGCTGATTAAATGGGAGGGTGTTGTGTGGGGTGGAGGAGCTAACAGGAGTTACCTGCTGTTCAGACAACTTCTTCTGTCCAGCTTCTCTGCCCGAAAAGCGGAAAATGTGGAAAATGTCACAACCTTGTGGAAACCTAGATGATTGCTCACAGTGAAATCATGTGATTTATGGGATATGCTGCCAACACTTTTGGCATCTTTCATCTGTGTCTACAAAGCTTTGCAATAAGGAACACTCTTCAGTGACTCTGGTACTTCCTATTTGAAGGAGCCTGTGTTACAGCCAGAGAGTCATTCCGGGAATGGAAACTTTCAGGTCTGATATTAAAAAGGAAAATAATGTCTAGGGCATTATAAATTCCATAGTCTATGGGAAAAAACCTTTCTCTTCCACCAGCCCAGTTATCAATTTGAAGAGCTTGCTGTGGTCTTTCAAGTCATCATTTGTCTTTGTTTTGTAATTCCATGTTAGTACCAAGTCTTATACAGCTGCTACTGATAATTTCTTCTCCTGTCTGCCCAGCTCTTGCTTAATTTCTCCTTTTCCCTGCTGAGTACAGTCCTGGGAGCTGCACAGCACCCTTGGTTTAACACAGACATGCAGGAGACAAGATAACTGTCATTTAAAACTCCAGAGATGGGTCAGGAGTCTTGGCATCTTTCTTTGCAAGTAAGGGCTTGTGAACACCATGGCAAGGATGTGGCCTGGAAAGCCTACACTATGTATACAAGACTGATGAAATTTGCCAACTGTGGTGCAGATTCCTCTCCAAAAGTATTATGAAGTGAAAGGCAGTATGATACAAATATGGCTGCACCACCCCTGGGTGCAAGCTGGAGTGTTTCTATGCTGGAGTCCACTTACATTTCTGAAATCAGGACCAACTTGGACAGAGGCACCCTGGCTTTACCAACATGTAGTCAGCAGAGCTTTCTCCTTTCCCAGGCCAGGTTGGTAGTTCGAACAGGAAACTTCATGAACAATAGTGCCTGAAATGCTTCCTCCAGCTCATGCAGAACTTGGGGCAGATCACACAGGTCCACAGTCTGTATATTTTGGAAGTAAAAAAGTGCACATCAAACCCCACCTTTGGTCACCTCAGAAAACAGCCAGAGCCTCAGAAGTGCTGAGCAAGTTCCCCCAATGGAGGAAACATGGTTTCAGCTGACTAACCGTAAGCCCTCAGTTAGCCTTAGCTTCTCCTCCTGTGTGCTCATCCGAAAAGTGGAGATGATTATATCTGACTCCCTCTCCAGGTATTTGGAAGCTAATTTAGTTAATGCTTGTCAAGCACTTTCAGGTCTTCAGATGAAAGGAGCCGCAGATAGGCAAAGCATTGCTATTGCTATTAATTATTTCTATTGTGCAAGGAGACATGAAAGCAGCAAGAGTGATGATTACTCGCTTCCTTTACAAGTGTCAAGACACAGTGCAAATGCACAGACAGGGATCCTCCCTGCCCTGCAGTACTCCTAATCTTACCAGCCAGATCAACCAGACAAGGAGAGGGGAAATGAGCACAAACCCAGACAAACGCAATGCATGTAGTGACTTAGTGCACATGGGTTGGTTTTTGCAACAGCTGCTTTTTAAAAGTATCCTGTTAGCCAAAAAAAACACAATGTCACTGTTCTCATGTATTTAAAAATCCCAAGTCAGGCTCTCAAAACAGGGAAATGTTTTACAAAAGCTAGTAAATGCTAATTCTCCTTATTTGGACTCTGATTTTTGAGCAAATCAAGTTTTGAAGTTTTTCTCTGCAGCCACAAAGTACTGGAAATATTTCACTCCAAAACCAATTTGAAATACTTGGATATGTAAGACAAATTCCTGGTAGTAATAGGTTGATGTCAATCAGCTGCTCAGCAAGAAGGATATGAGCATAGGCTTGGTGGCAGCTCAACCCTCTTCCCTTCCAGGCACCCAGTGAGTCTCTCACAATTAGTTTTCATTCTTTCCAAGGTGCCGGGGGCTGAGTGCACACCACAGAGGAGTCTACATGCAGTGATGAGATGCTTCACAGTAATTTGTTCCTTTATCTAATTCTTGACTAGAGAGGCAGAGAGATAGAGATGTGAAAAAAACAAGTGGATCCGAGTCAGATGCTGAAAACTTTCACACAGTGCTGTGAAAGGGCTGGTGCTGGCTCAGATGAGGGAGTGGGAAGCACGACCAAGACCAGAAGCATAGCAGGACTGGGGTGCTCTGAGTTGAGATGTACCAATCTGAGCCATCTCGCCTTTCTTTCAGAGTGTGAAGTGTCGCAGAGGCAGATCCTGGGTCAAGGAGTACCAGGTTAGCCTGGCAATCAGGCATCTGCATCCCTCACCTCCTTCAGGGTGTGTTTCAGCCCATCTGTGGAAGGAGTAAATCTGGAATGTCCTGGGTGAATATGACTGCTGTATGAATCCAAACAGTTTTCTTGTTAGTTTTTTCCCAAATAATTCACCTAGTTGATTTAATAATAGCTAGTGAACATGCTTTGGACAATATCAACTGCATTTTTTTGGTGAACTATTCAAGGGATGAGGATGCCTGATGGAAACTACCACCAGACATGCACGAACTCTTGAACTACTCTTAAAAGAATCCCAGCCTCTTTGAAAAAGCAATTCTTTCAAGGAAGAGGCAGCAGTGTTTCTGGGAGGTCATACGGAAGTGCATCCTTAGCTCATTAAGCATCTCAAGGATATTAAAAATAAGTTTAAAATGCTGAACCAGCTGTTCTCCATGCAATCCTTCTTCTTTCCAGGGCTGCATTTCATCTTTGGGCTCTCACCAGGCTCCCTCTAAAGGTCACAGACATCGTGGATCACTGTCTCTCTGTGCCACCACATGGGCAAGACACAGGCATGAAGCCCCAACATTGCACAGGGCAAGATGTGCCCAACAAGAACACCCTCCAGGTTCTTGTTTTATTAATGTGTGTGGGTTCATCTCTCACCTAGCTCTTTTATGATCTGGTCTCCACCCAGTATCTTGCCTCTTAACACTTCCCCAGGTTCTTGCCTTTCTCTCCAGCCACTGGAGGTGTTCCATCAGTGCAGAGTTAATGGACGCCTTGCCCTTAGCTCCATTCAGACCCACACCTAATATAAAAAATGGATTACACCACTGAGGCATGACAAGAGTATACACTGGACAGTTTGTTCTTCTTTTTAAGTCTATTTTTGAAGTCTTCCTCAAAGCTGGCTCAAGTAGGGCCACCTGGAGCTGGCTGTCCAGAACCATGCCCAGATGGCTTTTGAGTATTTCCAAGGATGGAGATGATATATCTCAAGAATGGAGACAGACAGTTCACAGCTTTTCAGAAAGGACCTATAATTATGTCTCCCTAATTTTAGACAGAAATAAAAATGCCTGCAGTTCACCTCAATGTCCCCTCACCCTCCAAAAAGTGAGAGTGAATCTGCTTTCCAGTGGACTTAGGAGCAGGAAAGAATAATTAATTTGAAGATGGAGATTGCCTCATTTCTGGGAAAAAATTGTGATGTGGTTGTCTAGAGAATCCCTTTCAGAAAATCATGTAGTACTAAGATATGTCCAGAGGCAATTTCCACTTTGGGAAATATTGACTAAATTGCCTCAGGTCCTTCTGCTACACATGTAGAGATTTGAAATACTATCCTGTCCGACAGTGGGCCCAAACTAACAACCTCAGGGTCAGCAAGGGTATGCATTGTCCTTTCTTCAACCAGCCAGAACCAGCTGGGAAAAAAACAGACAAACCTCAGGATCTGAAGACTAGCTGTATTTCCTAAGGCTTATCCAATTTTCCCACATATATTTGTTTCTCTTATAAGTAGTAAGTACTTTCACTTAGCGAGTAATAATTCTGGCTACAAACCTGACCTTGTGTATGTGTTCAAAACATCATAGTTACGCACACAGAGTAACTGATTGATTTTCCTTTTTTTTTTTTTCCTTCTAACACAAAACCAGATGGAGATGGTGAACCAGAGGACAGTCCCCCTTGCAATAAGTGCAAAACACTTAATGATCGGGAAAGACCTCCTGGCTGTTTCCCTCCTCTTTTATTCTGATGAGAGTCACTGCCCCAGGTGCCTCAGCCTTGCACAGAAATTTTTAGTCTCTTTTAAGTTACCTGGACAAGCTGCGAGTCTCAGTCTGACCAAAACCACCACTCTGAACTACAAAAACCTTCCCTCCTGACAATGTCAAACAGCTCTAAAAAATGCAATGAACGTTGTTTGAGAAACCCCATGTTTCTTCACTATATTCCCAATATTTGCTCTTCTTTTCTGAAGGATTCCTGAGTGATCCAGAGCAGCTCAGGGCAAGAGAGGAAGGGAGGAGAAGGATCACCAGAAACACTAGCATTTCTCCTCTTTGCTCGGGTAAAAGGAGCATTTCCCAATGGATACTGCTTTTAGCTCCTAATTCACCTGCACTCTGAGCACATACTTGGACAAATCCCAGTGTCAAAACACTGGGATGAGAAATGCCTTTCAGCCACAACTAGAAAGAAATGTTGTACGAAACCAGCAAAATGAAAGCACAAACCTCTAATTATTTTAATATTGGATTGTGACAGTGTTGTTCTTTGTTGGGAGCACAAACAACCCTTGGCCACAGGTCATGGTTCATTGCTATTTTAGAAAACATTGGGATTGGCACAATGCTGTCCCTGGAAAAACCACTCAGGTAATTAAATAAAATGAGCTTGTGATAAATCAGATGAACATATATACACACAAGCAAGCAGTGGGTAATACTTTGGTGGATGGGCAGAGCTCACTGGGTGTTTTCTCAGGACCATTCCCTCACACTCCAGAAGGTGTGGAGGATTCTCTGTGCAATCACAGGGTGCCCCAGGCTCACAGAGTCACTGATAACCATGGGGTTTGTTCCCAAAGGGCTGTCCCTTGACAGTGACTCTCTTGTCCCCAGAGGCAATGATGTGTGTGCTACCACTGAAAGTGGAAACCTGTGCTTAGCAGGATGTCATCTCTGGGAGCAAAGAGAGTCTAAGTATGTAGGAAAGGGGGTTTTGCATAAAAGGAGAGACAAGTGAAAAGAAAGAAAGAAAGAAAGGGAAAAAAAAGAAAAATAGGTAAAACAGGGGAGAAAGAAAGATCCATCCATGTGACATTTAAGCTGTTGTTGCTGTGAAGTGCATGTCCAGCAAATGCTGTGTCTTGGGACCACCAGTGCATGATGGTACCATGCAGTGAATATATTCCCAAAGAGTGAGGAGAGCCTATTTCAAACTTTGTCCAGACTAACTTCCATTCCACCTCTTCAGATTCATATATATTCTTAATATAAGCACCATAACTTGCACCAGTCAATTATTAAATGTTATTTTTTTTCTGGCTATCTCTGATCTGATCCAAGTTGATGTTTTTTGCTTTGGGCTGCTCCTCAGCTTCCCTGATGCTCTTGTCATGCAATCAGTTCATTGTTGCCTGGGTCATGTGGGTCTGGGATACTGCAGATAAAAGAAAACCTGAATAACATTGGTAGTGCCATTTCCATCTTGCTGTTTCTATCTTAAGAGAGCATCTGCTTGCTCCTGGATACAGGCAGGCATGTTAACATGGGTACCTGCTGCAAGAGCAGCAGGGGCAGCTGGGGCTCTGGCCTAGGTGACATGAAGTGCCCAAACTCATGAACATTCGCAGAGCCAGCTCTTCTTGGAAAAAGCCTCTTAAGAGCAGTTTGTTTCCTGATTCTTCCTCAGAAAAATCAACCTCCCTTTTCTGCAGTTGAAGGGAACATTAACAGCAAAGTGTCATAGGAAATAGCAGCAAGAGATAATTTTTGTCACGGTTGAAGTGTAATAAATTTCATTGAGTGGAGTGTCACTATGTACTTGAAGCTTTGACTTCAGAGGAGTCACATAAGATGAGAATAGATGAGAGCAGAGCTGCCTGGTTCCTTTTTCCACAGTGTATCAACAGCAAAAAGGGCATTTTTCCTTAGTGCTCAGCAGCTGCACTCCAAATGGGGCAGATCTATTTATAGAGTAAGTGGGCAGTCAGATATGCCCTTCAAAAACCTGCACAGGGCTATAATTCTTCAGTTTCTAGCTCTCACATTGTACCACCCAGGGAAATGGTGGGGCTGGAATGGTTTTCATTTCTAGCACAACGAACAGGATTTTTCACATATTTAGAGTTCCTCTCTCAATATCCATGCTACTACATGTAATTGGAAAATTAATAAAGAGTTTATGGCTAAAAGGGTAGAAATAAAAGGAGGACCAGAGCTGCTGTACAGTAAGTCAATATAGTCAGGAGGCATTGATCAGTGGAACACAAAATGCTTTCATTGCCTTTAAAAGTCAATACTGCAGAGGGAAAAACAGATGTACAAAATTGTATACACTCAGCTTAGCCACTAAACACTTCACAGACAAAGTCCAATATTTCTAGGTGTTTTAGGGCTTGCTTTACAAGAGTTCTTTTGGATGAGTCTATCACTTCAGAAAAACAGGTAGGAATCAGGCTGTCTGGTGCTAATACATATTTTTATTATGTTCTTCTTTTTGGCATTCCTTCTGTGCCTCACAATGAGCAGTATTTAGTTCAGATCTCATCATAGACTGACTAGGGATATTTCTCAATAATCAGGGATGCTGAGGCTAATGGCAGGTGTTAGGTATATAAGGATGGGAAACGTGCTGCCTTAGAGATATTACAGAGCAAGACTCTATAAAAACTCCAAGCAACCAGGATACGAGATTTAGGGGGAGAAATCATCTTAAGTATCATTGTGAAATTTCCTTATCTGCTTCTTGAGCATCTACATAAGATGGCAGATCCCCCAGGTGCCCCAGCTGTCAGTGCAAATTGTCGATGGTCTTAAAGTTGTTCTAAATTTAATTCTTTAACTGCTTTAAATGTTATTAGGCCTTGCACCTCTGTCCTGTCTGAAGATTGTCTGAGACTTACTTTGTTCCTTTATCTTGGGGTCGAAGCACCACCCCAAAAATCATGGTGAAAGGCTGTTGCTGCTGATGTTGCAGTTTGGGGCATTGGATTCAGTGAGTTTGCTCAGTTTTCCTCCTGGTTGCCATCTGTATTGTAATGAAGGTTCTTTACCTGAGATCACTCTGGGATCAATAGAGATTTTCACTGGCTGTGAGTCAGTGACAGAGACAACCTTATTTAATATTATTTTATATTATTATCTATATTAAATATGCAATCTGGGGACTGAAGTCCCTGTGCTTTTGCAGTCACCCTCCCATGCTGGTAGTCCTCATACCTGCGATTCATCTGACCACAGATTCTGACATCTAGATCTGAACAAGTGGTGAGATTCTTTCACCATTAATGATTTACTGTAGCCCTACTACTACAAGAGATCTTGTGATTCTTTTCCTTGGAAGTGCTTGTTTCTCTCACTAAGAATAAATTAGCTTAGGGTGACGGCTACCTCATGGACATTCAAAGTCACATGAGATGAATTCCACCTTAGAACAATCTTTCACAGAGGATTTAGAGGATGAAAGTGAGAGATGGCAGAGTAGAGAGTGAAATTTTTTGCATCTTTGCTTTCATTCGCATGTTCCTTTCATAAATGTTTTTGTGATCAAGTCATCCTTCCATCTGAATGTTGAGAACAAGGCAAAGGAGGGCCCTGTCAGAGAGGGGATGTTTTCAGTGCAAGAGAGGGATCTGAGCATATTCCTAGCATGATTGGTCCAAATCTGACCTACTGAGTAACATATATGCTTATATGTTTTCATGTTTGGATGTGTTTTAGTGGTTATTATTATAATCACATTTTCTACAAAAGAAACTGCCTTTTTCCTAGGTAGGAGTCTTCTCCCAGTTTATTTTTAATGTTTTTTAATACTTTAACGTGTTTTACATTTCTTGTCCCATGTCTAGTGTTTCTTTTACTTTTTTTTCTCTGCCAAAGCAAAATTTGGTTTCCCTTCCATGTTCCCACTCCCTCCTCCTTGGAATAGTGTTCTTTTTGTCTGCTTGCTTCCTCCTTTGGTTACATCTCTCCCTTCTCTCCAGCCTTTCTGTCCTTCTTCCTATTTTTTTCCTGGCTTACCGAATTTTCTTTCCTTCCCTTCCCATCTCCACTCTCCTCATCTAGCTCTCCCAGCAGCTCCTCCATCCTTTGGAGCACAGCCAGTAGTGAATTTTAACAGCCACAACCTGTCGTACAGAAGACAACAACACACCAATGGCCAGACTTTGCTGGGCCACCACCTTGTGCTTCAATCACATTTTCTGCCAACCACCCATTGTTCCTCTGCTATCTCCTGCTTTTCCTCCTCTGCCAAACTGCACATGGTTGAAAGGGTTGCAGCTGTAAAAAGGTCTCCACTGCTCTGATCTGTGTGTCCTGGGGGCCGAGGCATTGACCACTGGAACGCTGCCCTTAAAATAATCAATAACCCCGGGTGACACGCCAACCTAGTGCTGGCCAACCAGGGATAACTTGGGGTATTTCCTCATTCTCCAAAGCAAAATAGCTGTTTGTTTAATAGACGCCATCACCCAAAAACATCGCTCAGCCTCCCTCAGACCGCCACACTCCAGGAGAGAGGAGCTGGAAAGCGTGAAGCCAGCTGAGGGGAACTCGGGAGCTTGGAGGCCATCTTAGCCCTGTCTAGAAGGTAACCAAAAGCATTTACAGTGCTTTCCTTAGCATTAAAAAGCAAAACTTTCTAAAACCCTCATTAAAAATTAGAAGCTTGCTCCAGCCACCTTGCTTAATGAAGCTGTAGAATGTACTTTTGTTTGGTGAATTAATAATGTGTTTAAAGTGCTTCTGGCAATCCACAGTGTTTTCCTAAACTGTAATAACAAAGTCATATCCTCTGATGTGTGCAGGTAGCAAAGCGGCATTGATTTTGGTGGCAGAGGCTCTCGCTATGCCTGGTGATTGTTGTTTAGGTAAATTCTCTCTGCAGTTTGAAGTGGTATTGAGATAGGGCTGTTACCCCCTGTTCTTCCAGCCAAAGCAGGGTCATGTTGCTTTGCACGGGATGAGAGCTGGGGCCTCCAATGTTGTACAAAAGGCGCACAAGAGGTTTTAGAACTCAACTACAAGACTTAGCTTTTGTAGGAGGCCAGGCAATGCCTGTGCTTGTTTGCTTCTCTCTGGCGAGGGGAAGTAGGTAAGGTTGGTAAAACACATGGAAAAGCTAAAGTTGGAATGAGATGGGAAAGCAGACAGGCAAAAGCCAGTGTAGAAAATAACTTACATATTGGTTATTTCAAAGACAGGTGAAGTATCTAGTATTCTTTCCATGTCCCTTCACTCCCTCCCCACTTCGTCTTTCACTTGCACATTGTTTTTCTGTTTAGATTTTTGTCTCTTTGAGCTGGGGCTTTTTCCAGAGGCTTGCAAAATGCCTTGCCAAATTTTGAACATTATATAAACAATAGGTAATGATCATAAACAAAGAAGTATCTCTGTTACAAATCTTCCCATCTGGAATAGTTTGATTTCAGATAACTTGTTTTAAAGCTGGATTAAAAAGTACAACATGATTGGAAAGTGCTCAGAAGAAAAAGCAGGGAAGCACAGTTCTCTTATTGAACTCACAGGGGCAGAGAATTATGCAAATTTTTTGCCATAGAAATGCAAACTCAGAAGAAGTCTCTGGCAGTCACAGCTACCTCACAGCAATATATGGCACCCGATAGTCTTTCTGTTTTCCCTCTAGGTTACAGAAGTCTGAGGACATTGTCTGTCCTCATGCCTTACCTTACCCCTTTGCTGTCTTCGTTCTGTCAGCAAAGTCTGTTTTAGCCTGTCTCTGTCTTTCTCAAATGTCTTCATATTACCTTTCACCTGAGTCTTTTTTCCCTTGGGAACCTAACCCTGATTAATTTCTGTGCTCCTAGCCTGCTTAATACCTTCTCAACACCAATCTTTGTCAAAAAACTTTAAGGATTAGCCAATGTCTATGACCAAATTGAGGGACTGTTTCCTGCCTCAGTCATCACAATAACTATTTGCAAGCAGCAAGCACAGGCATCTGCATATGCTTGGCTACAGGTGTGTGTACTGCAATGGAGTGTGACCAGATCCTTTTCCTTCTCTTGTATTTGGTAACTTGCTCACAGGAGAGCAAAGCCCTCTTTATCATAAACTGTCAGTTCTCTCTGAGGAAAGAAACCCACAGATTGATATTTTGTATTTTCATGCATATTTTATAACTTTATGCATGTGAAACCCTTGAGCTGGAGTGAAGCTATGATAAAGTATCATGAAGAACTTGTGATCCATTTGTGCCATAAAGTTCGTGGCCATGTGAAAGTTCAATAATCTCTGCCTCAGTGGTTTGAAATTTCCAAGCTGACATGGAGAAATATCTGTGGATCCACTTTCATACTGATCAGTCTTTTCTCCTTGGTTATAAACCACGTGTGTGCACAATGAGCTGAGATTGCAGACTTCGGTGAGGGATCTAATAGCAGCCTACAACAAACTTGGGAGTGACAGAGGTGGTGGAGTGCTGGGGAGACGACGTAATGAGGAGCAATAACCCCATTTACAGCTTGGGAGATTCAGGTTGGACACAAGAAAACATTTTTCACCAGGAGGTTGGGTCAGCCTGGCAACAGGTCACCAAGAGAGGTGGTTGTGGCTCCATCCTTGGGAGTTTTCAAAGCTCAGCTACATAAAGCCATGCCTGACACAGTGACCTAGTGCTGTTGATAGTCCTGCTTTCAGCAGGAGGTTGGACTGGAGACCTGCAGAGATCTCTTTCAACTAGTACTTCATTTATGTTGATTCTTTGACTTTAAAATAAGAACCTGAATGCTGTGAAATACTAAGCAGCTGTTTTATATGTTATGGCAGATCTCTGAAAATGAGGCGGCATGGCTTTTTGACCTGTCCTTAGCAAACAGCCACAGGATTAGACAGGCTTATAGTTTTTCAGGTATTTTAGGGTGGATGCCAAACAAGCCTATAACTTACAGTCTTATCTACCCTTATCTGCAGAATAAGCATGTCACATAAAACAGTGACAAACATTTCACCAATTCTTGCTGACAGCGTTTTTTGGACTGAAATAATGGAAATGCGGCAGGTAGGGGCCCCAGTGAAGCTTCCCTGTCTTCCAAAGGGCCAAGGCAGGGTTGTACATTCCTATGGCATCCTTGGTAGCCATTTGCTGCTCTCTAGACCTTCAGTACAAGAGATTTCAAATCATCTTTCCAAGACAATGGACATTGACAACTCGGTACATCCATCTCCCCTTCCACTCAAGGCCTTAGCTCCACCAGAAGACTGCCAGGCAGGGTATCTGTTTGTGTGGTCATGGGTTTGTTACTTATGTTCCTAATGGACAGACAATTGCCCATTAACAATTAAAATTAAACTCTCTGTTAATTTCATAGCAACACAGGTTTAGTCCTATAATTTTAAATAAATCCAATTAAACATTGCAGTTTTGAGTAATTAAATTTTAAATAAAGTCACTGAAGGGAATGGAATCTGTAGAATAGGATTATCTGTGTAAGTCTTACCTGGAACATTTCTTTCTTCAAAACTGATTCTTCTTTAAAGACTCTTTATTAAAGAAGAAAACTGCTAAAATCCCATGTTACCTTCGCTGCAGTAACCCAAACCTCCCTGTGTCTTTCCTGAGCAGAGAGCTGCCATGTGCACGGGGAAGTGTTCGAAGTGCATTGGGATCACCCTGTTCCCGCTGGCAACATGTGCCATCATCTCCAACATTCTCCTGTACTTCCCCAATGGACGAGTTCTGCAGCTCAGTGAGATAACCGATCTGGTCTGGTATTTCCATGGCATTCTGGGAGCTGGGATACTGGTAAGAGAGGTGTTTCTAATGTTTTCCTAGGGGTTTTGTTCTGTTTTCTTTTAAATTTGGGGCCAAGAAAACCTCCGTTAACAAAAAAATATTCATAGAAATGTGTTTTGCATAAACTTCTGAGCAGTTTAACTGGGAAGTTGGGTAATGTGACTGAGAAAATGCATTTAGGACAAAAAAATGGCTAATGAAGGGATTCCTGAAATACATAACAGAACTCCAAGGCAGAAGGAAGCACTAAGACTGACTGCTCACTGTGAGGAGGATTATACGGGTGTTCATCCTCCATGAGTCAAAGCAAAGCTGAGGTCCTAAGCTTAGCTGAGGGTCACTATTGTCTACACTGCCTCGTTATTCCTCTAACTGATTTTATGCACACATAATTCCCAAAAACATTAAGAGTAAAACTGAAACATGTTTCAGTAGGTGTTAATTCAAACCCACCTAACATTCCACGAATGCAAACGTCTGCAAACGTCTTAAACCCTGAATGCCTCATGTTCCCACACTCCCACCTATCTCCTTTTGGTTTTGATCTGGTTTGAATGTGCTCTTCTATAACTAAGTCTCCATTCCAGGTCTCAGGAAACCCTTTTATATGAATATCCATGGCTGGAAGGGAACATTTTGGGCAATACTTATCTTTCCAGTTCATCAGAAAACCTGCTCCCTTTGTGCTCTTCCAATTATCTACCCAAGTGCAGTTAAAAAGCTGAGAGAGTAATGTACATATGGCCAGTATACTGCCTGCTATGCAGCCTAGGCAGATGGTAAACTGGCACAGAGCTAACTACCATGCATGCCAAAAAAAAAAAGAATGTTTAAGAATAATTAACTTAGAAATAAAGCAAATCTCATTCACAGTCAGGCTATGATGCAGCTGCCACTTAAGTCTATGGAAAACCTGCAGTGGATGTGGTTCAGACTCATGTATCCCAAAGCAGAGGCATGGTATAAGACCATTGAATAAATTGTTCTCCACCAGCAGCTTGACTGCTTCTTCTTCCAGCTACCGCTTGGGCCTATTACTCATGCTGAGCTTGAACGTAAGCATGAGTCTGTAAAAGGAAGAAGTGGAACTACATGAGAGACCTGTGGAAAATACATATCACTGCAAGCCCAGGAGTCATTGGCGTTCAATGAAAGAAAAGGCAGATGTTAGACATGAGAGCATCACTGGCTCACTGAAAATGAGGCCTCTTTTAAGGCTTCCACACAGACTTGCCTGTGGCCAGCACCACATACATCAAAAATGAGAACAGCAAGTAAGAGGAGAGGAAAAATTTGCATTGACCTTCAAAACACAGCATTAGGAGCAATTATTGATCCACAAGCAATGCTGTCAGGTGTACAGGTTTTCCAGAAAGCAGCATAAGAAATGCCTGAAGAGAAGGGTAAAGAAAGCATTATTATGAATTCTGTTTTCTAAGTGCTGGAAGCATGGAAAAATGAGGATTGACTGACTTGTGGGCCTCCTAATGAGTTAAACAAGGGGAAGAATGTCCCATGACTGGAGTCTGGTCCATATCCTGGCCCTACAGCGAGGAAAAATGAGGCTGCAATACCCTGTGCATCTCTCAGTTTCCCTATTTCAAACATTTAGGGTGTAAAGAGAAGCTTTATGTGTCATTGTAACATCTTTCCTCAGGGAAAGCCTATGTACAACACTGGGAAATGCCTGACTGAGCCATGGCTCATGCACAGCTCTTGTTTTACTGACAACAGCCAAATCTAGCAAATTCTCATTCCCATGTCAAAAGGTCAGTGTTTATAATCAGGCACTGCATAAAAAGAAGCTGCCAAGCAAACCCTTCATCCTGAGCCAGGCTAATAGATGACACAAAGGTGTTTACAGCTTAGATGGAAAACCTCGAAAGAAAGAAGCCAGCCCTGGAGGAAAGGGAGTGTTGGCTTGATGGGCAGAGGTATTAACTCTTCTTCTGGGTGCCAGAGAGTAGCACACTGGGGCTGAGGCTGCCTTGGGGACCACTTGTGATTATTTAAGAGCTGACTTCTTTCCAGAAAGAGGAACACCTTTTTAACCTCAATGCTCTGCTTCTTCAGGCTTCCAGCTGTGGTCCAGCCACCACTGCAGGTTCTGTAGGTTGCCTCTGGAGTGTGCATGAAAGGCAACAGAGAATAAATCCTTTGAAAAATATTTACTGGCCTGAAAATCTGAGCAAGTTTCATAACACTGTCCTACAGAGTCTATCAGAGATATTCCTACTACACACATAAATTCCCCCGGCTTCATTCATCATGGACATTCTGTTCTTCCTACCCTACATGAGAAAATATCTCTCCAACATCTAGTCAGGTTATTTTTACAGTTTTTACCCCTTATGTTTGTTTGTTTGGGGTTCTCATTATTTCGAGGGGTCACTTCCTACTTTCTAAAATACTCACTTTCTTGTCCTGCTCTTTGAGATGGTTTACCAAGGATTGGTGGGCAGAGACAATGCAGCAGGAGTACGCTGGCTGCACCGCTAGAACCACAAAGGATTTCTTGCCCTATGGCTAACCAAGTAAAGGCAACTTTTCCTATCTCCAGAGTGCCTCTGCAAGGTGGTATTATATCTTGAGTCTTGAGCCACAGATGGTTACTGACTTCATTGTATCAGTCTGGCTCCACCTGATAATTACCATGAAGAAAGCTGATGTGAACTGAAGTTCGCTGTTAAGTCCATTTTGTAGGTTTTCCAGAAGCTTAGGGGAGAGGGGGGAAAAAAAATCAAACAAAAAAACCAAACCAAACCAAACCAACCAACCAACCAAAGTCAGATCTGTTTCAGGAAGTACAATGCTGGTTTCCCAATTATAATACAGAGCAGAATGCTCAGGAGGTTTGAACTGACATAATTCTTAGTCCAGTTATGCATATTTTCTGGACAGAAATTCCATTTTCTCAAAACTGACACATTTTTTTTCCTAAAAAAAAGCATCAATGCCCTGCTGAAAAGCAGCGGTATAGCTTCAGCAAACCAGAATTAATGTACCAGCTACTTGCCAGACAGCTCTAGATGTAATCCCACACTTACTTCTAAATAACTCTTCAGCAGCACCACCATCTAAGCAGGTGTAACTCATAGAGAAAAGACAGAATGTGGTTTGCATTTGAGGAACATGATGCCCCAGCTCTCAGAATTTAAAAACCATCCCAGCAGAAGTGCTGCACACCAATTCAGTTTGTGCTTTTCTCACAGGTTATTTTGCCGGCATTCATGATGCTGGGAGCAGGAGGAGCAGGATGTTGCGCTAACAGATGTGGGGTAAGTGGATATTTATGTGTTGAAATGGCACCATAAAGTTTGCGCAATAGCTCCTAAATGGCGGCTCAGCACATGGAAATGCGCGGTGACAAACCATCACACCACCATCAACAGTCATGTCTGGGAAACAGAAGAGGAGCTTGATCTACAGCGTCCCTGGGCTGGGGCTGAGAGCTCAGTTAGCCAACAGGAATGTTATGATATTGCAGCTCCTGATATAAAGGAAATCAGCCAGGGTTGATGTTGGAGCACTAAGGCACAAAGCTGAGGGCAGAGGGGTACTACAGCACATAAAGTAAAACATGGCTCCAGCTTCCCCTGCTCAAGGCAATACTAAAGACTGAGACAGCTGCCTGTCCCTTCTGCTTCCACCAGGCCCTGTTTCCTCCATGCCCTTCCATGGAAAATTGTTTTTCCACAGGTTCATTCCTGCTTTCCTCTGTAGGGGTAGATAGGTCCCCTATTTGCAGGTCCATGTTAAAAGCCCTAAGGATCCCATGCTGCTTCCCACAGTTTTGACTAGTAGCCTGCATTTGCCCAAATGTTATGCACTTGAAACATGCAAATGCAATTTAGGCTCTCTGTCATCTAAAGAGAGGTCAGAAAGACTCTCTTCCTCGATAATTAAGAACATTATGAAGCAAAATGTTATAGAGGCATCTCCATTATTTCTCAAGCCCTGAGCACAGACTTCTGCGTGGCTATCATGATTGGCAAGAATAAACTGACTCAGAAATATTGTTTTAGTCTGCATCCTTCCCAGAAACAGCCTGGAATGAGAGACTCCATACCATAAAGCATGTCTCTTCTGTAGCCTTCAATTAATATTTAGTTTGATCCATGAGAGGACCCTTACCTCTTCAAGATGCTTTACTTAAGTTAATTCATTATTCATAATATCAAAATAACATTCTTCATTAGGATGTAAGCAAGTATGTCCCAAGGCACATGCCATTACATTGATTTTACCAAATGCCACAAGCACAGACAAGAGACTAACGATGACCAAGCGGGCCAGTTGCAGAGCTGGGGTGTGAGCCTAAGCACCCTGAACCCAGTTCTTGAGCCAGCTGCTTCACCTGATTTTGCATGATGTAGAAATCGGTGGTAAAAAACAGCCCTACTCTGGTGGTTCTCCCACTCTGCTGAATGTGGTGAGTCATGAGGGGAAATCCAGCTGAACTGGGCTAAGTTCACACATCTTAGGTGTCCTTTCCCCATCCTTCATTCCAGCACTAAATATTACAGAGACAAGAGTCAAGCTTCCCCAGGCTGGCTGTGTTCACTCCCCAGCCCAAAAATAAAAAGTGTTAGCACAGTGTCATTCAGTAGCCCACATCCACAGACTTCCTACGATCCTCCATTCCCCTCCACCACCCTTTCACAGTCTGAGCCATTCCTAGCAGCAGTATATGAATGCCAGATATACTGTCTGCACCTTCCCATCACTGATCAGTTATCTACAAGCTGTTCCTGCTCTTCTTTGTTTGCACTTACAGAGGATTACAACAGATGTTGACAGAGTAGTTTGATTATGCACAATGATATTTCACAGAATCATGAAACTCGTTGAATCTTTATGGTTGGAAAGGACCTCCAAGATCTTTTATACCAAACTTCAAATGAATACCACCATACCCATTAACCCTTATTACAAAGTGGTAAATATTTATATGAAGAGAGATAGCTGATGGCCAGGTGAGGAAGCTATCCAAAGCAAACTAGGGAATAGGCTCGGTGAGGACAGTATATCAATTAAAATGCTGTTTTCTGGGTCTGTGGGAATCACACACCTCTGTGAGGTGGAAAGGGTGAAGGTCTACACCCTATGTTTTAAACAGAATGTGGCTTGAAGTAGAGATGAGATGGGGACATGAGCAAAGAGTGAGTGGCTATGAATGGCACTAAAAACAACAGTTTCCCCTTCACAGCTCCAGGGGAAGAGTGATTTCCAAGCATACAAAAACAGGTGAGTATTGAAGGGAGATCTGAAGGCCAATTACATGCTTCTTCAAGAGAAGGAAGCTCAAGGGAAATTTGCTTTGGGGATAGTGGAAGAAAATGCAGAGACATCCACAGCAGGGTTTCTCAGATGTCCTGAACATACGGGCTGCATATCTAATACAGAGGATGATGTGAAACTCTGGAGAGCAAAGGACCTCTGGGATCGATTCAAATGTGCATAATGGGAGCAAATTCCCAAAGTACCAGAACTTCTTGTGAGGTAGGTCTGGGTGGACCTGATAAGGGGTCCCCAGCTCTTGTGCACCAGCTTCCACCTACTGCCAGGGAAATAGCCCTCAGTGGAGCTCCTCAAGAACATCTGTAATCCAAAGGCTAGTTGGGTACCTTTCTGCTTTGGAGATCTTAGGTATAAAATGACAAACTACACTGAATACTCAGCATTGCTCCACACAGGAAAAAAAAAGAAAGGCCAAAGCACTATCACTGATCAGAATTATTATTCAATCAGAACACAACATTTTTCCTCAGAAAGGGACTCTATCTTATTGTATTTTGTGCACTTTCTGATTTATTCATTTCAGACTTCACTGAAGACTTTACACACTGCCAAAGTATCTACAACAGTAAAAATAATTACTATATTTCTCATGCTTTTTATTCAGTACTCAACTTATTGAGTTCTTCAGTTCACAGTGATTATGTGCTACATTAAGTTTTTTCATTAATACATTTTAAATTATTACTTTCAAACATGCATAAATGGCTTCTTATCCTTGCATTATGGAGTAATGATTTTGAAAAGTAATAGATTTATAAAGCTTCCTTGTTTTGCAGCTTAGCACATGCACATCTGAAAGCATCCACTGCACCAGCATGATGAGGAAAAAAGGCCCACCCAAAATACAGCTTTTCTCGTTGCATCAGCACACATACTCCAGTATTTCTCTCTAAGCCTTCATTAAGAATTACCTGTAGAACAAGAGTAGCCATAGCAGCTTTCCAGACAAACAAACCTAGATAAGCAAAGATATCTGGATAACCAAACAGAATAACAACTCCTGAAAAAACCCAACCAACCAAAAAAAAAAAAAAACCAAAACCAACCCACTCCACACCTAGAGAGAAAGAAACAAAGAAGAAAGAAATATGCATGAAACAAGAATCAGAGTAATAAAGAGCAACACAAGCTAGGACAGGAGAACTTGGTAACTTCACCAAAGCAACTGATGCAAATTCTCAGAGAATGAATGCTCACCAGGGCCAACCCAACTGTGTGAAGGATAAAGCTTCAAACCCAGAGAAAACATTAAAAGAAAATCATCAAGAAGCGAAGCAAAACCTTCGCATGAAGTAAAGAACAGGTCAAAACCACAGGAAATTAATTTCAACAAACTCAAGCATGCCAGCTTACACCTTGTGTTGCAACCAAGGACACAAATGAGGAAATAAAAATTTCAATGAAAAGTAAAAATAGGGAAAATACTGAAAGTTTGAGATGATGAATTAGTTAATAAAACTCTTGGAGTTCTAAAGATTATAAGGTAAGCCTCCAGGCAAGTGTCCACGACAGTAGATATAATGGCAAAATGCCACTGCGTGTCTAGAAAATGCCAAGAGAGCCAATCTAACAGCTGCAGCAACTTCAGACTCCCCTTTCGGGAACAAATAAAGCTTTTGTCTATATGATCTTGAATACAGTAAGGGAAATAGTTGGGATGAGATTAGTCATACAGTCAACAGATTTCAAATGAGAAAATCATGACAGAGAACAGTCATCAAAGATAGCACTGACAAGTATTACAAGTACTAATGACGATCATAAAACACAGTAATAGCAAACGACCATTTGACTTTTTCTCTCATAATTATTTTGGGATGCCCCATACTGTGCTAAAAAGAATTGTTAGCATTATTAGGATCCTTCAACCAGAATGCATAGTTAAAGTAAATGAGAAAACAAGTGGGGAAAACTGATTCAACATAGCTAGGAGTTTCAGCGTATCAGTCACTGACCTTCACCACAAGGCATGGTTGGTGATCTTATTATGAGAGACAGTGCATCAACATAAAACCCAGACACTCCTTTGGTCCTCGACAATATACTAAATTACCTACATGTTGCTGACAATGAAGTCTGCTAAGAGCCAACTCAGCCAACATGAAGATAAAGACAAAAAAGGGTATCCAGCTTTGCAAAAAAAAAAAAAAAATAAAAGACTAAATTATTAATCTGTTATTATGAAATCTCAGTAACTTCTAATTCAAGTATTGCTTTAGAGGCAAACCGACACACAAAATGAATCAATTCACACACCAGCATCATTCAAGGTTCTACAAAAAGCAGTTAGGTCATCAGCTGGCAAGTTGGAAACTGCATTTACCAGCATGTTTAGATAGTGAATAGTTTTTCAAGACTATGTCACATCCACAACATGGATGGTGAATATTTTCATTTGACTCAGTAATGCAGAGGTCTGTGGAGCAACTGGCACTAGGAGAAGTTTCTACCTGCCTTGTGGACTGTTAGGTTTCACTGGCATTTGCTGGCAAAAGGGAAATGAGACCTGAGGTATTTATGGCTTCAAACCCAAGCCATGGATGAAAGTATTTCCTGTGTCCTTCTTCAGCTATGTCTCTACCCTAACTCCTAGGCAGGCTTGCTGCCTTGTCCCTGCTCCAGGTCTTCCCCTGGCTCTATCAATCTGCTCCAGATTTTTTGCTCCTTCTTGGCAGTGTAGTGAACAATCACAAGCAGTGACTCTTAGGAAGACAAGTAGAAAGCCTGTCCCAGATAAAACAACAGTAGCATCTCCTGGTATTCTTGTTTCTATGTACAAACAGCAACCAGATACATCCCATCCACTAATAGAAAACTGCCCCAAAATGGAGTAAAGGTAATGTTTCCGTGGGAGTGGCTGATGTAAAACATATAGATGCACTACATACAATTCAAAGTCACCACTGGTTTGTTGCCACACACAGCACAATTAGATTTCTCAACAAGAACAGTGGTTACCATGTGTCATGGTGTTGCAAAATGAAGGAAAGCAGCAACAAGAAAGGCTTTTTTGTATTTCATCAATTAGCACAAACAATTAACACGTCTTCTGTTACTTTCATACCTGGTTCAGTGGTTGCTTTCTAGTTTCTGTTGGTGCAAGGGCCAAGAAAGGTGAAGAGTTGGAATGCCAAGGCACGTGATATGGAACACATCAAGCCAGGACTGGCTTCTTACTGACTTTTGAAAGAAGACTCACCAGATTTGAATAAGTAAAGCTCTGAGCTTGCCCCCTTTTAAAAGCTAAACAAATAAAATCTGAAGTCCTTCAACATCTAGGATAGCTGTAACTGTCAGAAAAAGTCAACTATTTTTTATTCCCACAAATTTATTATTACTAGTAATAGAATTAGTGGTAGTAGTTTCAACATACAGTAAGAAACAAATAAAGAGAAATTTTTCCCATTCAGTGTAAGCTCCCTTGTGTCATTTGAAAAGAGGGGGGTTACCCGATCCTTAGTATGGGGAGGTTTTCTCAACCCTTAGTGATTTATTTTTCTGTCAGTGCCCCAGGGAACCCGAAACCCTTATACCTGACCAATCTGCCAGCATCCCATGAGGGGACCCTTCACTGAACAGATTCACTGGATCAGAGGGTGATTCGACTGCCCTTTTCAGGGGGCTAAGCCAACAGCATGGAGACCCCTCAGTGGGTCTTACCAGTGTGTTATCTGCTGCCATCAACTGCTAGCACCTGTAAAGGACTCACTCTAACAGTTTATGGAATAACACTCTTTATTAATACAAATTGTGACAGGTTAATAAACTTCAAGGGTTGCCGGTGATAGTACTTGACTGCAAAAACATGTTTAAAACAATCTGCTACACTAAAGCAAAATCTAATCTTAATAGCAGTATTCAATACACGTAAAGTATGATTCTTACCCAATACACGTCCCTACAGGGGGTTAGACAGGTTCAGCCCATTGACTCATCCCAGCAGTTTTCGTGGAGTCTTCCTGAATTTTCCCCTTATTACTTTTATATGATTTCTTTGTGTTTAGGTAGAGTTTGAGTGACTTGAGTCATAAATCCTTTTATTTCTTACTGCTGTAAAATTCTCTCACTTCACTCTCATGCCTAATGGGAGGTGGTCATATCTTGGCATTCAAGGAGTGGGATTTCATCAGTTGTTGCTCAGCAGCAAAACATCTGCATCTATCTCCCTTGGTTGACAGGTGCCATACAGTCTTACGAAATACAAAGTACCACTGTGCTCCCCTCCCTACAGGGGATTTCTATGGAGGGAGGCCTCAGCCTCTCCATTCTGTTCCCCATTCTGTTCCATCCCCATAGCAGGTGTTTATTGTTGTATAGGGAACTTTCCTGGAGCATGTCAGCTGTGTTCCATCCATTGAGTAGCAGCTGCGTTTTATCTTGTAATTCTTGGTCTCCTCTAATTTTTTGACCCCAGCCATTTTCCCCCACTTTCCGTGCTACTCAAGCCTCTGTGCATGCAATGTTGAAGGTCTTTTCCCTTTCAGATGCTGCTGTCCGTGATTCTGGCTGTGCTGGGATTCGCAGGAGGAGCATATTGTGTGGTCATCTCCTCATTGGGGCTGATTGGGGGTCCTCTGTGTGACACAGGGGATGGAGAATACCTCTATCCTTTCAGGAATGACACTCTGCAGTGAGTATGGCTTACAGGCTCCCCCAACTTTGCTTTCCCTGATCTCTCCCCCACCTTTTTATAGCAAACTTGATTTTTTCCAAAATGAATTGATGGTCCACCCTGCGTATGACTAAACTCACATTTCTCTGAATGGCATGTTCCAGCTGGTCACCTCTTTGACCAAGGAATCATACTTTGGCAAATTGCCCGAGTTTCTTCTGTTGTGTTTGCCATGGGCCCCTTTTGCGATTTGCACCATGCTTTCAAAATGCTGGTGAGCTGTGACTCCCACAGGAGTCAAAGGGAAATGTTTGATTACTGTGCCACATTAACCTGTTAAATCAATAAGAAATGACCCTGCTGTACTTACTTCTGAAAAGTAAAGCAAAAATCCTCTCCGAATCTTTAAAGTTAACCTTGGCAATCATGGTCTTCAAGCCAGAGCTAGAGATGGGCTGAGATACCACAGCAGGAATGGAGAATATGGAGCACATCTTAAAACTATTACAGACCTTTCTCTTTGGTTATTAACACAAAATAACTAATCAATGACTAATACAATTTAACCATAGAACAAAGAGGAGCTTCTTGTGTATGCAACAAAGTAGAGATGTGGTTCACTTCCCTAGTTATCAATTGCATCTCTGCAAAGGGAATTCAGAAGAGAAACATCAGCTTTTACCAATTAGTAGAATCTGAGACTCACTTTGTGCAATCAAGATCAGAAAACGTAATGCCAGAAAACACAGAAAGCATTCTGAAGTTTTTGTTTTCTAATACCTTGCCAATTATTTTTCTCTAACACAGAGACAACTACTTGTTCAACCAGACAACATGGAGTATTTGCAAAGAACCTGAAAACATCATCCTTTGGAATATTGTCCTTTTCTCTATTCTTCTGGCCATTGGTGTGATTGAAGCTATTCTTTGTTTTATTCAAGTCATCAATGGACTTACTGGCTTCATATGTGGCACATGTATGAGGAGAAGAAAGGTTGGTATGCAGTAAAAGATATCAGAGTGCTTTATGTTCCTACCAATTTTATTTTTTCTGGAATGGTACATGAGCTGAGAGATGTGCATAGCCCCTGAACAAGCTCCTCTGGGGAGCTGAGGCAGTACAGATTTTATTTGCACACACACTTTCTTGCTCTCCATCACATTGCAGCCAGGGACAACCTGGTCCTCAGATATTTCTGAACAGCAGAGCAGCATTCCTGATATACTCACTTGCATGGTTGTGTTCCTATTCAAGAAGCCTTTTTGATAAAGTGTAATGACCCTCCCCAGCATCTGTAAGTGAGAGACAAAAAGCAGATGTTTTAAATTGGTCAACAGCAGTAAAATTTTTATTTTACAAAATACAATAAAACCTCTTTCAAGTTTCATTTATCCCTACTGCTTCCTTTCAATTGTTTCTTTTTATTGTACAAGATATTTGCAGTAAGACTGATATCCCCCTGGAATATTAATTAATCATCTTTCATCCACTGTCTTTCAGACAAATATTTCTGGGATGTGAATGACCTACAGGGAATGCCAGGACAAGCCCCAAGCTGCTGATTCACATACAATAAGGATAGTGCACTGTACTGTATTTATGGGTGGACAACAAAGAAAAAACCAAAATGTTCAGGAGTTTTTGGGAGCAAAATTAATTTTTTATAAAAGAGGTCAGGGTGGAAAAGTCTCAGGTCATTTAGATCTGAGACTTCACATTTTCATCTCTCTAAATATACCTGATAAACCTCAGATAGTGGCAAAAACATTAATCTACCAGATCCTGACTTCTGCACTTGTGTATAAAGCACAACAATCTTCAGACAAAAGATCAACACTTGTCCTCTTGTGCATGTGGGAAATGGAACTGTTGTTAATGTATATATTTATCAACTGCATGAAGCAGGCACTCTCTGGCTGATGTAAATAACCTTCTGTCCTCCCCAAATCCCACTGTGGGCTCACCTGTCTGTTCCTATTAACTTGCTAACTGGGCACTCACAGATCTGAATTGGGATGAGCAGAGAATATATCAAGCAGTGTTTGAGACTGCAGAAGCAACTGAATAACACAGTTTTCAGCCCCCTTCAGCCACCCTGTGGACCAAATCCTCTTGTGCCATTCAGTAGCTTGCTGTCAGGTCTCACGAAGTCCAGTGCACTTCTAAATCAGTTCTTCATGAGCATCTGAGAGATGTGGGAGCCTTTGAGGGGCATTTGGGTCCA
Source organism: Pachyramphus minor (assembly GCA_013397135.1). Taxonomy (NCBI): domain Eukaryota; kingdom Metazoa; phylum Chordata; class Aves; order Passeriformes; family Tyrannidae; genus Pachyramphus; species Pachyramphus minor. The sequence goes on from VYXB01005748.1 coordinate 789,946, forward strand.
TATAGACAGCAGGGTTTGGAGCAAGAGTTTAGAAACATCTAGTGTAACACAAGGGTGAAAACAATTTTGCCCTCATGATACTATATAGGAATTTCACTAACTTCCACATCTGTAGGGCTGTTCTAGAATAGATCACATGGCCAAACCAATTAACTAGCTAAAGATAACTGAAGACAAAGGTAGCAATTATGTGCAGCTTAATAAAAAATAAAAGATATAATCTGACAGCAACAAACTGCATCTGTTTTAGTGTTATAGCAACAGTAATCTGAACCAGAAACTGCACAATCCCCCATAATCACTCAAGATCTTGAGTGATTATGGGAAATGATCACTCAAGCCCTTATGATTATGGGGAATAGTCACACAAGCCCTTGATCTTCAGCTAAAGTCCATGACTGGGAAACTTCAGAAAACCCATCATTTCAGTAACTTCCTCAAAGGTTCTTGGACATGAACTGTCTTCCCTCAGTCAGCCCATAAAATAATCTTTACTTGTGCTGAACGTATGTACGCAACTATGAAAACCTGACCATATTTAAAGTACTTGGAGCCTATTTTTCAAAGAGAGACACTTGTATTTTCTCAGTCATAATTGTTCATACTTCTGCCTTGCAGCATGAGAGCAAGCTATTTGAACACAGTGATTGTGGACACACTGTGCTGTCCTGCAATGTCATACACAAAATGCTTCACATAAATGACTCCTTTATACAAAACTGGGGAAGAAGTTGCGTAGATGAGGAACATATGTACTTTGGAGCACAGTTTTACCTCTAGAGGCAGGAAATTTGACCCATAAAACTTAAAAGCACCTTCTGTAAAAAATAAAGCATAAGACTTGTTGAAGTTTGCAATCATCACTAGGTGCATCCAACCTGCTAGGTGGCTTAAAAAGCTCATATTTGTTGTCAGCAGTGAAGCCTGGACAATGCGACCACATAAAGGAGACATCAAACCAGTAAAAGATTCAAGGAGGCAGCTAGAAATATTCACATGTAGTCAGGTTGAGAACGACTCCTTCACCAGCAGAAGGGCTCTGTGGACTCTTCACTGTCCCTGTCCTTATCCCTTAGCTTTGATTCCCTGACTCTTGCCTCTCTGATAAAGCCAATTTGGGCTGTGTCAGCACCAGGAGAGGGAGAGATACCCACTGGCACATTTCCAGCACAGAAAACTAAGTGCACTGTACTGCTGTCATCTGCTTGTACCAAGCTCTCCCGCCCTGGAGATACTTAGTATCATGTCTGTGTGCTTCTGGGGACAACCCCTGTCCTGCCAACTGTGTGATCACTGGCCTCACTAATATATGTAAATATTAAATATTGTTCTTCTGAAGTTATTTTCTGGCTTGATTTGTGCGACGTAAAGGACTTGTGACTTCAAAGTACCTCCAGTAGCAGGAGAAATGGAATAACACAGAAAGCAGAGTTAAATTGTCTAACTGAGAAGAAGTCTTTTCTAGGGTAGGCATCAAGATACATAGCCCATGGAGAGAGGCAACCTTCCCGCAGCCCACACTGAAAGAGGTGAGAGGCAGCCCACACTAAGGCAGGTGAGAGGCATCATCTCTCTGGGCGAGGTTCAGTTATCCACCATGGACAGGAGTTTCTGGTGCCACTGAAGCCCAGAAAAGCATCCTGCTGAACCTCCAGATGTCACTCCAGGTGGCAAGGGTCTCTCCCATGTCCTCTGTCACACCTGAGAGTCACTCACAGATGTCTGGAGACCTAAATATGTCAGATGGAGCTAGCAACATAAAGGCACGAGTGACCAAAGCAAACACCTGTCTCTATGCTAAAAATTTATTTAACCAAAATACCTAAGGGGGCTAAAATTAGATTAAATCATTTCAACTCCCCAAATCACCTTTTATGTGAGTCAAAGCCTGACCTCTCAGAAGTGTCATCAGAGCCTTCTCCAGGAGTTGGCCAGCACATTGAAACAGAGGCAGCTACTCATGATGAGCACTGCAGGGAGACCTGCAAACCCAAGCTCTTCTGGTGTGCAAGCTTCAAAAGAAAATGTCTACATAATACTACATATAATAAAACCTTTGATTTGAACAGAGAGTTGGCTTGACTAAAGATATCGTGCTTTAGAATTGGAATTACTATTGATTTTAAGATGTTGGGGGGTTTTGTCCCAAAATGAAAAGAGTTATTTTAGGGAAATGTCCTTAAAAAAAGAAAGAGGAATTTTGTCCCTGAAATGTTTTATGCATTGTACACATGAAGAATTTAGTAAAACTAAGGAGCTCATAATATTCATCTATATCTCTTTTCTCTCTATTGATCTTTCTCTCTACCTATTAATCTGTTTTCTCTCTATCTGTGATCTTTAATTAATGGTCAAGAACTTACACAAACATAATGAAAAAAGTGTTTAATTTTGATAATTATTATTTACCATGCAGTTGGACCACCCAGGCTCTTATAGAAGGATTAAAAATATGTTACTTTCTCATCAAATTATCCCCATCTTCTGCATTTGAAACTCATGCAGGAAATCAGCCACTTGCAAATCTGTGTTGGTTGGAAAAGTATTCCTGGGATTGACTTGGGATACGAATTAAACTTTAGACCAAAGACACCATTTGAAAATTTGTAAATGTTTGAAAACCAACAGCCCAGTGTTTCACCTGTCAGGATCAAGGAAACAATCCAAATACCTGTGTTGGAAACCGCAGACTAGTTCATACCATCTCATTTCAAGAGGAACTGCCAGTTCATTTTGATGCAAATGGCTCAGATGCCTCAGGCCCCAACGCTAGGTTTTTGTTGGCACTCACAGCAAAGCAAACCAGTGAGAGGTTGGTCCCTGCAGACCTCCACAGCCTCTGTTCTACTGCCCCAGTCCTGTGCCTGTCCTCCCAGGAAACCTCTTCTGTGTAAACAAACTTTAAAAAAAATCCCAAAGGAAATTAAGAAAAAACCCAAACCTTTCAAAACTCTCAGGCTACTTTATTTTATCTCTTACAGAACTCCAGTTTGTCCCTTTCCAGAGGAGTGACAGGTGACAGCCTCCCTTCAGAAATGCCATTCCCTGCAGGATCTCTCTTACCCCAAAGCGCCCCTTTTATCCTGAGCCCAAGAGCCACAGAGAGCCACCTAAAGCCCATCAGCCATATTGTAGCACATTTAACTCATAAAGGCAGGGGAAAGGCTTTGTTTTAGACACAGAGGCCGCCTCTTTGTCCCTCTTTATTTCTTCCTGTCAGTTAGATTCAAAGCCAAGTAGATGCAAGTGCTCACTACGGTGCAGGTCATTTCCACCATAGATTGAAAACTTCACTGGTACATAACACTCCTTGCTTTCTTTCAGGCACCCCTCTATTTTTACTAACAACCCATGTCAAAGTTTGTTCTATCAAGGTCAACTGATAAAGAATAAGAGTAAGAGCTCAGCTGAGTATTATAGAATCACAGAATGGTTTGAGTTGGAAGGGATCTTAAAGATCGTCCAGTTCCAATGCTCCTACCACGGGCAGGGACACCTCCCGCTAGACCAGGTTGCTCAAAGCCCCATTCAACCTGGCCTTGAGCACTTCCAGGGATGGGGCATCCACAACTTCTCTGGGCAACCTGTTCCAGTGCCTCACTACCTCATAGTAAAGAATTTCTTTGTAATATCTAATCTAAATGCACCTTCTTTCAGTTTAAAGCCCTTACCCCTTGTCCTATCACTACAAACCCTTGTAAAAAGCCCCTTGCCACCTTTCCTGTAGCCCCTTCAGGTACGGACAGGAACTTCTATCCCGCAAGTAAGTTCTCAGAACCATTGGAGATACACCAGAATATCCCAGCTGCTCTTCCAGAGGGGCATGCATCTCCCACAGGGATTGTGAAACATCAGCTTCCCCATGTGGACATCTCAAGAGCATCTCAAGTGAGATGTGCTCATCTCTACGTGAGAATTCAAATCAAGCTCTGAAACATCTAATGTGTACAATGACACTGCTCTTAAAAGCAGCCCTGAGTTCAGCAGTCTGAGACCTGCCCTCACCCTGTCCTGCCTTACAAGAAGTAAAACAGGTCAGTAGATCTCCCCCTAAAATTGCATATTTCTCCCCATAGGTTACTCAGGGAGCTTGAAGTGAGAGGTGCAGCAGCTGGCATCCTAAGCTGCAGCCCCCCATCACGAGTGGGAAGGTGAAGCCCACCTCAAAAAACTCTTAATTGATGAGATTTCTTCATTTTTTTTCCTTAAAACAGGTGTATTATCTGAGAGACATTTAATGGCAAAAGAGTACAACAACAGTCTTCTTGGTATAAGCTTGTGCTTTTTTAATCCTTCCATCCACTGTATATCATCAAAAACACTCCAGATTCAGATGAACTACCTTACACATCCTTTTTCTCTAAGTCTCCTTCATCCCATCATGCAATGTTTTTACTTATGTTTTGTCCTACTACATCTGCCTTCCACCCCTCTGGTCTTAAACAAAGTTTCCCTGCCTGCCACTATCTTTTTTTTTTTTTTTTTTTTAAACCTGGGAGATGAAAAAAAGCAGACAATCTTTGCAGATGTCAAAGAACAAATTCAAGTCTTGCTTTGGACATGTTGGATTTAGTTGACCCCCACATGAAGGGTGCAATGTCAGGTATGTCCTCCCAGGAGTGGCTGACTGGAGAGCAGGTTGAAACCTGGCTGAGTGCACCTTCAGCCCCACGCACCTTCAGCCCTATCCTTTGCCTGCCTAGGAAATATGCTGTCAAACATTTGCTCATAGAGGAAAACCTTAGCACGTGTGTAAACAATGTTTTAAAAGTTTTTGAAACATCCATTTTGATAAAGGAAAGCAAACCACAGAAACCAACAGCTCCATTGCCACAGACAGATGCAGTTTCTATGAACTTGTAGCAGGTTCATTTAGGGTGGAAGGGAGTGTTTCTAATTACCACCCAGAAAAATGTACCTTTAAAATGCAGTGTCCTTTTTTATACTTAGATAATTGGGTCAGCATTAAAAACCATTACTCAGTTAAAATAGCATTTGATTATAAAGAATATTTCTCCTAAGGCAGGATAAATAAGGTTGCCAGGCTTCTTCATCTCTTTTAATTTTCACTTCTTTGTACCACACTTCCAACCAGACCACTGCATAATCTTACCAAAACCCTTATTTCCCCTTGTACAGAAAGGTGTCACAGACACCATGGGGTTCCTGCACTTTTCCTCACTTCTTCTCATAGCCATCACCAATGGCCTGTGTGTTCCTACCATGTCCTGCTCATGAGACCTGCTGAGCCTGTGCCACTGTCATTTCTATGCACAGCTACTCCTGGATGTCTGCAGGAGATGGCACACTGCAGAAAACCTTTCTAAAGGTTTGGCCTTTCACTCAGAGTGCATCTATGCAGAATAAATCTATGATGTCTCCCACTCCACAGACAAACGCAGGTATCCAGAAAAACCATACGTGTGCCCTAAATATGGCAGTTTTCACGTAGAATTGGTTATGAAGAACTATACTTGGACAGATAATAATGGCTCACAGAGCAACTAAAAGGATATTGGTATGGCTACTCTATAATAAATGTAACTAATTTAATTCCTTAATGCACATATGAGGCTTTTTTTTCAGAATTATGTCTGTTTAAAGCGAGCTTCACAAAGTAGTTCTAAAAGTCTGTATCCTTCCAATAGTTTCACTGGGGAGTACAACAACACCTTTCTTTCTTACTGGTTTCCAGCAAAGGAATGATGACATGCTTGCTTTGAGTATCAGCATGCAGCTCCTTCCATTAGTCAGTGGCAAATCATGTACTGTTTCCTAGGTTTATTTACCGAAAGTGTAGTTCACTCAACTTCAAACAGATAAATTCTTAGCCCTATCTTCTGCTCTAGCTTTGTGCCTAGAACCTAGAGAAATATGCATTATTTTCATACAAGATAAAATATACCATTTTCCCCACTTTAAGACAAGCTATTATTAACTCTCACATCAGTGTTCCATTACTTTTATAAACACTAATTACTATGCTCCTAATCTCCGTTCCCCACAAAATAAGACTGCATATCTTATGAAGAAGGGGACAGACTGCAGAACTGCAAGTACTCCTCCAAAGACAGAGACTCTGCATCAAGTTCTCAGGACTTTAGGGCTTATTGCTCTGTTTCATACTGCATCTTCCTTTGCAAAGTACAGCAAATACTCAGCAGTTTCTTTACTAGGCAGCACTATTTTTACTGACTTTTTTCTATTTTTTTCTGATTGTGGACTCAAAGAATATTATCATCACAACATTATTGCTCTCTGTGATATTAGAAAATGGCTCTAAATATACCAGGCTTAGTATCTATGAGTGTATTTTTTACAACTTTAGTTGCCGGAATTTGGGCTTCTTGGAAAAGCAAAAAGGAGCAGCAGAACAGGAACCCAGCAGAAATGGCCATAGTTGGAGGCTGAAATACAAATGTTTTCATTGGATCTTTTACTGCAACAGGTAAGTTCTCTTTTCTTTTCCAATTTCCTCTTAAAGCACTTGTATTACATAGAACTGTGTGACTTTTTTTTCAAAGTAAGTTAACTTCTTTAATGTCAGGGTAGATTTTACCTAAGTGTGGCTTTGAAGGGCTACAGCTTCATGAATCATTTTGGGATGGATTCTTCCAAACCGCTTCACACTGAGCAGAACCTAATGTTTATGTAGATGCTTTTAAATTAAAGAAAGAGATTCATTTAAGAGTTTAGTTAAGAGTTAAAGAGTTCAATTTAAGAGAGACTGAAGAATATGACACTTTTCATTAAGGACAACTGTGGTCTTATTCTTGAACCAGTTTCTGTTATCCAGCATTACAGAACAATTTTACTCCTGGAACAGTCTGGTTCTGTGTGGAATAAATTGCCACTCCTGGTGACCACTGGACTTTCTTCTAAAGAGAAAATGTTTCCCCACTGACTGCTGCCCTCTTCTCCCCTTTACTCTTTTTGCTGAGTGGCATCATCTGAAATTTGTTTCCCTGACCTGTTTTTTTGTGAAGACATTCCCAAATGGTATTTGCTTAAGACACTTCAGCCAGTATTGTATGTTTGTTTTCTGACTGCAATGCCCGCTTGCATATTTTTTCTTAGACCATGTAAGTGATGCTCATGAAGGATGGTCAATCCATCATGGCAGAATAACAAAGGCAATTCTGTTTGCTGCAGCAAAATCTTCCTCTGAGAAAAAATTAAATTAAAAATTAATATATTCAAATTGCCTCTAAATGCTTAAACTCAGCAGCACATCTCAGCACGGGAGAAAAAAAAGAAAATAGAAGTGTGATTGAATATTTGTATGAGAAAAAGGTTGACAAGCTCTCACAGTGTTCTACAACACTAGTTGACAACATGTATTGCAATTCTTACCTTTTCATCTTCCACATTTACAGCCATGTGGGTTGGAGGAGCATATATCAATGTCAAAGCTGAAATCGTCTACCTGCCTTCAAAAGGATTATTGTGGGTCCAAGCACCTGTGGGATTTGCCTTGTCCCTTGTTGTTGGCAAGTAATTCATGCAATTAGGACACATAAGCTTTAAAAATATATCATATGAGTATATTAAGATATCTAACAGAGTATAGAGTACAGTTTAAAGGTGGTTTTGATTCTTCAGTCTCCCATAGAACCAGACTAAACATTTATAATGCTATCCTCTAAACTGAAGCATAACAAATTAGGGTAGCTTGCAGCTAGTGTAGAGTTTTGCCTGCTTGGAGCAACTTACAGGACAAAAATCTTATCTGGCAAGTTTAGAAGAGTGTGGCTATGTGCATATTGCTTTTTTAACATGGTCTCTTACTTACAGACTATTGAGAATATTGCTACCTTTTATTTTTTCTTCAAAATTAGTGTGTGATGAAATAACACTATCATGATTTTTCATCTAACATACATTCTTCTGAGTTGTGCCATATCAGGACGAATGTGTAGTGCATCCAGCTTATCCCACTCCACAGCTGGTCACTATTGTGTTGTAACTAAGTTGAGTGTGCAGTGTTCTATATCTGAGTTGCCATTTCTAACTCCGAGAATTATTGAACTCACCCTGAGGTTCAGCTGTCTTGCTGAGAACAAAGTTTCTTCCAGGCCACACTGTGTTATACCATAACTCTCTAGGGGCACAGTATGATAAAGCAAGGAGACCAGTGCGGACCTTACACAGGAATTTCTGAAATAACAATGACCTTTATTCTCAATCAAAGAAAGGAGTCCAACTGACGTGAATATGAATCAGGCTTGGAAATACATTGCCAGCATTGCTAATGTGAGTAATTCTTACTAATGAAATTGAGGAGTGCAGGTCTGATCCTGCAATCTTTGCTCAGGTCAGTAGTGCCCAGACAAGCAGTCCTGTTGGCTTCAGGGTTAGGCACTATACTTATTCTTTGGTTTTAATGAGATGGCTGCACGTCTGAAGTCTAATATTTAGATGAAGGTGGGTGGGACTCAGCTCAGTGCACAGATTAAAACAATATAGTTCTGGGAAGAGGCAATGAAGCCACCAAAATGAAAATGTAATCAGAAAAGGAACATATATCAACATGTTGCCTGACATGGCCAAGGACAAAAGTTTGTCTCTTTTTTAGCCAGATGTGAGTCTCTGACATTTTCCACAGGATGCAGTTCAGAAAACTTTATGTCTCATGATGGTAGGTCATTGGGGATGGAGAGAAGGTTATATGTGGGTGTCCTCTGACCTAAGTTCCTGTTACAGTCATACAGGTATCTTATGCTATTTGGGGTGCCCTAGGGGGTCTTACCTGGCCTCCAGAAAGATGTAGGTGTGCCAAAGTGGATGGTTGTATCTGTCAGCTGTAAGCAGATATTCTTTATAATCTGTGACCCCTCAAACCCCCATGTTTAGGCAAGTGAATTTAGGACCCGGTGTCTGGTTGGCTGCATCATTCTCTAAGGTCCATTATATATGAATTCCACACTCACTGTATGGGTCTGATACACAAATACCATATTATTCTTACCTTTTTTTTCCTGGAATATAGAACATGTCATCACTTCTGATAGGTGGTTACTTCTTTCTAAATCCAATGAGATCCAAGAATTATGTGACAGTGATGGACCCCATACAAGAAACTTATGGGAACATGATGGGAAGCTTACTCTTCATTCCACCAGTGCTTGGAGAAGTGTTCTGGTTTGCAGCTATCCTGGCATACCTGGGTAATTACTTACTTTCCTTTTATATTTGTTAGTGTGGCACAACTGTCAGAGTATAACACACATTTGGGAATTGTGTTATATTAAGCTGTGGAAAGTTGTGCTTCGTGTCTCCTTTTGTGAGACAAACAACCATTTCTCATTCCTGGAAAATATAACTTTAGGTTTAAAACAAATGACAGTAGTATATATTCGTTATATTATAATAGAGAGGTCTGGCAATACGAGTTTGTACCTTCTTCTTGCCTGTGGGAGAGCAAACATAAGGAGAGCAAAGTGCCTTGGCAAACGCCACACAGCAATGTACCAGCAAGAGCAGAAAGGGAACCCGGGCTCCCTTGAGTTCTCACTCAGTGCACTCTCTGTAGACCACCTTTCTCATATAATGTGGTGTGCTGACATCAAGAGAATAACATAACCTTATGTATTCTGTATTCTGCACGTATTAAATCCGTCTTAAAATACTTGACTGCTGTTCTTCTCTGCAGGAGCAACAATGAGGGTCACCTTAGATACTGAAGGCTCTTTGGCTATCATTGTCTCAGCATGCATTGTCATACTTTACACTTTACCGGGAGGTCTCTACTCCGTTGCATACGCCGATGTCATCCAGATGGTTTTCATTACCCTCAGCCTGGCAAGTCCTGTGCATTTCTTTGTTATCAGTTTCCTAACCAAGGGAAAAAAATCTGCTCTTCAGCATGTCTCAGACCAAACACAGCTCCATCAATATTGGCCTACAGTAGTACCCTACAGTTCCTCTTTAGGAGAACAGGTCTCCCAAAATATCTTACAGTGTTTATCCCTTATACATTTCAGGCAGTGCCATTGGCCTTGCTGGGTGAATGTAGTAAGGTCTGCACACAAGTAAAGTCTGCAGAACACGTCCAGGACAATCCTGGATGGAGAGATATCTGTCTACTGAAGGCACCAATTGTCCTGAATTACAGACTAATGTTCTTGATGATGCCATGAACCAGAAACATGTAGATTTAGATTAAGGAAAGGGAAGAAATGAAGACTATAAATTTGGGTTTAATCTTATGTACCTCTGTGTTCTACCCTAATTTAACTATCTGTCCTCCGAGAACAATGACACTGGGGAAATTGTTAACTATTTCCATTTCTATCCTAGTGCACCTGTATCCCTTTTGCCCTGATGAACTCTGCAACAGAAAATATTTACTACACTGCAACTCATCAGTCTTATCAAGAAACTTGGATTGGCAAGATAGAAAAATTCTATCTTGGAAAGTGGCTGGGTGACTTCTTCTACATGGTATGGAGTATTTCTTGGACAAGGGGTTGGGAGGAATTATGCAGGCACTTTCTGTCTGAAAAGCCTGTGAGTTCTTCCTGCCAGGAGCCCTACATTGCAAAGCCAGTTGACAGGAGCCAGATACTGTGTAAAATCTTCTCTCAGCCACCCTGCAGCACACGAGATGGAGTGGGGAGATACAGGGTTTAGCTGCGGGATGAAAAGAAGCAGTAGGGACACTGCATCCTTTACCCGCATGGAGGAATGTGCCTCTTGAGTAAACCATCTAGGCAGCCAGTTCCACTCCTAGCACCTAAATGAGCAGTTTCATACCTTTTGAGATGTGGTTTCACAGCCTCAGTAGTGTGCTTTTAACATAAATATGTAAAATTCCCTCTATGTGAAAAAAATAATAAATTAAAATGGCATGACTGCAGGTCATCAGCAGGCACAGTGCCATTGGCTCAACTGCACAACTCAACTTTTGAGCTACCAATATAGCCAAGATTGCAGAAGGTTGTTCTGCTCTCACTGAGCTGGTAATAGGGACACAGAGAAGCTTGAGCTTTTTTGGTAAGGACAGTATCTTCAGAGTTTATCTGATTAACTTGTGTGCTAAGACAGTGAAAATTATGACTTTGTTTTTCATTTCAGAGTATAATCTAGCTAAGTTTGTGTAGATTTATTTACAAAAGTGGCATTCCTGAAAAAAATCACTTTCCCTTCTTCTGTGCCTGATTCACTATTCCAAGCACCTGATTCACTATTCCAAGCAATCTATATTTCAGCTTTCTCAGTTTGCCAAACCACTAACCTGTTTTTATTTAAAATTTTACATCCATTGCAATGAAAAAAAAAAAAAGAAAAGGAGATCCTCAAGCTTAAGAAATATCATCCTCAAGAGTTAGAACTGGACAACATTTGTGCATTTGAAATAAGAATTTTGTAACACTAAAGATTATTATCCATCTGAATAGATGGATTATGTCCTTCAGCATCCAACAGCCTGGTGAGTACCACTGGTAACATCTGAATGTTTCAGGTGCTTGGAAGCATCCCATGGCAGACCTGCTTCCAAAGGGTGCTCTCTGCTGCCTTGACAGGACAGGCAAGGCTCATCTCCTACACCTCAGGACTTGGGTGCTTTGCAATGGCCATCCCCTCTGTGCTCATTGGCGCAGTTGCAGCATCAACAGATAAAACTAATTGCTGCCTCTGAGTGATTAACATGCTTTTATAAAAAGTGATCAAAATAGGATCCAAAGAACTCCTGGTTTAGACTTCAAATTACCCAATCCCGTGGCCCTGACCACCAAGATGGGTGATCACTACCAGAAATACGGAGCCCTCTGAGGTTCAGTGCACAACTACCTAAAGACACTTAAACAGCCCCAAGACCTGTCTAATGCTATTTCATTATGATGAAATGACTTTTCATGGACTTTGTGTTGAGGAAAGTTGTAAAACCCTGTATAATCCTAGTTTAAAAGAAAGCTTATGCTTCCTTCTGTTAATGCCTTTTGCATGTAAGACCCAGCAGTATTATTACAGATTGTTAACAAGATTCTGAAGAAAACTTGCTTGAAGGAAGCAAGAAGTTCAGCCCTGTAAACTCACAGCCTCCACCCAGGGGACCAGTCCTGTGCTGGTTGTGAGCAAGGGTTGAAGAGCAGACAGATCACTGAACATTTAAGGAAACCAGTTGAAGTCATGAGTTCATCTGTCATTAGGGACATCAGAGCAAAACACCCTTCTCCTCACAAGCCTGGTCTTGAGGTTGACCTTTAACTATCCTAATTCTGGAAACACACAAAGCACAGCTATTTCTAGAGATGCTACAAAGGAAAAGGAAAATCTTTGCGCTAGTGAGAGCAGCAGTATGCTAAGGGGAATCACAAGAGATCACAAGAGAACCCAAAAAATTAATCTAAGTCCTAAAATACCAAGTAGGTCTCCATTCTTAGCCCTGCTGTAACTGATTCCTGTGAAAAGGCAACTTCAAAGGCAGCAGAAATGTCCATGAAGGATTTATTGTGTCTTTTCCTTGTTTTGTTTAAAAGACTGGAATCAGACAGTCTTTTGTCTGGAATCAGACAATCAGAAGCTATGGTCTTCCAAGTCTGCTCGAGAGAGAGGAACCAGCAATGATACTACCATTTGTTTTGCACTATCTCTGCCCAGCATACCTCTCCATTGCTGTCTTGGGAGCCATTGCTGCTGCCACAATGTCTTCTGCAGATTCAGCTCTTCCCTCTGCTGGCTCCATGTTCACTCACAATATCTACAGGAAAATCCTGAGGAAAAAGGTTCTTGGTTGCAGTATTCAGCAGTTTTGGTGTCAGGCAAGACAGTCTTGTTTCAAGACTATTTCTAATCCAGCCTGTGATTGGAGGTATCAGTTCTTCAGCTGCTGAACTGATTCCTGGAGCTAGAGATCCAAATGTAAGTCAGGGGTGTTCATATCCTTGGTAGGGGGACCAATACCCATACTGGTGAGCTTTGCTCATTCTAATATCACTGGTATAAAATTTGGATTAACATATTAATGGAAAAAGCATAAAACCATGACCCTTAAAAGTCCAGAGGGCAGCTCCATCTCCAGGGATGCCTGCCTTGGGTGGTTGCTGGTAGCAAGCAGTACCTGAAAGCATCAAGGGCAGGGCAGTGCTGGCCATCCCAGCAGTAAATACCATGTTTTCATGCTACAATCTCTCTTTCACAGGTTACAGAGACAGAGGTGTTATGGGCTATGAGGACCTCTATGCTGGTGTTTGGGGCAGGGGCTGCCACTCTGGCTTTTTACTCCAGCTCTGCCTATGACCTCTGGTTCCTCAGCAGGGAGCTGGTGCATGCCCTCCTCTTCTCCCAGCTCTGCTGTGCCCTCTTTGCTCCCAGCACCAACACCTACAGCTCAGCTGCTGGATTCTTGGTTGGGCTCCTGCTGAGGCTATTGGCAGGGGAGCCTGCCCTGAGCATTTCCCCTGTCATCTGCTACCCAGCCTGCTCCCTGGTGAACAGGATCTACAGCCAGGTCTTCCCTTTTAAAACGTTCACCATGCTTCTTACCTTCAGCACTATCCTTTCTGTTTTATACCTGGCCAAGGTTTTGTTTCAGAGAAGCCTCCTTCCCTGCAGGTGGGATGTTTGCAATATCATGGGGGGAACCAGCACCCTCATCCTCCTGCAGCAGATGGAGAAACAGAGGGGTTCACCAACCATTGCACTAGGAGAGAACCGTGGCTAAACATGGGGCTTCATTTGAAGGGTCACTGTGCATTCAGCAGGTAGAGTATGGCACAAACAGCATAGCTCTTCCCTTTGCTCTCTCCAGTACGAATTATTTAAAGTCCTCACAGAGCAATAAAAACAAATTCTCTTTATGTGTGAGCTTGAAGTTTGCAGTGATTAAAGTCACATGGTGATGGAGCACAATCCTGTGGTGGTGACCACAGGGCAGGCACCTTGGGCCCCAGCAGTGGTTGCTTCGAGGTGCTCCTGGTACCCCACCTGAAAGCAAAGCTATAAATTATGCTCCAACATTTAGGGCATTTCCAAGTCACATACTTTTCTCACCACAAAGGAGACAAATTAACATTTAATAGATTGGATATTCTCAATTTAAAAAAAAAAAAGTTTAGCAAACCTGTTTCCATTACACAGTTAGAGGTTCAGCATAACCATCCCTGGGGAGAATATCAGACCTATAAAAATACAGATTACTGAAAGCAGTGCAACCACCACAGTAGTCCAGCAGTAATATCAACTCTGCACCATTCCTTGCAGGCTTTACAAAGCTCTCCTTAATACAGCAAAAACTTTGGCTTACTCCTCTCCCCACTGTGGTACCAGGCCACACAGCTAGAGTGGATCCCACAGCCTGGGGATGCGTGAGACATCCCCTCTCATATGACCTGGTAGGGCAGAAGCAGATGTGCAAGATGAAGCAACAGCCCTTAATTATTCAATAAGCCACTATCTCAAAAACTTAATCTGTAGCTGTAAAATTAAGTACTTTATTAGAAACTGTTAGCCATAGATTTTATGTATTTTAGACTAAGCATTTTAGAAGGAGAGCACTAGCCATAGAACTCATGTATTTTAGCAAGGTTGAAAGTTCTCAAGGGAGAGTGTATAGTTCATAATTTCTTGATTTTGATTTGTCACAATCAAGAATTTCAATAAAACAGAGATGGTTGCTTGCACCTGTGAAGAGACTGATAGAAGTGAGAAAGAAGATGAAACAGGGTTTAGGCTTTGAACCAGGTCCAGAAGGCAGGAAACTGCACCAGAACCAAGGAGTCAAGAGAAAAACAAGCAATTTGAGGGGGGTGTATTGTGGGGGAAAATGAGGTGGGACAGGTGAGGTAATCCCTGAATCTGTAATTAGAGGATGGTATAAAGTTATGAACCTACGTGATTTGTGGTGCATCCTTTGGGATTTTTTCCGATGCACCCAGTGTTGCAATAAACATGTGCTTTTTCTATACTCAAAATGAGTCTAGAGAGTTTCTTCTCTGACTTTCCGGCATCAAACCAAATGGAAAAAATAGAGGTGCCAGAGAGACTCTTGGATGAGTTTTCTCTAAAACACCTGGTAAATCACTCATGTGAAGGTGTCACTCTAGTACAGTGATAGGATGGTAAGGGAGACACACACACGAACTGCTGTGTGAGAACTCAAAGGACTGTGATGACAGAAAGGTGCTGGAAACAAATCCTGAACCTTTCTGCAGGGACATGAAATCCCAAGGGCAAGATCCCAAAAGATTCAAGCCACAAGTCAGTACAAAAAGCCCCTGATACGTTTTTTGCATAAATTCTCAATGGTTTGGAAGAGAAGGAACCCAGCTAAGTAGTGAGTTTGGCCTCTGGTCTGAAGTCTGATAGACTAAGAACATCCCACAATAGGACGGGTCATAAAGATGTGAGCTGAATTAAAGATTCAGGAGGATCCTGCAGCAATGGCTCATGGACAGCTGTCATTTTATCCTTCCCTCAGCAGCTGTGCAGCAGCTCACCAGGGATCAGTTGCAATCCACCCACAACAGTCAGCAGGAATCGTGCTCACAATACCTTTACAAAGCGGTTGTGGGAGCTGCTGTGCATGGAAGCACCTGCACTGTTGGAGGGAAGATATTTGCTGTCATAATCAAAATACCCTACAGCAGAGCAACCTTCACAGTCAACTGAGCTGCTGAGGGTGAAAACAATATGCTGTTCCATGTGCATGCACCAGCTGAGAAACTCCACTGGTGCCACGATGCACGGCTGCAGCAAGTTTAGCAAGGACCCACAAGTCACTCTGAACTATACCAAGGCAAGTGTTATGGCTCAGGAGGAGGACTGGAAGACCTTCACTCTGTGTATGGCTTTGATGACTCTGCTCCCCATGGGGAGCATTCATCTCCTTTAAAATATCCATCCTCAGCAAGGTGGAGATTCTGCTCCCCATCAGACAAATATCACACAAATTTATGCTCTGCCCCTATGTTAGTGAACACCTGGAGACACTTAGCTCCCCATGCACACCAGTCCCGTTTATATGCTTTATTAAACAAACACCAGAAATTCTTTCCTCTGTCTCTAGAGACTGCCATGAAATATTAATTATAATGTGTCCAGAAAATGGGGAAAAAACCTGTTTTGAAAATTAAAAGCATTACCATTTACTACGGCCCTAGGTGGTCACCCACTGAAATCTTCCACACCCCAGTGATTTGAGTGGGAGCATGTAAGGTTGTGCTTAGCTAAGGGAGACACCAAAGCTATCATTACCTTAGCACCAGAAGAACAGGGTTCTTGTTAAATTGCAGTTGCTGTATGCTGATTCAACCATACTCCCCTGTAAGATTTAGGGCTGACCTAGTTAGGGGACTTGTACCTCCCCCTGTGTGGAGCAGACCAAAGCTGACATACTGTACTTGAACCAAGGCACAGATTTGCTGCATGGCCCAGCTGAAGAGTCAAACTCTGATGTCCTTGTGCCAAGATCAGCACCCTGCTCCCTGACCATAGAATCATACCATGGTTAGGGTTGGAAGGGATCTTAAAGACCATCTAGTTTCAACCCTCCTGCCATAAGCAGGACACCTGCCACTAGACCAAATTGCTCAAAGCCCCATCCAACCTGGCCTTGGACACTTCCAGAGATGGGGCAGCCACAACTGGGCAACTTCTTCCACTGCCTCACTGCCCACTAAGGAAATAATTTCTTCCGCATATCTAACAAAAATGTATCCTTTTTCAGTTTAAAAACATTGTCCCTTGTCCTGTTACTATCTGCCCATATAAAAAAATCCCTCTTCCTCCTTTTTACAAGCCCCCTTTAGGTACTGGAAGGCCACAATAACATCTCCCTGGAGCCTTCTCTTTTCCAGGCTGAACAACCCCAACTCTCTCAGTCTGTCTTCATAGGAGAGGTGCTCCAGTCCTCTTGTCATCTTTGTGGCCTCCTCTGAACCCACTTCAACAGGTCACGTCCTACCTGAGCTGATGACCTCAGAGTGGGATGTAGCACCCCAGGTGGGGTCTCACAAGAACAGAGTAGAGGAGCAGAATCACCTCCCTCAACCCACTGGCCACATCTCTTTTGATGCAGCCCAGGAGCTATCCCACGTAGCAGCTCTGGAAGGCAAATGCTTACATCTTCAGATACCTTTTCTCTGCACCATTGTGCTCAACTTCTCCAGCTGTTTCCCTGCAGAGTCCCAAAGTTTGACATTAAAGCCTTTCTGTGCTAACATGCTTGGCATGGTGGACAATAGATATACAGTTTCCCGAGAAAGCGTCAAAGGACATTGCTGAAGAGCGTCACCACCACCATCATGGTACCACCCAGCATCACCACAGAAACTCACAGGGACTTCAAATAGGAAAATCTAAGCACTGTAAGGGGGCATACTCAGCCATGCTCTGCCCTTTCAAAGCTTCCCTAAATTTCATGCCACGGCTTTGTGTGAAGAGAGGAAAATGGCAAATACACAATTACTGTAGCTCTCCTGAATGTTTACCATTTTCCATCCTTTTATGACTCCCTCCTCAGAACATCCCCCGTCAAGCTTAAAAAGAAAACATTAATCAAGGTCAGACAAAGTTTTGAAAGCAATTAGTTGCAAGTAAAATAAATATAAAAGTATTTCTAGCCTATACTTAATGACCAAATGCCTAGTTGTTCCAGTCCAGCACACCCAAAGTCCTTGAGGTTGCTAGAAAGGGGGGTTGCTCCCAGGAAAGGCTTCCTCTCACAGGAACTGCCTCCAGTTCAGCATTCCTTTATTTTTCTTTCTCCCTCTTTATAAAAAATTCATTTGGTCACTGGAGGGCCCCAATTTACCTCTCCACATATGGATTTATCTCCTTTTAACCTTAAATGTGTCCATGTCAATGACTCTATTGAGTTTCAGTTTTCATTAGCTTTCCTCAGCTTAGACAGCTGCTACCTGGTTTTGGCATTTGTAACATTTTCTAACTTTAATAATACCCTATCTGTCATGTTTAATTAAAAAAAAAAAAATAACAAAAAACACAACCACAAAAACCAGCAACCAAAAACCAACCAACCAAACCCAACCAAACCAAGATAAAAACCAACCCAAAACCAAAAAACCAACCCAACCTGCAATGTGGGAAGCATCTGGTTTACTGTGAGTTCTTGGCATCTCATCAGATCCTCACCAGGCATCTTCAGATATCTGGTTTATGTAGACAAGCAAATCAAGAAGATCCATTACTGAAGGGATATCTGCATCTCTTCCCTTTTTTACTTATTAATTTTTAGGATTTCCTAAATGTGTCCTCAATGGAATAACACTTGCATTCATCAAGAAAGCAAACAAACACATCCAGGTTTGCCAGACATTTCTAGCACTGCCAGGGAGGTACTTCCAGGTGAACTATGAGCTGCTTGGGGCCAGGATGAACCTCTCATTGTTTCCAAATTCTATGCTCTCTGGCTTTTCCCCACATGCCACACACCAGTCTTGCCTTGTAGTTCTCAGACTTTGCTACAACCTCTGCTGCAGAAAACATCACCTCAGTTAGCAAAGCTTTTTAGTCTTCTAATACCTTTTCCTGCTCTAGATTACCACTGACTTTTGTGCTCTTCTAAGGAAACAAGAATAGAAAGGCATTAATGTCCCACAAGAGAGCAATTGTAAATATGTAAAAAAAACCCAGATTTCTTTGCTGATCCTTAAAACTTCAAGATGATCTATCATCCCCAGGGATTGGAATGCTGCTGCATGGTTTTCTCTGCCCCCAAGTAGGGACAGGATCACCTTTGTGTCTGGAATTTGGGCTCTCTAGAATAATCAAAAGAAGAAGAATAACATGAACTAGAGTAAGGTTTCTAGTATCAGACATAAAAGCACGAACATCCCAAAAGATATATAGATAAAGTTTTCCTGAATTCTGCTGGGAATTGTCTTTCTTCAACATTAAACAACCTCAAGAACAAACAGCCTCAGTTCTTCAGCCAAAAGGGCAAATGGTTGCAAAATCTTTTGGCAGGTCTCTTGCAATACTTGTCTTGGCAGAGGTGTCCATTTTCCTCCTCCCCTTCTCAGTTTCCCCTCACCAGCTGTCTTATCTGACTCTGAGGTACTTTTGCACAAGTTCAACTTTGCAGATCTTTAAGCAACGCACTTGACTGACTTGTGCTTTGCTTTCCCAGTCCCTTGAAGAGGGACAGCATTTTAATTCACTCTGAGAAGGATTTTGAGATCTTTGAAAGAATGCTCTGCTATATATGGTGAACAGTCTTTTTGCATCATGTGAGAATTTCTGTCCCTAGCTGGAGGGCAGTTTTCCTGGTCAGTTTAATTTCCACACTGGACCAGTAGAGATTATTTATCTTTACTTTAGCGAGACTTTTAACACCATCTCTAACAAAATCTTCAAAGGCAAGCTGATAAATTATAGTCTAAATAAGTGGACAGTGAGGTGGACTGAAAAGTGGCTGAACTGCCAGGCTCAGAGATCTGTGATCTACAGCAAAAAGTCCAGCTGGATGCCAAAACCTAGTGTGACCCAGGGTTTAAAGCTGGGCCCACTACTGTTTAGCACCTTCACTAACGGCCCCAGTGTTGTGGCACGGCAGACCCAGTGAGTCTGCTGTAGGGAACGTTTTGGGTAAAAGTGTCTCTGAACTGCCTGCTAACAGTTTAGGGAAAGTTTTGGAAGTGCAGTTCGCATAACAAGACGCAGCTGCAAGATGGTTTTGAGAAAGTTCTGTAACTGAAGGCCAGTAGAGAAAAGTAGAGTTTAGAATAATAGCATGTTGTGGTTAGATAAGGTAGCTGAGAACTGGAGTTCTCATAATAAAAGACACCTGTTAGAGAAAAACAACTGTAGTAGTTTTGGGAAAATTGGGATGTTGTTGTTAATGTAGGAAAATAAGATTTTAGGATGAGCTAATTTCACTTCACCACTAGTAGAGTGTTTATATTAATGCACATCCAGTAGTTAGTGTGTGAAAAATTTCACTGTACCAATCACCTGTTGAGTTTTTCCTGTATAAAAAGCACTGTATCAAAATAAAATTGTCTCTTCTTTAGCATCACATTGATGTGTCAATGAAGCGTCCGTTTGGGTGTCTCGCATGTGTAGGCCAAATGTAAACAACGTGATAGCTTACAGTCTGCAGATCATACAAAACAAGGATAAGTGGCTAATATAAGAAATGGATGTGCTGCCATCCACAGGACCCTGGACAGGCTGGAGAAACTGGCTGACAGGTACCTCATGAATTGCTGCAAAGTTAAGTGCCAAGTCCTCAGCTGGAGAGGAACAAACCAGGCTCTAAGGCTGGGACCCAAGCCAGCAATGTGTTCTTGTGAGAAAAAACACCAACAGCCTCCTTGGCTGCATAAGGTAGAGTACTGCCAGCAGGTTGAGGGAAATGACCCTTCCCCTCTGCTCAGCCCTGGTGAGAGGGTTCAGTGAAGGACTGCAGAGGTCATTAAGAATTTGGACCAAATGTCATACAATGAGAGGCTGAGAGATCTGAGAGATCTGAGACTGCTCAGCCTGGAGAAGAAAAGGCTCAGGCAGATCTTACCAACGCACTTAAACATCTGGGGGTTGCAGGGAGGCAGGGCTGGGGGCAAGACTGTTCTCTGTGGTGCCCAGTGAGAGGATAAGAGGCAATAGGCACAAATGGGAAACCAGGATAATCCATAAGAAGTGCCTTTTTCACTGGAAGGGTGGTCAGGCACTGGAACAGGTCACTCAGAGAGGTTGAGCCATCTCCACCCTTGGAGATATTCAAAGTCAACTGGACACAGGTCTGAGCAACCTACTTTCATGGACCCTGATCTGAACAGGAGGTTGGACTAAAGAATCTCCAGAGATGCCGTCTCACCTCAGTCTTTGTCTGATTTTGTGACCCTGGAAGAATACAATGACCTTCTCGTGGCATGATGTAAATGCCTTCAGCAGCATCATCACTTTGGTGGGCTGGGCTGTGACTCCTTTTAGATATGTTCTCACTTCAGACATTGGCAATAACAAGTGTGGTTTGTTCATAACAATGAGGAGAAAGATTCTAAAAAAATGGAAAAAATGCTTCCAGACTAAAAGAGTGTCTGGACTGGATTACAGTCTGTTACCTCAAACGAGATGAAAAGCCTCTTGGACACTGCTTGGACAGAGTCACTCCATGGGGCAGGGAGAGGACCTGGTGGACTCAAAGGTTATGTCTACATGACTAAATGCTTCTACATGATAGAGCAGTCCTGGCCCCTAAGCCAAATTATAGAGATAATGCAATCAGGTGGGGATGCAAAGTCTGTTGGAATAGAAATGGAAGATTGCAGAAGCTGGAGGAGCCAAATCTTGTCCAATCTCTGTCCTCTGGAGTGATCTGAGACGAACTGTCTCCGGAATAGCACCTGAGCTTTTCATTTCCAGTAAATCAGTTGGTTCCCTCAAAACCGTCCAGGGAATGCACTAACATTCACAGAAAATGGACAGTGAATGGTCTGGGACTTGGGACTGAACTGAAAGGATGAAATATTTGCAGTAAACAGACTTAAAGCAGCAAACACGAGCATCTGTGCAGCAAGCTATTGTTGCCTGGGCTGGCAGGATCCACTGAGTTACCCTGAGGCTTCCATTGTCTTGGTTTCCTTGACATTTTTATAGTTCGTCTGTGGAGCGTCTGAGATGTTGTGAGACAGAAATTTGATTATGAAAGAAAAACAATACAAAATCAATGCCATGTACATTAGGTAGATTAACAATTGGCTAACTGGCAGATTTGAAATGTAGGAAATTATCATCCAGTATCTGAACCTCTGGCAAGGTTGATACTTGGCATCGTGTGATTTTACTGCACTAACCAGTGACTGGGTGGGCAATGAGAACCAGTTCACACCGTGTGCTCAGCTGGTCAAACGAGCTGCAGGTCAGTATGGGCTCATGGACAATCTAATGCAGGTGTCTATAGACAGATCAAGTGTACCACAGTCTAAACCCAACTATTGGCTTGTTGTTCTAAAAAGAAGGTCCAAGTGACTCTATGCACTGTAATGAGGAGATTCAAAAGAGATCAATCTTACCCAGAGGATGCACCTGCTACTTTATCTCTTTTTCTTTTTTCTCACAGGGAGGGCTTATGGCAACATCCAGTGCCTGGATGTCAAAACTAGACAAATTCAGACTACAAACAAGGCTCAGCATTTTAAATGTAAGATCCATTAAATGTTAGAACAATTTGCCAAGGACTGAGCTGTATTATTCATCACTGAAAATCCCTGGCACAACTTGCTGGTGCAACTTGCAATGCAAAACCCTGGTGCTAATCCTGATTTACATGGCAAGAAAGGAGAATGAAGTTTCTTGGGAAGTTGGAAGAAAAAGGACTAGCAGGAGACATAGGAGAAATAGGACAGAGGCTGACCTCACTGCTCCCCCAGTTGCACTGTTCGGTTTGTGCAATTTTATTTGGACTGTATCATTCTAAATAACCCTCTGGTGAGAATATGTCCAGAACTATATTGGATAAAACCTGAGGTTCTACTATCCTTCAAACTGAGTTTTGAGAAAGGACTACACTGCTAAGAGAATTTAAGATGTTTTTTCCTTAATCACCGCTCCCTGGCACATACAGTGAGACATGCCTTATTGGGATGTGTTGAGTCTGCCTGATCACCATTCTTCACAAGATTTTCTGGGGACAAATGTTGCTGAACTCCCCACCCATATACTAAAATTGCAGAGAGGTTTTAAATACACTCTATCGCTGCATAAGCTCAGTCCCCAGTAACACAAACCAGCATCTCCCTTGCAGAGCACGCCTTTCCCCACACCCTGAATGGGGCTCTCCCAGTATCCCAGTATCTCCATACCAGGAGACACAGGCTACCACCAAGCACCATTGCTTCCCACTTCCCAGTCAGATAAACACTCCCCCAAGTGGCCAGTGGCCTTTGGGCCCTGGAAAGACACCTGCAGCCCATCGCAGCTCACTACCCACAGCGTGACACTATTAAAGTTGTTGGGAGGTCTTCTGCTGTCAGTGATGGTGCTGTGTGACCTCTTCCAGAAGCCACCTTCTCACACCCCACTCCTGCAAGTTAGAGGTGAAACATCAATGAAGTTTCCATCTCTGATATGTTTGGAGCAGTTCCTAAATCCTCCACACACACAGGCTGAGGTGGGGCATAAGGCCAAGGCTATAATTGACGTTGTGACATCTGTGGTGCTCCAGGAGGAAATCACCCATGATGCGTGTGCAAGGGTCTGAGCTGACCCATACTTGTTTCCACAGGAGGCACCATAATTACACCACCATTGCTCAAACAGAGTCATTATTTGAAAGGCCACATGCTTAACATGCTTCAGCAATCATTCTGCAGGGCCAGACGAGCTGAGCTTGACTCAATTTGCTTCTGTGCTCCATATTCCCAACTGCCTTGCAGGCATTGTGTCCAGACACGGGAACCAACACAGACAATGAGCCAACACAGCCTATAGTGTGGAGCATCAAGCCTGGCTCTCTAAAGAGACCCTGTGGCAGCCCCAGCTCGGTGCTTCAGCAAACCCAGAGTGGTACAAAAAGAGAGTTTCAGTTTCGGTTTTGGAGCTCAGTTAGACCCCCTGCTGCAGGACATGTTGTGCTGACAGGGCAGGTCAAAGTAAATTCTTTGCACCGAATTTATGCCAAGTGAATTGGAGAGGTGTCCATGTGATCTATATAAAAAGTGCGGTTGAGACTAAAGTGTGAATATTTATAGTCGATTTCAACTATACCAGCTCACTCAATTATTGCTTTGCTTAATTATTACTCATGCCTAATTTTATTTAATTTCTCGTTCCATCTGTACATATCACTACTCCTGCATCTTAGGAAGTGACCAAATTGGAGATAGGAGACAGGCTTGAGCAACTGGGGTATCCCAAGATTTGAGATGACTAAAGCTTGTGCTATTCTGGTAACAGAGAGGACAGCATTGAAACTCACAGGGGAAAAAAGGGAAGACACAAGGCACCCTTTTGCATTTTCCCCTTTTTGAGATTGTTTTCATTCTGCACACAGTGGATAGATGTGCCATTAGCTTTGTTGAATTCTGCAATTGAAAATATTCATACTGCTAATGATCAACCATGAAAATTACCTTGGGTCAGCAAAGTAGAACTAGATTACTTTGGAAAATGGTCAGATGAATCTTACCTGTGATAAAGGCTCCTGTTACATATTGTTTGCATGGTGTAATACTAATCAAGACCTTTTCTAGGCAATAGACAATAACTTCAAACATTGATGTGAGGTGAAGGGCTATACAAATGTGTCCTGGTCAAACTAGAACATAATTATTTTTATTTAATCGAAGGACATTATTATTTTCTTTATTTTTACCACAATGCAAGTTGAGTTAATTGGTGACATCAAGACTGGAGGCAGCCTGGGCTGCAGTGATAATGCACTGGTGGAGTTCACAGTCCTGAGGAATACAGGTCAGGCAAAGAGCAAAATCAGGATGCTGAATTTTAGGAAAGAAAAATTCAAGCCATTCAAGGAGTTAATCAATAGGACCTCCTGGAAAACTGCCCTCAGGGACAAGGGAGTGGAAGAAAGCTGGGAGACCTTTAAGGGCATTTGCCATAGAGCAGAAGAGCTCTTGATCCCCAGATGTGAGAAGGCAAGAGACCAGCATGGCTGAGTTGAGACCTACTGGCCAAACTAAAGGGCAAGAAGGAAATGCACAGGCATTGGAAGCAGGGACAGGTATCCCCAGAGTATAGGGACAGTGCCCAGGTGTGTAAGGATGAGGTGAGGAAGGCCAAGGCACAGCTAGGAAAAAGGGCAATGGTTGTAATCTGAAGGAGAGTCGATCTAGGTTAGACATAAGGAAGAAATTTTTACAGTGAGGGTGGTGAAACACTAGAACAGGTTGCTCAGAGAGGTGGGATAGAGACCTCCTTAGCGACTCAAGACAGTGAGGATTTATTTTCTCTGTTTTAGCATAAACTTGCTAGAAAAAAAAGTGATTTTGTGCTTTGGTTTCCCATTGAAAGAACATGGGGATACTACACTCTCTGTAAATACAGAAGGAGGAAGAGATCTTGGAAGAGTTTTAATGCCTCAACAGTGCCTCATGCATGAATGTAATCACGCAGCTCAAAGGTGTGCTTTAAGTACCTCCAATTTGATAACAGCTGTTTCCAAATGTCTCCCTTCTACTAAGTATCTGTGCATTCTCAGATACATTTCTGCACCATCATTTGATTTTTTTCCTCTGTTTTCCTAACACCCAAACCCACAGACCAAATCCAAAAGGAGACTCAGGCAGTCCAGATAGTTTAAAAAGTGGAGGAATGTTGACAGACCAGAACTGCCCATGGCCTCTCCTCGTACAGCTGCTGATTGATTAGGGTTAAGAGAAGGGCTTTTTGTACTGTGCCTCCGCCAAAAGAATAAAAGGCAAAAAGAAACCACTGACGTGCAAAGTGCAGATTTGGCCAGGTTCTACTTCAGGCGACGAAAAAGCCTTTTTCTCATGTCATGCAAGTGGAATTCATGTTTTTTATACACCAAGACCTCACGATGAATGTTCTTTTCACTTACAGAAGACCAGAATAAGCTAAGCCTGGACCACATACTCCATGTGAAAGAGGAGAGGCCAGCAGGATGTTACGCATTTTTTGACTACTCCTGTGCCTGGTGTGTATTTCTGTTGCTGGGTCAGAAGCCTGCAGCTCTTTCCTGCTCTCTATCAGCTGTATGCCAGCTCACTGCATCAATCAAAAGCATCTCAAGGCAGTGGTGAGTAGCCTCTGGAACCCTCTGACCCTGCAGATGCAATGCCCTGCAGTCCCTGCTAGCATTTCTTTGCTCAGTTTTTTCCCATGGTTTCTTGCAGGATGAAATTACCTCTAAAGGGCTATTTCCTGTCTGTAATCTCTTTGAATTTTTAACTCTGTTTTTTTTTATATTTTATTAATATTTTATAAATAATTTTAATTTAATTAATTAATTTATAATTAAATATATTTTATAATTTATTTTATATTTATATTTTTTATTCAGCAAAAGACAAGGTCAAGCATTTTTGTCAAGTCGAAAAAAGACATCAATGCAAAACGGTGAGGAGAAAAAAAGCAAGCCCTCAGTATAAAGCACTTCAGACTACTCATGCAGCATAATAGAGAGCAAAAGGAGCTTTCTGGCTCCTATCTGGCTGTTGTTGCAATTGTTAATGTGGTTTTGTTCCATTATTAATGACACCAGAAAGAGAAATCAGGCCTTCCACACCAAGTTGAGAGACTGTCATCTGACATCTTGCAACAAGAAGGAAGGAAACAAATGCTTAAAATAATGGAAATAAGCAAGGGGAAGGGAAACTTAAAACACTGAGCATATAGCAATAAAATCTGCAGAAATCTATACCAGTGCTGGGATTGTGAGCCAAATCTCTTACATGCCTTGTAAATCATTGCCAGAGCCTGCTAGTCTAAGGCCACTTGGTAATAAACAAAGAAAAACTAATTTTTTACAGTCTGTATTGTATTGCATGATATGCCCGTACTTCCTAGAACTGCTGTTTCCAGAGCAGAGAAAAGTAAAATCAGTAGAGCAGCACTAATGGATGAAACATCTATAACCTGGAGTGGCATATCATTAGGCTCATCTGGATGCAGTTGGACAGGACTTTAATAAAAAGTTTTGTTAGGAAACTACATCATGAATATGCTAAGATAAGTAAAATCAGGAACAACACTCCAATCTGGCCTTCCTGTGAAATTACCCTGAGTTAGCTACCAAATTAGCAATCCTGCAGAAGAGTCAGGCAGGATGCATCCCTTTGCTCTCACCAGCAGAAACAGCTCCATTGCTGAAGCCTTGCACTGATGCCCAAGCACCAAAGCCCATGACCCACACACCAGCTTATCCACGGCATCCTCTTCAAATGTCATCCCAACAGCAGGAGATACTTGCTAAGGCCCATCCCCCATTGCATTTGGGGTGCTGAGAGGCAGGCAGAGGCTGGGGGAACTCAGAGGGGTCAAACATCAAAGTTAGATTGGCTGCTAATCAATAATACAGCTATCATCAGTACAAGACTAAATAACCTCAGGTCGTGCCTGAGGGGAGGTCTAGACTGGATATTAGCAAAAATTCCTTCTCTGTTCCAATGCCAAGCATTGGAACAGGCTTCCCAGGAAAATGGTGGAGTCACCATCTCTGGAGGTATTTAAAAGACTGCAGATTTGGTGTTTAGGGACATGTTTGGTTTAGTAGTGGACTTGGCAGTGCTGGGGTTGATGAACTTCAAGATTTCTTCCAACCTAAATGATTCTGATTCCTTGAAGTCAAGTGATTCTCTCTGTAGTCACTTGTTGATGGGGCTGCACCCCAAGGTCCCCAGCACCAGCCCCCATGGTGCAGCTCACTATGGCCACACTCCTCCACAGGCTGCTAGAAAGAAGCCTGTCCTGAAAATTCCCCCTGCCCTCCGCTGCTCTGCTTCCCTGCCACTGGGCTCCCACCCTGCCCTAAGCACTCACCCATTGCTGCCGTTCACACTCCAATGCATTTAAGAGAAACCTCATCTCTTTCAGAGGGAATGTTTGCACCACAGAGGGAAACGGCACTGTTTCCAATGGACTGTCAGGGAGAAAGGAACCAGCCAGCTTTCAAATAAATATGGTTTATAATAGCTTGATTAAATGCTTTCTTAATGTTGGGCATTTTGTAATGTCACTGTATTTCTTGATGTGAAGTTTATATAGAAAAACACCCAACCTCTAGATATTTTATAGTTTCCCCTTTAAAAAGAAGGAATCTAAAACCTCTTTGCTGTTAATTATTGATGCTGAACACGAACACTCATTTCCTATCCCAGAACTGTACATTTGACCTATACTGCAGAGCCAAAATTCAATATTTGAGAAGAGCTCCAGATGTGGATTTCAAATTCATGACTAACATCTGTCTTTCCAATAGGGTGGATTAAATCCATGCAACCAGTGTGATACATTTCAAATACGTAAAGTTCAATTCATTTTAAATGAGCATATGGCCCATATGTTGTGCTGCCAAAATAGGTCACTGGGCCAAAAGCTCAAAAATAATTTAAATAAACATTGAAGGAAATGAAAAAGGAAAATTACATGAAGTCACATCACCATGAGACTTTATTTAATGCTTTGGAGCACTTCCATAAAGTGACAGGATCAGGAAGAAGCTTTGCCACTAGCAATCTCTCCCAGGGGAAGGGCTACACACCTTTTTATGCATTTCATTTTCAGCAGCGACACCCAGGCACGATGTTGGCCTGATGAAGTGGAGGGGATTTGGCAAAGCGCAAGCGCAGCTCAGACATATCACAGAAGCTTCTTCAAATGCTTCTTGGGCTCTGGCGGGCTTGGTGCTGTTACCAGTTCCTTGGGGAGCCTATTCCAGCACCCAACCATTCTCTGGGTGAAGAACCTTTTTTTAATATCCAAACTAAACCTCTCCTGACACACCTTCAGCTATTCACTCGAGTCCTGTTACCAGTCACCACAGAGAAGAGATCAGTGCCTGCCCTTCTTTACCCCTCATGAGGAAGTTGTTGACTGCAATAAAGTCTCCCTTCAGTCTCCTCTTCTCCACGATGAACAGACCAAGTGCCCTCAGCCGCTTCTCATACGACTTCCCTTCAAGGCCCTTCACCATCTTCGCTGCCCTCCTTTGGACACTCTCCAATAGCTTAATATCTTTCTTATATTGCAGTGACCAAAACTGCACACCATATTCAAGGTGAGGCCACACCAGTGCAGAGCAGAGCAGGACAATCACCTGCCTCGACTGGCTGGTGATGCTTTGCTTGATGCAAGATGGGGTGGAAGGTAAGCAATTCATAGCCTGCCTCTGCAGATTAAGTGCAAATGCACTTAATCACCAGCACCATGGCAGGCTGAAAAGCCTATGTGAGATTATATATTTGGGTAGTACATCCTCACTGGCCTCTCTCCCCGAGTCCCTTCATCTGACTTGCATTGCTGAAGCTTCAAGGGAGACACCTAAATTTGGGGAAGCTGGAGATTTTATTGCATATGGGAAATCTCCTCTAAGGTGTGCAAGAAGGGAGCTGTAATGCCACAGGGAGGCTTTCACCTGGTCTGGCATCACAGCATCACACTTGGAAAGCCCCAGTGGGAGCAAGTCCCCTGCAGCTGATCCCTGTGAAAGCCCAGCCCTACTCTTGATCAGGCCCCTGCCCAGAGGGGTGCTTCAGCCACCCAGCCCCTGTGGGACTTACCTGCCATCTTCACAGACAGTACTAGGGAAACCTAAACTAGTCCATAAAGTGCAGTGGGAGATGTGACTGCCCAGCACAGAGGGCTCTGGCAGATTCCAGCTGGCCCTCTTCGCCTGGGGTATTGACCTTTCCTCCCACCTGAAGACCTGAATGACCACCTGAATGACCCTGAAGAGCCACTGCTGACCAGCACAGTCTAAGAAAGAGAACTTGAGGAGAGGGAAATGCAAGGAAGAGGAGGATAGACAACCTGCAAAAGGGCTGTTCTGGTGTGTAACTCTTTCCCTGGTGGGAGAAGCGGCTCTCCTGGAGATGTATATGGCTTCTGGCAGCCATATATGACTGCCTCTGAGCACGGATGAACTTCAGGTTTGGGACACTCATGTTTTCTAATCACGTTTCCCACTAACTCACACTGTCCTGTGCTTTCTGAAAGAAGGACAGGGGTTTCTGGGAACCTCCGCTGGACAACAATGGAAGGGCGAGAGGAGCACCCTGCGCATGTGCTGGGTAAGATGGGATGGGAACGAGTCTTATTTTCCAGCAGGATCATCAAATATGACCCCTGGAGACAGAGATGCTTATGCCCAGTCCCACCGTCTTCCTGCAGTATCACCAGACTCTTCGGGGCAATAGAGTCAGTTTTAGCACCCCGAAGAGAAACTTCCCTCGCAGATACGCAGTCATATCTAAAAACAGTCTCCTCGGCCGAGTGTCCCGACCGCGGGCTCGGCTCTGGGCTCCCGGCTCCGGCGGGCAGCGTTAGGGCCGGGCACAGCTGCGCGGCTCCGCGGCCGCCCATCTCCTTTCCCGGCTGGGCGACGGCCGGCGGCCGGGCAGTGCCTTCCCTTCTTCAACCAATTGCATCTCCAGCGCGGATCGGAGGATCGCGGGGTGTGAGGCGGGGGAGCGCCCTGGGGCCGGTGCGGAGGGGAGCTGGGAGCTGCCCCGGCGCCGCGGCAGGAGCGGGAGGAAGAAGAGGGAGAGAAGCGAGGGAGAGGCCTGGGGCAGGCAACCCCCGGGGGCGGGCCGCGCCGGCCGGCCCAGACATTTAAATGCAACCCCTGGGGCATCGTCTTCTCGCTGATGAGACCGCTGCAGGGCTGCCGGGGACGGGGCGTCGTCGTGGGGACCGTCACCCTCTGCTTGGCCGCCGGGTGGGCTCTGCAGAGTAAGTGTCCGACTCCGTCCCTCTCTCCCCCCGCTTCCTCCCCCAGCCCTTCCCTCCTCCTCGCCGCGATAGCCCAGCTCAGCCGCAGCGCAACAAATCTGTTCGGGGCGGTGCAGAGCGCCCACCGCCCACTGCCCGCGGCCAGCGCTCTTCCCGGCCCGGCCGTGCCCGGGGCGCCCGGGAGCTGCTGGGGACGAGACGGGGACCGGACATACCGGGACTCAGGCAGGCATCGCTACTCTCTGGGCTCTACATCGTGTGGGGAGGCTCGTCCCCACTCCTGCTGCTCGGAGGGAGCTGGGGAGCCGAGCGGGGCCGGCCCGGGGGTGCAGCCCGAACCCCGGGCAGGACCCCGGCCGCGGGAGGGACGCGCCCCCCGCCCGCTCCCGGCGGGGGCGGTGCCGGCAGCCGCCCTTCGCCCCCTGCTTTTTCAGCAACCGATGGGACAAGGCATGGAGGGGGAGCGTAAGCCCGATTAACCAGTCCGAACGGTGTCGGGTCACGCTGGGAAACGCGGCAATGAAGAGGGAAGGTGGGTTCCAACCCAGCACCCTAGGGTGGATGAGTGGGGATGGGACAAACAAACAAATCGTCCTTGCTCTCCCAGCGAGGACTGGAGGAGACTGCTGCCAACCCCACCCACCCCTGGGGACTGGGATGTCAGTGCCACCAGAGTTTGGTTTGGACATGCCACACTCCATCATCAAAGGTGATGCACAAACAGGACACCAAAGGGTGGAAGAACTGTCCCAAGGGTTTCAGAGCTCTGTTTTAGAGCTGTCACCCCAGTTTAGAGCTCCTGCATGGAGGCCCCTCACTGCCAGCCCTTTCCCACCCACTCCCCAGCTATGGCCAGGTCTGGTACACAGAGCCACACTTCCCACTTTGACACTCGGCCAGGCAAATACTTTGGAGCAGAGCAGCATGCCAGCAAACTCACTGTGCTCTGAGCAGCACTGGTGCCCTCTTCTCCTGGGTGCATGTTTTACCGGGCGTGAAGGGTCTGGTTTTGCAAGCAGCAGAGCAGAGCGGCCTGCAGAAGGCCCTGCAGGTGGGTGTGATGTTTGCTCTCCAGGCTGGTGCAGCTCGGCTGGGATTAGACCAGTTCAGGTGATCTAGGCACACTGCCTATTAAAAATATTTTGGAATGGTTAGATATTGCACTGCCTTTTGTAGCTTTGCATGCTGGATATGGACAGAACACGTTTGCAAATAATTCAATGGAAAGATTTTTAATTGTTTTTTTTTTACATTTACCTTGCGATCATGTATTCAAAACAAAGCCATGCCTCTATCAAAATATAAAAGAGTCACTGAGGGCAAACACTCAGATCCTGTCTGGTCAGAAACAGTGGGAAAGGCCTTTAAATAAAAACATGGAGCAGAAAACAATTGGAACAATTTGCAGCGATTACCAGAGGTTCCCGGCTGTTCTGTGTCTGTAGCTGGCACAAACCCTGTTTTCACAGCTCTGGTTAGTCTCTCCTGCATACAAGCTGAATAGCAGACCACAGCTCTGCTGAGGATGCACTGGGCTGCCTAGAAAGTGTGATGTTCCTGGAGGGGGACTGGGCAGCATGATCATGACAAAGCCCATGAAGGGAGAATCCCAGAAGTGTTATCTTGGAAAAGGCTAGATCTTATCTGGTCCCATAGGTGAGAGTCTGGGAATTGAACTGGCTTCTTGAGCTTCTTTGCCTTACCTTGATCAGAAGAGTTAGTGAATTTTGCTACATATCCCAAATACACTGAAATCAGCTTGTAATTAATTTACCCGTGTCTTCCATTTCTGGTTGCTCCTGGAGGGTTCTTGATTTAAGATTTTAAAAAATAATTTCTTTCCCTTGGAGATTTTTTTCTTGTTTGCCTTTTTAAATCATTCTTATCTCTAAGGACTCTGCAGAACCTCCAGGATCATCCCCAGAGGTCCTGCTTTGCACTCCTACAGTGTAGCTGAGGGTCTCATTCTCACTCCTCACTGGGTTACAGACTTTTGCAGGTCAGCGTTACTTTTTCATTCTGCTCTTGCAGTCAGGCTGTACCAACAGCAAGAGAGGAGAGTGGGTGAGCTGCTCCAAGCCAAACCAGGAAAAGGCATTCAGCCTTACTCTGTGCTTTATCTGCCTTTTGTCTGCTTTGATTTTTGTGAGGAGATAACAGGATTTCGGCCTCTAGCCAAGTGTCTCAAACATGCCACTAATAAAAAAAAAAAAGTGCGCCAGTTGAAACTCAGATGTTGGTGTTCATCCAAGTCTTCATGCAGAAACACCCACATGCAAGCAGAACTTATTGCTGTTAATGTTACACATTAAACTAAGTGGTCTGTTCAGTTTCACAGTTGTGAACAGCTCTGTAATCACATCAGGAGGAACTAGATGAGAATTAAATATTCTTTTATGTGCATTTTTGCCCGGACATCATCAGGAACATGAAGTCCCTGGCTTCTCATGAAACTGCATACCTTTGATTACATGCAATTTATCTGTGCTGGCATATAACTGGCTGCCTGTAAGAAGCTCATGTCTAAATGTTGATTACACATCCTGAAAACAAGACCAAGTCCTTGCTGAGTCTTCACATACTTATGCCTACTACAGTTCTTGCTTTTTGGGGATGGTAATTAATTAATATAATAGGTTACCTTGGACATGGCGATTAAACTTTCCATCTAAATGCAGGATTTTAAAAGAAAGCCAGTTAGTGATGAACACAAAGGTGTTGCTTAGTTTTCAGAAAATATTATGCTCCCTTATCCAAAAAGACCCTTCCAAAGTTACTTTCGATGTGGGTATCGACACATTTAAACACACACAATTACTTATCCTCTATGGTAGAAACATTTTTGCTATCACAATTGCAAATGTGTGTTTCATCTTTTAAGGATGTATGTTACTTTTAGGGACAGCAGAAAGAGATGCTGCAAAGCATAATCTAAAAAGATACTGCAAACCGTAATCTATCCTCTCTTAAAACAGACCACTGAGATAGGTAGGATGAATCACACCCAGAGGTTCCAACCTGCCCTGAATGGTTGGTGCCACACTCATCACCCTGCTTTGTCTTTCAGCTCCTGGAGGAGTATCTTTAGTTGTCCCACAATCCAACATCAATGCAACAGTGGCACAAAACATCCTCCTCTCAGTTGAATACTCTTGCAGAGGCGTCGCCACCATTGAGTGGAAGCATGTGTCAAGCTGGGGCACCACCAGCATCGTTGAGTGGAAAAGTGGGAATTATGTCAACATATCCACAGCCTACAAGGACAGAGTGACTACTTTTGAAAATGGCTCTATACAGCTTCTCAACGTGGGCATGAGAGATGCCGGCTACTATTTTGTCACTGTAACAGAGGAGTATGGAACCAACGCCTATGGCACCATCATAGTCAATGTTTACGGTACAAACTAGATGGCACTTCTTGGCTTTACCCTGTGTTTAAATACCAATCTGTTTGTAATCAATTTTATAATATTATTTTTTTCCCATTCTCCCTACAGAAATTATCTATGAAGATTTACATTTTGTAGCAGTTCTCTTTGCCTTTCTCGCTGCAGTATCTGCCATTCTGATCTGCTTCATGTGGCTGTGTAATAAATCTCTGCATCTGTTTCAGAAGAAAACACACAAACTCACAGGTATCTCTCTAAGAATGCAGTCAAGGTACAGGGGTTTCAAGTCTGAAGTTTGAGCCTAAAATTTGTGACATAAGCATGCTAAACAGGGACACTGAGAAACAAGACTGAAGGGCTCAAAATCAGTTATCCCGTTCTAACTCTTTACTAGCTGAGGCAACTGAATAATAGGTGTTTAGTTGCAGAACAAGCCACAGGACATCTACTTCATACACTTCACATCAGAAATAGTAAACCACTTCCCAACCTTGCTGATTGCAAAACCTGGGGAGAAAAGGCAAGAGCTGCAATAACCCCCCTATCAGAGGGCAGACACAAAGTCAAGAGCATCAGCAATTCTCTCAGAATTCACACCAGAAGAGTATATCCTAGGGGAAAATAATCAAACAGCCCTTGGGAGTGGCTCTCACTTCAGTTCATGAAGGACTGCACCTCTCCATCTCCTCTCAAATGCCCCCTTCCTCTGTCCTCACCTTTGATCCAGTTGCAGACTGCAACAAACACTGACTAATATCAAAACCAGATTCCTGACACACACTGAAGACAACAGTCATGAAAATCAGGTCAAGGGAACATGAGGGCCACACCGAAGGAACATTCACATATTAGAGAAGAAATTTCCAGGCCACAGCCAGGGATATTTGGCCTAGGCAGCAAGACAAGGTGTTGCTCTATGGATCAAGCTCTTTAGGTGCATCCTTGGAATGGGAGGTTTCTTTTACCACTTTAAAACACTTCAGATGTTTACCTCCATACTTTGTAAGTGCAGTTCCACCAGTGGTTTCTTGCCCTCTGGGTAATAGGTCTGTATTTCTTCTATAACAAGTGCTGCTTAAGCTTTTACATTACAACAAGCAGCATATCTATCAGGATTTTACTAGACCAACACAGATAGTCAAGCATGCTAAGTCACATGGCCCAGACTTTGTGTCAACTCTGCAAAACCTGATAAAAGAAGAAATTAATTAGGCTTGAGCTGGCCTATTCCTTTCTGTCACTCACATACAGCTCTTAAGGGCTGCTGCTATTTTCATGGTACACACACCATTCACAAGGTTCTGTAGCTACTGAAAATTGTCCTATCATGCCAGAAAATACAGGCTTTTGTTGGGATAAAGCCTCTTCCTCCAGATTAAATCTAATCTTCCTACAGAACTGAATTGCATATAGTTATTTGGCAAAGTTCAGGAAAACCACAGTTCCAGAAACTTGTTGTGTCACCTCCCAGAACATGGTCCAAAGCAAGGACCTAACTTCTGGCCCAATTCCACCTTAGAAGAGCCCTCCTTTACCATGAAGTGAGGTATAAGGATGGGCCCTGTCAACTTAGGTTTTCATAGTGCCTTTAGCCTTGTACTGGAAGAAATCAGTGTCACTTAAAGATTGTGAGGGCTTCTTTATGCAGTTAAATATTTTGAAAATATGTATTTGAAACCTAACTATAGATGAGCAGGCTTGAGCAAATATTAAAAGTTTCAAAATATCTCAGCTATTAGCACAGCACATATAATTTTGGAACATTGGCCTTCCAATCCATTTGCCAATCAATAACAATATGCTTTTATTTACAGCAAGTACAACGGAAGAGATTGAATTGGAAACCATTGAATGTTAGCCAAGGACTGTATCATAGCAAAAATAACAACTCTACCTCGGGAGAAAATATTGACCAAGAAAGCAAGAACAAACCTAGAAGGTAAAATGTTTGTGACTACCGCAGAAACATCCTGACTTGCAAACTAATTAATTCAGCAGTGTCTGATGGAGCTGTTTTGACCTGTTAAGTTTTTGGTTCTGCTAGTCAAGGTCACAGTAAAAAAGAGAATGCTTTCATGCTGAGCACGAACACATTTTTGTGGCTAACTAATAAAATCTACAGCCTCTACCACTCTCAAAAACAACCAGCCAACCAAGCAACCAAGATTCTAAGACCAACCCATAAAGGAAATTATCATGGTCTTGAAGGACACCTGTATTTTGGATACAGCAAGTCTCCTATTAAGACAGAGTGGTT
Organism: Pachyramphus minor; assembly: GCA_013397135.1. Lineage (NCBI taxonomy): Eukaryota > Metazoa > Chordata > Aves > Passeriformes > Tyrannidae > Pachyramphus > Pachyramphus minor. The sequence goes on from VYXB01005748.1 coordinate 825,931, forward strand.
ATTAGCATTCTTCAACATAATAAATTTAATATCTAATTACAGTATTACATAAAAAATTAATTGCAAGCATTGAATCCTGTTTATTGCACCTATGCTGCTACATTTGGGTTAAGAAACTTCCTGAAGCTCTGAAGACAAACTATAATTTTTCATGAGACAAAACTGACTTTGAAAGAATGCCGAGCTGGTCAAAGTTCTCCCACTTATGTTTGCAATTGTTTACACTGCCCCAGGATGGATATTAACACATATTTTATGACATTACTAGAGCAGGTGGTTATACAAGGAAGCCTGCACAGGCACTAAAGAGGACACTTTCTATAAAAATATGAGGGGTCACAAAATACTGATACACCGCACCAGTGGAGGGGCAAAGTACAAAAAAGTTTTGTTGTGAAAGATGTGCAGTCCTTCGCAAACTTAGCCCAGTCACAAACAGTCTGAGAAGAAAAGTTAAAACACTTTGAAAATACTTTGAAATTTAGTATTATATAATACAGTTCTCAAATTGCTCTTGTTGAGAAGCCACCTTTGCTTTCCCTGTGTTCAAAGAAAATATGAAGTGATCCAACTAATGCTTTCTTGAATCTGCATATTGCACTTAATGCAATCCTCCACCTGCAGATCTGTTGGGTGGAATAATATTTGCATTTGTCAGCGAGGAAGCAGTAAACTGACCGAGCTTCAAATTATTTTGTTTTGCTTTTGTAATGAGAATTTTGCAGTGTGAAATAAACTTTGAAAATGTGAGAGACCACGGACTAGTTTGTGCCTGTAGATTGCCATGCGGCTGTTTGAGTCAACCTGCTGCTACTACCTCTCACACTTTATCTTACTTGTTTGCAAAAACCTTTTACAGGACAGACTGACAGAGCCTCCCCTCTGGTCAGGGACTAGGATGACCAGGTGCAGAGGTACTATGGGTTCCATTTGGAAAAACTCTCAGAGAATTTCTCACCAAGTGCAAAACGATGCAGGTAGGTGTCAAACGAGCTTTTTTCCCAAAGCACCCTGTACACAATACCTACCTTTAAGTCATCCCCAGATTGAGCTGGCCATTTGTAGTACAAGGGCCTCTCTCCCACTCATAAATTCAGGTACTAGATTCATCTGTTTTTTCCTTCCTGCATTAGGAGAACAAAAAAGGGAAGAAATTAAATTTGAAAAATCTCAGATACAGCACAGATGACTGACAGTTTGTTCTAATTTTCTGTTTTAAATGTGTATTACCAATCTTACGTATCTTTGAGTGAACTAGGTTTTGACAACAGAGCAACTCTTAAGTGCATCTGTTTCAATCACCAAGGTTGAAGTACTTGGTGAAGTATACTTATAGCATATGGAAAACATTATTGGGTTTTTTTCCTGTGTATCTATTCGATATTTTTTTATTCCCTAAATCTTAGAATTTGAATGTAAAGTTATTAGGCTGAACTGAATATGTAGCAGGTGCTCTGCCAGACTTATTTAGAAAGTACAAAAAGTGCAGCTTACACTTAACACCATTATTATCTGCTAACATTGCCCTGAACACTGCAATTGCCAAAGAAAGTCAGGAAACATATCCAGACATGAATGAGCATTCCAGTGCATTGCTGTGATTGTAGAGATCACACACACTTGGAAACTAAAATATTTAAAAGTTAGGATGAAAGTAGGAAATGACCACTTAAAATTCTTCAGTTTAAGATGTACTACAACAGCAGTAACAAGTTTCCAAACAGCACAGTTGTTCTACCTCTCTCAGCTTGGCTGAAGTCACTGCAACTTCAGGCACCTATTCCTGGCTGTTGACCGTGGTGCCAACCTCGCTTTTAGGCAGTAATATCCCAGATGAACAAGGGGGAACTCAACATTCACTGATGACATCCAGTACATTTAGCCTATGTACAGCTTTCCTTGTAGACAATTCCTCACCCACAAATTTTACCCAGAATTTATCATGCTTACTCTACACAGGTAGGGCCTTTTATAAAATATTAACATTTTTCTGAAAATTATGTTTGTCATATGCATTATTAATGTCACTAATACTTTATGCACAGAAGGTGAGGCTAAGCTGTCTGTGGCAGTTTCTTGCTACCCTGGAGCATCTAAAGCCTTATGGCAAGTTGTTACAATGGAAGTTCAGAAACTAATAGATATTCTTACTCCATTTGTAAACTCCCTGGAGAACAGCAGCAAATTTAATATTTAGAGCATTCTAGATGATCAAAGGGGTTAAGGCATTTTACTTTTAATTAAAGAGATGTCCAAGTTCACAAGATTGCTGTGGCCATCAGTTGTAAAGGTCCTAATCATTCCCTGTCTTCATCTCACAATCAAAGATGCACTACTAAGTTTCAAGACTGTCCGTCTGTTAGAAGCCTTATCAGTCTTTTTCCATTAGAATTGGGAATCCCTATGTATTCATCACTAAAAGGTCTCTACGAATTCTTTTGTTGTTATTATTATTTTTTCAGCTAAGCAGGGAAATCTTGACAAATGTTTTCATTGCTAACATGCAGTGCTTGCATGTCCACAACACATTAGATGTCCTCTTGCATCTCTTACTTCTTTTCAGAAGACAAATCCTACAACCATGAGATTCTAATAGCTCCACAGTGATCTGATTATGTGGTAATGAAGAAATTATCTAATGAAAAGGCTATCACTACATGTAGACCTGCCAGTGTAGGTTAAGAACAGTGAAGTGTAAAGACATGTTCAAGTTTCATAGACTCATCTTCTAATTGTTAGTAAGGAAAGATTTGTTGTGTTGAGTCAAAACAGCCTCATACAGTCGGATGCAGCAGGCTGTTGGCTGAACTGTTCACCAAGGAACAAAACCCCTCCCTGCCTGTAGTGGTACAGTGTCTGTTAGCCCAGCAACAGAGGACCTGACATCATGGGTGTTAAATAAGATTCACCCATTTTTCAAGATCATGAGACTATTTTCAACTAGTATTTTTCATTTTCATCAGTTGTCTTGGGCAACTCATCAGAACCTGAAAGGAAAACCCTTTCTCTCACACAGATTAGTTACACAGAAGCAAGTACACCCAGGAACTGAAACAAGATGCTCCATGCTGGCAAACATCAACAGAACTCCAAGAGCTGCTTTGGATACACACTGAGCAGCAGCTTGCCACAAGCAGTTGCTTGGTATGTATTTCCCAAAACTATTCTTTATTACTTGAGAGTACAACAAAATAACAACTGTCATCATAGAAGTATGATGTTCAATTCAAACATGTTTATGTGCAACAATTTCTCATATATATATACATATATACACACACCTCATAACACAGTGTGGACATGAATCTNTTTTTTTGTTCAATTCAAACATGTTTATGTGCAACAATTTCTCATATATATATATACATATATACACACACCTCATAACACAACGTGGACATGAATCTGAACCAGTTCATACACACAGGTTTCAAAAAGACCTTTAGAAGTAAGTACCAAGCAAAATAAAAGTTTTGTTAAACACCTTACTAGAAACCTTCAAGAAGGCTACAATTACCAAACCAAAACCATCAAAAACATGACTTTATTTTGAAAGAACTCAAAAGAGCTGATATTCAGGAGGATATTACTGTTTCCTTGGATGATAATCATTGAGAATGCAGGATAAAAACCCAGGAACACAAGTTGGAGATCCAAGGCTTACTGCATGAGAGTTACCACCTTCTACCCCAGACATTAATTTACACAAGCCACTCACAAACTCAAACTGTCAGAATTTTGCAAGCAGAGTAAGACCTTTCCTCTATCTTCTTGCAAAAAACAGAGACAGAAAACACTTCATAACACTCTCAAGTTAAACAAACTGCCAAGTAAATATATTTCTCAAAAATAAATGGGTTACCCAGAATCCCCATCAATGCACAAACACAATCCAACTCAAGAATGCCACGCAGTAAAGATATTCCTTGATTTTTAATTTTTGTTTAGCTTCAATTCTTGACACAGGAGCTCTGCTTCTGCTGTTGTCCCACTTCTCATAAAACAAGGCCATTAGCATCCACAGGGATATCCAGGTTCTGTGGTATAAACCACTAAAAGGTTCACTGAGAGCCCAATTCAGTTCTAATATTTTTAATCTTTCAGAAATACCTGCAAAGATCTACTGAAAAAAATAAGGGCATGAGAGGAAAGGGAATGATTCCAAGCAGACACTTTCATGTAGTAAAACAACTCCTGAATTTAATTTTATAAACAAAAAACCCCTGTTAGCTACTCAGCTATGTTACTCTGGACAGAGCAATCTGCAAAGATACAGCTGAGCTTAACTTTTTCAAAAAATTGTATGTGTTTTATATGCCATTGGAAAAAGTTTTATTACAAACTCCACACTGGACATATCTGTACAGGAAATAAATTTGGTTTTGCTGTCTCGTATTGGCCCATAGCTTCCATTTCCCTTTGCTGCAGGGGCAGTGATTGTTGCACAGAGACTATGCAAAGCCCCCACAGAGAGGCCGATACATCATTAGCAGGGAGTTAGGGCAGCCATGAGCAGTTCCATTTTATACACAAAGTTACGCCCTTCCATTTTATTCCACTGAACTTCCTTGAATGGCCCTCGGAGATGATTCCACTTGCTGTCTTGCAGTACATCGCCTTTGGGGAGATCCTTGCACTGGCTCCGTGGGAACTGAACCATAACTTTGCTGCCACTTTCCGGGCCGTTACGTACTGCAATAAACAGAGATTTTAATGAGCATTTCTACACTGTACGAATTCCTATTAAATATTTTTCCTTGTGTATACTATACATTACTCCTACTCAATTCCAAGCATGCTGAAAGCAAACAAGGGAAATTCTTTTTTTTTTTTTTTTAAAGTTTTTTTTTTTAATTTTTCTCTCTCCCATCTACCAGTTCTTTACGGTTCTGTTGCTTTAGCACCAACTGTTTAACTGGATCTAACTCTGGTTAGATCAAACCAGAGACATATTTGAGAAAAACCCCACACGTATACCTTACAAACACATTTCTTTTTTCCCTAACGAAAAAGCCAGGAAGGGCAAAGGTTATTTTGCTCACTCTTTCCTTGCATGTATTTCCCACTATTCTTTGAAAAATGTGAGCAAAAGTGTATTGTTTCTAATGCATTTATCTCAAATGGGCAGGGACAAAGTCACTAGCATAGTTCTTGCTTTTAATCTCAAAATTCTGCAAAACTGGTGGAGGGGTGGTGGTGTTTTGTTGGTCGGATGCATTTCTGTGTTTTGATGCTGGGTAGTGGTGTGTGTTGGCTTTTTAAATAGCAGCTAGGGAGACAACACTTAGCTTTCCCCTCATCTTCAGCCTTCTACAGATGATTGTCAGGCTGATTGAACATAATTTCTCCTTCATAAATTGATGCTAATTATTCTCCGTCACTACCTTCTCTGGAATATGTTTGGAAACTTCTACTGGGACTGGTTTTTCCCCCCTTATCTTCCCAGTAATTGCAATGAGACTGATCAGACTGTAGTTCCCCACATTCTCCTTCTTGAGTATGGGATGTGACATCTGCCATCTAGTCCTCAGGAATCCTTCCTGATCACCATGGCCTTTTAAAGATGATCAGGAGTGGCCTTACAAAGGACATCAGTCAGCTCCCTCAGCACTCATGGATATATCCCACCTGGTCCCATGAACTTGTCAAATGTCTAAATTTGTTCAAAGGTTCTCTAACTTGATCTGCTGCTACTGAGGCTGTCTTTGCTCCAAAATTTCCCATGGCTCTTATGGGCCCATTCCTGAAGGCCAGTCTGAAGATCAAAGTACCTTGGCCCTCTTTGTGTCCTGGTGCCACCATGTCCTCTGCCCATTTAAGAGGAGTCCCACATTTTTCCTAATCTTCCCTTTGCTCCTGTCATACCTGCTCAAACTCTTCTTGTTGCCCTGTACACCTCTCAGGACCTTAGCTTTCCTATCCTCCTCAATGCATGCTTGGACAGCCTCTCTCTCTCTCTCTCCCAGGTCAACTGGCCATGCCTATAATCTCTTGCAGCTTCTTTTCTACTGTCACGAGTTCAGTCACGAGCTCCCAGTTCATACACACAGATTTTCTGTCACCTTTGCACAACTTCCAGAACATAGGGATGACCATTCTTGAGCTTAAAAGAAGTGATCCTTCAAAAAAATAAACAACTAGCTCTCTTGGACCTCTCTTCTTTCCATCCCACAGGATCATATCCCGTAAGAGTCTTTCACAAAGATCCCTGAAGAGACTCCCTTCTCCTTAACTCCAAAGTTGTGATCATGTTGTTTACCTTGTTCCCTTCCCTCAGGATCTTGATGGTTTCTGTAATTTCCTGATTTTATGCTAATTGTAAGAAATATTTTCAAACTTGTGTAAAGTAAATCAAGTTTATATTAAGTGAATTCCTGGGCAAAGTATTGATTCTATTCAGATGCCAATTCCATACATAAAAGAAACAGTATCTACACTTGTATAGAGTAGTATCAATTTATAGCAAAATGCTCCACAAAAAAATCTCAGAAAGAGACTTGTAAAGCCTGTAGATCTCACTTAAGAATTTTACAATTTTGCATGCATTTGCAATAGAAAACAGTACCTGAAATGGCATAGTCTCCATTCGGTGATGCTACAGTTATTGCTGATGCATTGCCAATACTCTCCACTGGCCCCAGACCAACATGATTACTGAAACTCAGCACGTGCCATCCCATAACTTTTGCAAGCTGCTGAACTGCATGTACTTGGTGCTGTGACATCTGAAAGAGAAGAGGTTTGCTTTCTGTTCAGTAATTCCACACCACAGAAAGAATTGCTTACTGGGTTTACCAAGCCTTTTTTCTTCTATACAATAGTTATTTACGAAAGTGACTTTGTACTTTAAGTTCTCTAGTTTAGAGGAACTTTATTTTTTACATGTATGCTCGTAGAGCTTTGTGTTATTTGAATTTAGACTAGTTCCTCTGCAGATAGAGGAGACCACTTTATTACAAAATTAAATTAATTTTTCATAGGTATATGGGTTATGCATTTTATTTAAGTATTGCTTTCAATTTACAAATACCTGTATTTAGGTCTCAAAAACTAATTCAAGGGATTCAAACACGATTTTTAAACAATCCTGTCAGTGAATAAAAACAAGACTTCTGCTGTAAAATATATAAAAATCTTTAAAGTATCAACAGAAAAAAATTCAGAAAAAAAAAGCTGAGGTTCTCATATCCATGATTACCTCCATTAATGCTGAAGTGTAAGCACTGAGCTTTAACAGCTGAGGAGTTTAAATGCTACTGGTTTTCTGTATCATGACTTAACACTTGTAACAAGGAAGTATCTAGCATAGTTCAGCAGTTCTCTGTGAACAAGTCTGACAACACTTGACCAAAAAGACATGTCCTCAGCAGAATCTGTTTCAACTTGTTTTCTGTGTCGTGGAGTTTTATATAACAGCAACAGGCCAACCACAGTTATTAAAGACCTGCATTTTGACTACTTATAATGCATAGTAGGGAGATTGCTGCTTCTGAATAAAACCAGCAACTTGTTCTAAGCAATTAAGTAAATACAGTTCATTCAAATATCAGCTGATTTAGTAATGGCTGATGAAGTAGGCACTAACAGACAATGTTGAAATGACAGTAATTGTGGGCTCATTAAGAACTTGGTTACAGTAAGTAACCAAGTAGGATACCTTACTGTTCATTATGACTTTCACTGACTTGTTTCTACCATAATGAGCAGCATAAAGAAATGTATTTTAATTGGGGGAGAGAAATCATTATTACTACTGACCTTAGTAAAAACTGGCCTTATATTTTAGTAACAGTTGCTAAAGTCACTATACAAGCATAGTGAAAATTCAGTAATCCACCTTCCCATTTTCACTATCTTTGACATTTTTTAATATTTTCTATATAGATAAAGGTGAGATTCTTCTTCTGTTTTCCAAACAGTACAAGAAAGGGAAGAAAAATATATGAGTCTACCTGAGATAAAAGGAAATCCTGCAGTTCTTGCTCTTGATGGGACAATGTAATAACTCTTCCATCTCTATGCACAACTCTGATTTGTTCAACTCCAATGTTCAGCTGTAGTTGAATGGATCTTTGAAGATAAGATGTGTATTTATTAAAAATGCAACACAACACTAAAGAAAACAGGAAACTAAGAACACAGAATCCCTCCCAGTCATTGGCAAGAACTCTTAAGATGGATGGTGCAAAGCCTACGGAATGTGACAGCAACTCCAACCATTTCAGTTTCATCACTCAGTACAACAGCTCCCTCTGTACTGCAGGGGACATATTCTGTGGCGTGTTCCCAGACCTGGCCCACTGCTTGTTCAGGTCAAGGAAGCCTCACAGTTCCCTGCCTGCCACTGTTGCCCAAGTTTCCTTCCAGAGGTGCAGGGAAAACGGTGTGTTCTATACTACAGCCAAAACCTGGGCAGCATATGCATTCTGGAACCAAGACTGGCAAATGCACCAGTGACAGCAGTTTACTCCACACCATACACACAGAGCACTGCTCCAAATGTGAAAAACCACTGTCAATGCATTAGTTAATTTACTGCTGGTCAGCATCCAGACATTTGTTTCTGGAACATGACATTACTTATTTTGATGCCAATGTGCATAACTAATTGCATGAATTACATGAGTTCCACATTTCAGTACCTATACAACCAAGCTAGGACTGAGCACTGATTAGCTTTCCATAAGGAGCCTGGAACTTTAGAACCCAGCATATCAAATGATACTTTGTATTCAGTCATCTCTACCCAAAGTGAATCTCCCCTTAAACGGCCACTCTCACTTCTCTTTTCTTCTTTGAAAGGAAACTGTGCTAAATAAAGATGTAATACATTTCTTCATTAAAGTGCAAAGTGGGTGAAGAGTTTTCTTAGGGTGGCTGCTCACCCCACAAATCAGACAAACAGACACACACAAATAACGGACTCCTACTTGTCTGGCTGAGGAGAATCTCAACCTTTAAAGCACAACTTGGATACACATTCTCTGCTGCGTGCTCCTAGCAGTAAAAAGACACATGCGTTCTCATACTTACTTGCAGATCTGCTCATATCCTTGAGAAGTGATTAGAACTTTAACACTGGATTCATAAACATCATTTATATTGGACCAGTGAGCCTGAATCTGAGGATCCTCAATACGACTCGCCAGACTGTCAATGGTTCGAGCAGTTCTAGAAGATAAAGCCACATTCCACACACAATGATCTAGACAGTTTGTGCTGTTCTCTTGTTTAAAGGAACTGAGCAGGCTATTCCATTTAAGGGAACCGTGTGGATCAAAGCTCTATTTCAGCACCATTCTGGTGCTAATGAAGCCCACTTGTACATTTCTCATGCATTCAGAAGCCCTATTAAAGTGGTATTACTCAGTATCAGTTACTGCATTGCAAAGGATACGGAAAAGGTATTTTATGCAGTTTAAGAGAAGTAGGGACAATTATCAGCAGCTTATGTCCTGTCACAGCAGTCTCAAATCTGATTATTTTTTTTTTACTAGCTGAGTGTTGTTTGCTCATCTTTTATCATATATTATTGCTTCTTAGTACTTGCAAATAAAGACTATTTTAACTGTGAAGGAAACAGTAGCTAGTTCTAAGAACACTTAAAAAAGATCAATTGTATTCCACTTAATGGTACATTTTACTGTAACTTTAAACAAAAATAGCATGTGACCTACCTGCGTCTCAAAAAGATATGTTTTGCCTGTTTTATTATCTTTTCCAGAAGTCCTTCATTCGACTGTAGAGAACTGATATCATTTTTATCAAAAGCCTGAGGTCCTGCAAGTCTCATTCTCTTATGGCCAAAAGGTGCACTAGCTGGATGTGGCATTACTGTTGAGCTCAGGGTTTGCTTGTGACACTGAAATAACCAACAGATGTTATAAAAGGAAGTGACCAAATAATGTATCTGCAAGAAATACTATACATAAATATGCTGCTTCACATAAGGTTTTTTAAGTTTACATACTTTCAGAAAGTGCAACATTTTAACTTTAGAAACCTGACAGCATTTTAAAGCCAACTTTATATGTGTCTTTCAAACCTTATGGAAAGTGATTTTTTTTTTCTTTTTGAGAAGTGTTAGCTAACCAAAATTTGGAACCTTGCCTTTAATACATCTCTGGAGATAGAAAGAATGGTCAAATAAAAATAAAGGAAGCATTTTAGAGGAAAAAAAAAACCTGAGGTACAAAAAGTTTTAGCAACCTGTCCAAAGTAAAGAAAGGAAATTCACAGAAGAGCTGGACACTGAGCCCAAGCTCCATGAAACCTAAATCAGTGTTTAAAACACTGGACTCTTCCACATGGCTGTATGACTTGCAGAGCCATGCTCTAAGAGATGAACACTCACTGGAATATAGTTTCAACTCTGACATGAAAAACTGTGCTCGTTTCCTCAACAGACACAACCTCAACTTTCTACCCCAGGTTATTCTGCTAAATTATAAAAGAATCTTAAATGCCAAAGCAGAGGACCTTAAAAGAAGGAAAGCTATTACAATAATTCATTGTTCTTCCTTCATGGGGATACAGTCTGACTAGATGCTCCCTTACAGTGGTTGCCATGCATTAATCAGACACAATGCAAAAAGGGAGCCTGATGAGCTCTACTGGAAAAGCTTTGCATGGCTATTCTGAAGTGAGCAGCCAGGCCTGAGGTTATGTAAGGAACTAGCATTCCATGAAAGCATGAACTGGAACTTCTGAACCACCCATTGAAACTGAGCAATAGGTTGCCTTATACAAATGGATGGGAAGCAACTGGCCTCTAGTGGCACTCAGCTGTTACAACACCAGGAAAAGACTGAACAAAAGCCCAAAAACTGTTCAGCGTTTGACCATAAATGCATTTATTACCTCTCTGATAAGTTGATGCAAATTATGTTCCAGAACATAGAGATGATCCTCTGGATTCTGTTTTTCAGAAGCAGCCTTTTGTGACTTTTTGTCATTGGAAGAGTGGCACAGAGAAATAGACAACTGCAAACCTGTACAAAACAGACAGAAAGAAAAAACCAAAAGAGAGCACTGACAATTGTCAAGGTTGCTACTGAGAACTACTTTTCTTCACGTTTTATAGCAGTAGTTTAACAATGAGAATTCACCATATTAGAGAAAAATCAAAGAATGATGGTGGAGAGCATGGCACCAAAGGCAAGTAAGACTTGCTACTCACTGAAGTGTTGACAGGCCAGCTACAAACTCACTAGGTGCATTTCACACCAATTTATATGACTCAATCTCATACAAAAAGAAAAGTCCTCAGGACCCCATTCCTTCCCCAAAGAAGGAAATGATTTACCATCATGCACATTTTTAGAAATCCAGAAATATATTCTTCACATGATGCAATCAGTTGTGTACCCCCTGTAAGAACAGAGGATTCAGCAGCTGACTCAGAGCCACCCTCATGCTGTTTAATTATCCTCACTGAAGAGCTTTAGCCTTTGTTCTTCTGAAGACCCATTAACTCAAGCCTTAAATTTCACTTGTGTGCAATCCAGGAGCAATGACATATGCACAGCTCCAAACTGCCCATGTGCACAGGGCATTACAGTTGACAGCTTTAAGGACTGCTGACAAAAAACATAATCACAAAGGAAAACAGAGTAAATTAGAAACTAAAGTGCATCAGTTGAATTTTTCTATAATTAGTAACCAAAATTCTAGCTCTGTGAAATTCTGTTTTTCAAAACCTCTAAAAACCAAGGAATTTGTTTTTTCTTTAAGAACAGAGCATTAAAAAAAGGTCACATCAATCAGGAATTTCAGTTCATGTTTAAGCAAATAATTGCTAAGAAGTCTTGGAAAGTTTCCTACCTGGGAAAGGCTGGGAGATTATCTGATTTTTCACAACAATGTGAGGAATCTGTGATTTAATTTGAACAGCTTCTCGTGACAGCTGGGCAAAAATTTCTTTGCACAAAAGAACATTCTGTGCAGTCTCCAACTTTGTCTGCCAGTGTGGAGAACCTGAAAAATACAAATCAATGTTTGCAGAAGGAAAGAGTAAAGAGAAACCACTTTTTGTTCAGACACCAGACACTGTGCAGTAGCTAGGCACAACTGCTAAGATAAAGCAGTCAGTACCTTATAGCCAAACTGAGTATTATCAGAATTTTATCTCAATTAAGCAAGCACTTCAAGGTAATATGAATGCATTTTCATTCAATTTAACATACGTGTATGTTGTGAAGTGAAAGGCCCTTCTGGAACCACATATTACATTCCCAGGCCTTTTGTGAACTCTGCTTAGGAATCTCTGCTTCCTAAGTTGCAATTTACTTTCAATGATACTTCAAGCTTTATTAAATTCACTCTACAGTGAATTACCAAATAATGTTCAGTATGTGCTTTCACAGGATTTATAGGCCCAAAATTCTTGGGAGATTCTGGTGCAAGTACACAAGCTCTATAATGTACCCTGAATACCATATGAAACATTTCCATATTACAACACTCTGTCTATATTCCAGACAGCATAAGCATTGGTGTCACAGACCACTGTGAAATGAAATCCTGCCAGTTTATTTTTAGCCCTAAAGAGTAAAGGATGATTTTTTAATCCCAATAGTTTACAACTTCAAATACCAGCACACACCAAATGAATCAATCTACTCTCCGCCAGGTGGGCTGCCATCAATAATAAGGTTTTCCTCTGCCAGCACAGTTTCAGATCCAGGTAAAACATACAAGCCACAGGCAGTTCAGCTGAACTAATAGGATGTAACTGGCTGAAACACAACACCTTGGATTGATTTTGGTGATGAGCTTAAACTTTTAATGACTAACAGAAGGTGCTCCAGAATACTTGAAATACAACTCTCATACTTTTGTTTCAGAACTGAATAAACACTTGAAATGCTGAAGGAGCGTGCTTTGAAAGCATCATGTTTTCAATGCCCAAGCAGCACCTAAACAGAAAATTTCAGTTTAAATAAGGATATTCTTGTTCCCTCTTCTTCCAAGCTATATGCCGAGATTTTCAAACAAATATCATATGCAAACCCATTTCTTGAGAACACGCTCACAAAACAACATATACCTATACCTGGTTTTGATTTTGGCAAGGGTCTTTTAAAGAGATTGACTGTCCCAAGGTCACCAATGTCTGGAGCTTGTTTCTGAATAGAAACCTAGGCAAAAGAGAACATTATGTGGTGTTTTTTCTACGCAAGCATACACATACAGAAACAAAACTCATGCTACATTATTACAGTTTCTCTGACAAACCTTGATATATGCTGAACCCTCTAAATCACTTGGAATTTGAACATCCAAAGGACAGTAATCCTCAGGAATCTTTTTATCCAGGTCAATGTCAGTGTTCTTTATCACCTCAAAAGTGCCATGATGAAGAAAAAGAGACCCTGAGAAAAGAAGGGCAAAGACATACACTAAATGTAAAGCACCTTCTGCAAATAAAAAAGCCTCATTCCTCTATTTTGGAATAATATGTATTTCCAAGTCTCCAAACCTCCAGAGGTGCACTTGACTCATATTTCTTAATGGCTTCTTTAAAAAAACAAAATAAATTAGAAAGCTCATTTCAGCACATCAGCATCTCAGTCCTCCAGTGTGCAACATGTAATGTTTTACAGTAAATTAGCATGGAGTATTTCCTAATTATGAGGGAAAACCAACAGTTTCAAAATGGTGTCAATAGATGAAAGGAAAGAGGAAAAACAAAAGAAAGGTATTGGGTTAAAACAAGACAAAAAGTAACTGTTTGAAGTTTTGCAAGCAAGTAGTTTAAGGTGCAACACCTTACTGATGTAAAGGAATTCTGATGATGTTTGGCTATCAGTCAGTCTTAAAATTATCCTGTGTTCTGACTGTAAAAACAGCTGTATAGCCAGTCATTCAGGGACTGATAAAAGCAGATATCCATAGCTGTTGTAACTGCATCCCTTTTACATCCAGGGCACAGTTCATCTAGTTTAGAATAAATCATCTAAAAAGAGCCATCGCCTGGTGTATGTCTACAGCTTCTTCATGAACAACCCTAAATTTGCCCTTTCCCTCCTTCGCTGACGACAACAGGAACCCAACACACCCAGTTCTGATGCCTGCTTTATACCTGTATCTTCAATTCCATGAGATTCTGTATTCACTTTGTCACTTCACCATGGCTGTTAGAACCCCAGGCTGGTCACCCTCTCTTACTCTCTTATCCATGAAATAAGGTATATTCTCAGTATCATTTCTCTCAAGGATAGGACTAATAGCTATAATAAATCTATCTTTGATGACAACCTTTAGTCACATGGTTTAGTTTTACTTAGTCTGAATTCTGAGGAGTAGGGAGTTAGACTTGATAATCCTTTCCAACCAATCCAATCTTTGAGATATTCTATGATCTTCACTCAGAAGAAAATGTAACACACTTCTCACCTTCTTTTAAATGCTTTACAGACGAAATGTAGATAAAAGCCAAAGACTTGCAAGGTTTCCCTGTCAACTGATCAACTATCTTGTCAATACAGAACTGCTTCTGTAAAGAAATCCTTACTAAAATACTACACGGTGAGCCTTTAAAAGTACTTTCTAGGTTGAGGACGGCAATACAATTTTCCTGATAATCAAACAGAAGCTTTATAATCCTGTCTCAAAATTATAATAAACTTATATTAAAATAATCTATTATTAGATATTCTGTTCTTTCCAGTTACAAAAAGCAAATTTCATAATATATACATTCTTGTGACAAAGACCCTACTGTTTACCTGCACTTCTGTAGCTCAGATCGCCAAGAATTTTGTCTCCTACTTTTCTCAGCTTCCAGTGTTGTCTCAGTCTCAGCAGTTCAGAGTTGAAGTCTCTTTGTCGCTTGTTTTCCTGGTTTTCTGCAACCGATTTGGATAATCTTTCTGCACCTTTCAATAGGATTTGAGCTGCTCCAGCTAAGGACTTCTTTTTTGAAATCAACTGTAGAAACTGAGGATTCTGGTAACAACACCAAAAAAAAGATACAGATATACTTGCACTTTAATTCTCAAAAAATCATTCTTTATTATTATTAATGAAAATTGACAGCAATTGATAAGTTGTTATTGCTAGATGTCCACTAATTTATTTAGAATTACTTTCATGTCAGCATTATACAGTCACAGGCAGCATTTTGATTTAGAACTTCAGCAAAGAGACCTCTGAAATTTGCCTCACCTCCCATTCCCAGCCTTACCCTGAGCCACAAAGCACTGTCTTAGCATAAGGAAAGTTTTACTAAATCTTGTACACATCACACATAAAAAAAATCTGCCAAAATAAAATTTTTAGCATCAAGCTACACAAAGTGCATAACTTAGGTACAACATACCTGCTTTGGGGGAAGGGGATCCTGCACGACTGGATCTAGAGTCATGAACTTTTTATCCTTTACAATGCTAAGAACGTCATACAACACACACATCTCAGTCAGGGCACTTCTTAAGTTGTTCCTCACTGAATCCCAAGGCCAGAGGGATGGCTGAAACTTTACTAACCCTAAAAATAAAACAAAGGAAGGGAAAACAAAGGACTCTAAAAAAAAATATGTTTTAAGACTCATTCCTAAACCACGGAGAGATCATAACGGCATGAAATATAACGTGACGTATCTGGAGTAACCCTTTTCCACCATAACTTGCAGGGACTCAGTCATGACTATCCTAACCAGATCCACAGCCAACCGTGGGAATCCCAGGGGGAAGGCGGGCCAGGCCCAAGCACCTGGGCGGGCCTCCACCAGCTCCATCCCGGCGGGAGAGCCCGGGCCGTGGGCCCCACCGCCCCTCCTCACCTTCCTCATCCTCCGCCTCTCCCGGCTCAGTCCAGGCGCGGCCCGCCGAGCCCGGCTCGTCCTCCTCGGAGCCGGAGCCCTGGCTGAAGTCGATGCGCTGCGCCAGGCGCGCCAGGTTCTGGGACATGGAAAGCGGCTGGAGGTAGGTTTCGCTGCCATCCAGCCCCACCTCCTGTACCTGCTTCTCGCACGCCGACTCGATGCTGATGCGCACGGCCGGCACTCCCGCCATCTTGGAGCGACCCCCGCCCGCAGGGGGCGGAGCCAGAGCTGGGAGGGCTCGGGAGTTTCCGGAGACGCTCGGGAAGGGGCGGGGCCAGCGTTGTGAGGGGGCGGTGTGGAACGGCGGTGCGCTGAGCTGCTGCAGGTGTTCTTCCACAGCGTTATTTTTGACCAGATGTTGGTTTAATGACCCGTTCTAAACATAATTTCACCTCTGGTTCCTCCTCGTTAGCTATGACCACGCAGGAAGCTCAACCAAACAGCAGAAAAACATACAATAACATTGCAATGAAATTACAGTTTGAATTGGGTCATAACTCCAATAACACGTACACTCCGAGTTCCTCCCTTTAACACAGTCAAGAAGTCGGCAGTTTACTGCTCTCATGTTTATTCTTAAATCTAATAAGTGTGCATAATTAAAAGCGTTACAAAAATCAGCATTTGTATTTTGGGAAGATTAAATTGCCCAGCGGGAGGCTCAGTCTCTCCCGACCAGGTGTGTCTCCTGGGGCCTGTCGATGCGGAAGAGCAGCTCAGCGGGCTGGAAGTACCCCAGATACTGCACGCTGTCCGGGCTGGTGTCCTGGTGGTAGTGCCCTCCTTCTCCGTGGTGGCTGAAACAGTGGGTGTGCTCCACACGCAGATCAAAGCCCTGTCACCACAGAAAGAAACATCCATCAACAAGGCATTCATGTGAACAGCATTTAAAAGTCTTTCAATTTTAAACTCCTGCCTCTTCTCCTGTCACCACATGCCCTGCTAAAAAGTTTCTCTCCATCTTTCCTAAAAGTCTCCTTTTAGGTACTAGAAGACTGCAATAAGGTTTTCCTGGAGCCTTCTCTTCTCCATGGTAAACCCCAGGTCTCTCAGCCTGTCTTCATAGGAGAGGTGCTCCAGCCCTCTGATCATTTTCATGACCCTCCTTTGGACCCACACTAACAGGTCCATGTCTTTCTTGGAGCCCCAGGGCTGGATGCAGTCCTCCAGGTGGGATCTCATAAGGGAGAGAATCACACTCCTCGACCTGGCCATGTTTTGTTTGATGTGGTCCAGGAATTGTTTCGGCTGCAAGAAGATACTGATGAACAGTACACATCAGTTTATTCTGGGAAGATGCACACAATTTATCCCTAAGCCAAAGACTGCCACATTATGACACAATAAAGTCACACCCTTGAACATACTTAAGCCTACAATATGTCTCATTTAACTCTGGGAAAATGATTTTATATTAGTTATGACTGCATTGTTATTTATAAAATAGTCACTTGCATCCATGGTTTCCTGGTTACCTTTAAATAAATAGTTTTTTCTAATGATGAACATCTTAATGGTTTTTAAAACCAGATTACTTTTAATACTAAATTATTTGCTGTTGAATTTAGTGCTTGTGAAAGATGCTAGATAACTTTCCAGCATAAGGCTTTGCAGACTTTAACTTCCATCAGCAATAAGACTGTTTCATGTATTTCAACACAGCATTAGCAGAGAGAGATCTTATGAAAGTGAACTACATAAACACACAGTTGAATGAGCTTCCACGCTCTTGGCATTTCTCCCAGTGTGGCCAGCAATGAATGCAAACTGTGCTGTTGGATTTGGGATGCAAACACTTGGACACTTGCAATTGGAACTGAACAATTAAGTTCAATCCACTATGAGCAACAACTAGGTTTCAGAACAGATTAACCTAGATTCAATTCAAACAAGTCACAGAAATGAGAAACTTCTATTTCATTACACCACCTCTGGAAGAGTCTAACTCAATACTTACACACTCGTGTTCTTAAAAGGAAGATCACAGCCAAGACGAAATTCATTATAAGTCTCAGTTTACACTTAGAAATGAAAAAGGAGACTCACTGGATCTCTGGAAACTATTACTGGCTGACAGATCAGTGGAGCCTTCATTTCAAAGAATTTGAGCCAGTTATTCACATCCTCATCAGTATTCAGCGGGCAAGTGGAAAATTCTGGAGGCTACAGCATAAAAGAAAGCTTTATAAGTAAAAGGAAGACACTTGTATCAAGATACTTTTTCTTCAGCAACTTTCTTTCACTTTTCCCCTTCCCACTATGCTGTGTATTTTCCTTCTTGACCAAAAGAAGCTCACCCATGCCCATCACTGTATTTCTGCCAGAAATAGAAGTGACCGGAACATTGTTTCTTTCGTAGCACAGGTAATGGAAGAATTACTGAAGTGAGGATTCTCCTGCTCCTGGTACATTTTAGAAGCTCAGTTGTTGAGTCTAATGCTTCTTGTAAGTATCATCTCAGATCACATATTTCAATTCAATTCATTTTAAATAGCTCTCCAATTCTTTGCTGCCCAAGGATTTCAAGAGATGATGGTATTAAGGCCAAGTAAAACAGCATCACTAGTTTTGTAACTCCAATTTTGTAATGTCAGCTCCTTGCTTTAATACAGTGCTTATCCTAATAGTTTATGCAGACATTTAAAAATACAAAACAAATTCGAGGTGCTAAGATATTACACCCTGATCTATACTTCTGTTTTCAGGAGGACAGAGAAAGTTACATGAATTGAGAACAACATACCATAATGTGAATCTTTGCTTTTCCCTTCTGAATGATAAAGGTACCGCCCATCCCCACCGGCTTTTCTCCATAGTGTTTCTCTAAAGTTTGTCTCAGGCAGGAAACAAAGTTAAGTTCCCCAGTTCTTCCATTGGCTTTCACTTCAATGACCTGGAAAATAAAATTAATTGGTCACTGCTGTCTCCTGCTGCAACAGCCTGCAAAGGTCTGTTCTGAAATTCTCTCAAGCTGATTACTTAAAATTACCTTCTGAAAATGCAATTCCCTGCTCCTTCCAGTACCTGACCAACTCTCTTTTCCTGACTTCTGTTCAATGCTAGCTTTGCTTGTGAAGGGTCCTGGGCAGCAAGAGATTTACTCAATACACGAGATAGCGATATGAGCAACCCCTTTCTGTCTATCAGCTGGCTTCCACTCTTTCACCAAGGAACTCTTGGTACCAGAGAAGACTTTTCAGTTTCCCTGCAACAGTCAGTTTTTGACTGCTCTGCCAACATGTCTTTGTGCTGGCTGTGTGCTAGGGGAATCTAGCTACAAAAGCTAGACAAGTGCCCACATCTGATTTACAAAAGTACATTGCACAACCATTACCTTACATTACTGCTAGTTTGGACTGGATTTGGGTGAATGATTTATGATGATGGAAAGGTTTTATTAAGCTAAGTTTGTTATGGTTGTATGCTTCTCTCATGGAATTACAGCTTTACTATTACCACAGAAAATAGATAGTAGAACATGGAATCATGAGTTTCCTTTCAGTCACAAAGCTCTACAAACAAGTCCCCTTTGATCCAAGTACACACCTTACCAGGTTGGCCCTCACTGGCATAAAGATTGGCCAACAGTCCAAACTCACAGTCAGTATATTTACTGCTGTACTTCTCAAGCAGGCACCCTTTGTCTGCAGGATTTATCTGAGCAACATAGCTCCCATTTACAGCAGGCTTTTTTTCACTCTTTGTTTGAACAATAGGGATAAGCTGAGAAAAAGAACATATAAGAGTTAAGTAAGTAAATTAGAACACATAAGAGTCAGTTAAGTGAACTGAATTCACTTAAACACTGTTAAAGCTTTGGACCACAAACCCAAGAAATAATCCTCTTAATCACACAGCTCTGTCTCTCAGGATAATGTTTGAACTAGTAAGAAAATTGCACTAATACTGTAATGTAAATGAAAGATCCAGAAAAGAGATATTCATTCTCTGGACAAGTAAAGTTAATGTCATGTGAAGATGAATGCTAGTGGTAAAAAAATAAATAAAAAAAAAAAGAACCAAAAAAATTATCTGACGCCCAATTCAAGTACTGGAATTCTATGTAATATTTTCTCAGTGTACAGTAACAATTACTATTATAGTGGCCCAAATTTAATGTTGAGATGGGCTATCTCACCTGACAATAAATCCATTAAAAGGAGATGGCAAGACCAGAGGTTTATGCCTGAAAAAACTCTGATTAGCGAGTCTCCATAGACAGTAGTTTTTACCTCCCACCTCTCCTGCAGTTCAACCTTTTGTATGTGGCATCTTTAAAATTTACAATGGTAAAGTCATCCGAGAGGGCAAAATACAGGGAATATTTTAAAACCATTTACCAGCAAGTTTGAAAAGCTTTTCTAAACCTTGGAGTTAAAACCTCTGGTCAGGTCTTTGTCAATCAGTTTCAAAAAAAATCTGTTTCTTGCATGCTTCCTGAAGAATTACAAGTTAAAAATTAATCTTTATTATCTCAGTAGTATGCACCTCAGTGGATGGCCCACATCTGAATTCCTTCTAATGTGTTTTATGTGCTTGTGGCATGAAAAGGGTTTATTAAGTGTTTTGTGGTAAATGGGAAATACCCTGTATGACATTGCTCTATTGTTATGATACTCCCATGAATTAATGGAGAACCATTGCACTTATTTACTCACCTCAGCATTTGCTCCAAGAACCTTAGATGAAGCAGCTCCAGCTCCAAGAATGAATGCTCCAGGCAGCTCTATGTCTTTTGCAACTGTATTGAGATCATATACCTGCAAAATAGAAACATCCCTGGAAGTGTCCAAGGCTAGGCTGGATGGGGCCCTTAGCAACTGATCTAGTGGCTGACATCCCTGTCCATAGCAGGGGAGATTGGAACTAGATGATCTTTAAGGTTCCTTCTAACCCAAGCCTTTCTATGATTCTATGATTTTAGTGCGGTGCTCTGAGCTGGAATCATCATTCTGTTCACTGTAATCTCTGGACACATTTAATTCACAATTCATTAATATTTTGGATGATTAGGCTGAACACAGCTTCTGAACACAATAAAACATTTGGTAGTAACAAATTTGGTAGATGTCCATTTGTTTTCTGACAGGTGGATTTTGCCTGTATGTTCCCCTGTTATTATACTCAAAAACTGAATTATTGTTCTTCTTGAAATTTCTATGGAAAACATGGAAGGGAATATCATATAGAAAGAGATTGAATGAGGTGTTAACAAGGAGGCATGATATTCTTGGAAAAGTGTTGGCCTGAAAACACAAATACAGCCAGTTTTTACGAAGAAGCGTGGCTGCCACTTGAAATTGGAGGCATGCAACTAGCCATATACAAATATGCAGACAAGCCCCTTGTTCAGTAGTTCCTTTCATGGTTCCTGTCACAGATGGTATGTTCCTAAAACTAACTTGTATTTGAGAACAGAAGATGAACCATCAACCATAATGCGCTATTTTTGCTACGATGTGTAAGATTTTGTCACAAAGTCTATGTTTAATACATAGCAGAATCAATCTTGTAAAACACTGAAAAATCCTTTTCACAAGACGAATCTTATAGCATCTCTTAGTTGTTAGTTTTGTTTATATTTCAACAAGATACTGCTCTTCTTTTGACATATGTATTAAACCCCACAGTTACAGAAAAACTCACTTTTTCTTTCTGTACGAGAGGTATGAGATAAGGAACACCTCCCACATCTGCTATCCTAGGCTTTCCGCAGATTCCTGTAAGAATACAGCCAGTTAGCTTGGTAATATATTTTTTCCTACTAATCCTAAATGAGCATGCAATCTAACCCACCAAAGAACTGGTTCCTCAAACTTCTATATACTTAGATAAAGTGTTGCACTATTAAGAAGTCCAAGCCCTAAAACAATTCACAGTAGAATTTAGTGCTATGCAACCTCTTGTAAAATTAACATTCTCTAACCAGGAAGAAATTAGTAGAGTGGGCAACAGCTTCTATTTGCCAATTCTCAACCACCCAGTGGATATCTCTGATGGGGCTCCCCTTGCAAAATTTTAGCAAAGCTGAAAGCTGTCTGAGTCTCAGGACAATTCATCCCACTTACTTGGACATGTATTTTAAGAAGGGATGAATCACCTTCTGGAAGTATTTCTTTCACTACACTGAGGCCAGAGGGAACTCAGAGCAGTTGCACAGATGACATGTCTGTCTTCCAGACAGCTAATTCAAAGAAGATTAATCCCATTCAGAATAAGATAGTTTCACTTCACTGACATACATGAATGGCAGGAATTTAAAAATTAATGGAAGCACAACACCTTAGGTTCAGATAGTGATCGGCATGGATCTAAAAAATTTCCCCATCTGGAAGAAAACAATTTCAAAGCCTTTTCAGTACACTCAATAAATCTTATGAAATAAGTGGGTATTGCAGTGACAGATTAAGAAAAAAAAATTGTGACAAGTACTTAGCAATGACTTGTCCTTGTTCATACTAGGAAGCAAATCCAGAGATATAAAATTTAGCTCTCCTCTCATGTATATTCTTTATCTGAAAAACAATTTAAACTCTCCCAACATCTTCAGAAGATCAAAACCAAGGAGAATTAGATAGAAAGAATGGGAGAAGACTTACTGGAAGAAGGGAATGCTAGATTACCTTTAGCAGGAAATTTGAAGGGCTCCTGAGTCAGATCAGGACAGTCTACAACAGAGACTTGAGCATCAGCAAAGTTCTCTTTAAGCCCTTTCTGCAAAACTGTAATAAAGAACAACGGCAAAGTTATTGACGATGAAAAATTACCGAGAGTTTGTTTGACAAGTTTCTAACAACTGTAAATATATGTTTAGATTTATTCCATGCAGATGGAATGTGAACCATTATATTAATATGTGGGGGTCTATTATCAAAACCTGAATTATTATATTTAGATTTATTACTTATGCTTACCCTAAGTAACTCCATTGATTTAATTGTCTGTAGCACTTGTTTCATGCATCAGAGCTTCAGAGAAGAACAAAAGTTTGTTCAGATAATTGTTGTCTGCCACATCAATTCACTTAAAGTATTTTAAAAACATTTTCATTGAAATATAGTAACTGACTGCTCCTAGTAGCACTAGGAGCAACACAATGGGAAGGAACATGGGTAAACTTAAATCACATTCAGCAGTGGGTTTGTTTCAAAGAGCAGACAATTATGATCACAGTCAAATATGATGCAAGAGCAAAGGAGGAAGCAAGTTTTAGCTAAAGTGGCAATCAGTTCTTTAAATACATTAACCAGACTGTTTGCAATAGCTTGATTATAATCTCAAACCGTCTCTGCCGTCTGGAAATTTCTGCCGCCACAGGATACTGCCTATCGTGTTTATGCTCTTGTAGAGATTTTCTGGCAAGTGCCACTGTCAGTACAAGACAGATAATGAATGGTGCTGGTGATAATGAACCAAACCTAAAATTTTGGTTTTGCTTCATATCAATTGTTTTTAGGCTAAGAACCTGCAAATTCACTCAAACAGGGAGGATTAGATGGGTGCACTGGAAACAACTTACAAACCTAAATTGAGTGTGGAATTGTCTTCACATACTGATTCAAATACTGTGTTAAAAGGTCCAGGTTCTTTTGTGCCTGGGGGTCTGTTTTGACAGATTTCTCAAACTAAAGAACAGAAGATCAAGTCTGTTCTCAAATCAGGCAGTTCCTTATTTGCTCAGAAGACTTTCCTAAGCCTTTGTTTCCTCCAATTAGGATTTCAGCCATACCTTACTTCTCAAGAACAGATTTACAAAGCTATTGACCACAAGGGTCAGTAGAAGTTGCTTGGCACATTTCTAAATACATCTCAGTACCTTCTGGTAAGTGGACAAGGACAATAAAAGGACATTCCTCAAATTATACCCAAAAGCTGAACAGCAACAAAATTCACAGCTTACAGGAGGTCCTCAGGGAGGAAATACAGGAAATTCTGCTTTGTGAAGAAACTCTTCTGCTACTCTTTCAAGCTGTTCTACTGCAAGTACATGCTATTCTTTGCAGAGCTCAGAGGTCTACAGTAGCTGTGTCCTACTGCCCTAGTCTGACTGAGAAAAGCACTGAGAACCACCCAAGATAATCCTGAGACCACCCTTTTTCAATGCATGGAAACATCAAACTGGCACAGATTTGGGAAAGTGGCGAAAAAAACTTGAGGATCAATCTGAAAGACAAAAACCTTTAGTAGATCTGCTGCAGGAGAGACTACTTTTCTACTAGTGCAGGGAAAGAAGCTCATGAGCAACTGGGTTGGACCCTTCCAACTTCAACCATTCTATTATTCTGAGCACATTTTGGGAAGGCTTTGGAAAGAAACAAACTAAAGATGTTTCCTGCAGCCCTGTTCTGAGGCAATCACCCAAAGAGGAGCGAACTAGGTTCAAGCAAGAGGATCTGCCATGCTACACTGCATCTTGCCAGTTGTGTTTTGAGCAGTCCTGAAAAAGAAAGAAATACCGGAGGGTAGAGGAGGGCAGATGATCCGGTATCCGTAGAGAAGTTTGCTCTGCAGTTGTCAAACTTTCACAACCCGCGCACAAATTTGCAAATGCAGTAGACACTTTTAAAGGACTTGAGAGCCTGTCTGTGTGCTTAAATATCATGGGGGCTTGGCGGAGGAGTCCTTGTTTGTGCTACGAAAATCATAGTATATAGAAAAATAGTGCTGTTCTTTACATCTCAGTGTGTTAAGAGGAGGAATTCTCCAAATACTGTCTGTAGAAAGGTTTTGGTATGAGCTTTAATGTAAGTTTGAAGAGCACATTATAAGTTTGTAAAAAGTTACATGCTGCATAACTTACCCCCAGCAAGCTCCTCCAGACTTGGAACGTGAAAAGCAAACCTTTCGACTTTGGCCATTTCTTAACTGGTGCTGATTTCTTGAGGTAAGAAATTACAGTACAGCACGCTGTAGGAGCAACTGATCTGCCAACAATGATAATAGTTTAACAATTAAAACAGTCTCCTTTCAATATGGGAATTATTTTTCAATTTCACTCTAGAATGCATAGACAACAGTAGAACTGTAGTTCTGCCATCAGGAAAGACAAATGGCTTCAATAGTAACATTGAAGTTTTTATAGATTTTGAAAGACATGTCTGTCAGGCCTCTAGCTGGCTCAGAACATTACATATGCTAGTCTTCAAGCTTCCAACTGGGTGCAGGCAACACATCCTATGCTGAATTCAGTTCAAGGGACAGGTCAGGAGATTTGTGTGCCCTTTGTAAGCCTGGAATCACAATTTGGTTTTGAAAGAAAACTGGGCTTTTCTGACACATTAGCTGCCTCCTCAGGCCTTCCCAACCTTAATGTTTACTTTTCCAGCACTGGCTACAGTGGACTTTCAACCCCAGCTGCGATATGGTTTCCAGTTGATTCTGGGCATGTATTTTCCTCTCTAGGGGGAAAAAGCAAGAAGCAAAATAGAAAACAACAACAGCAAGTTCTGCGGTATCAGCCTCTGAGTACTGAGCTTGTAACAAAAAGTTTCGTTTGAACATAAGTTTAAGAATGCCTTCACAAATGAACTGTACTTCAGTCAGCCTTCACAAATGAACTGTACTTCAGCAACAGCACAGTGAGTAACTAGGGCAAACCACTAGCTCAGTGCAGAAACAGCTGATTGTACACTACCTAAAAATCAGCTATAGCAATTATTAACTCCTTTGGCACATGCTTGTTGTGCACAGCAAAAAAAACCCAAACAAACAAACAACAGACCAACAACAACAAAATAGGTCCCACTTATTCAGATCTCAGGTGCTGGAGGAAAAATCCAAAATCTTGTATTCCAGACATGACAGAGCCTTTGTTAGGAAGAACGGTGTGAGCTAGCTGCTTATGTATAGTTCTAGCTTCTATTTTTAAAAAATCACACTTTTTATAATTGTCGAAAATTTTAACTGTCCTTATACCGTCAGTGTCTTAAGCCTTTGTAAATGAAAAAAAAAAAGACAGTGGGGGGAAAAAAAAGAAATAAGAAGAGTGGTGAGATTATAGGAGTCACCTAACTTAAGCCTTTGAGCTCAACGTTCAGCCACCCCAAATTACTGCTGTAGCAAGCAGTAGAGAAAAGAAGAAAGACTGCAACCTGTAGTTGGTCTTATCCATCTCCACAGGTGACTCCCTCCCTCCTCAGGCTGCAGAGGAGAAAGTAAGAGGCTGGATTTGGTGCCTCTGGCAAAAGCCTACTGTCAGATGGAATGAATCACACCCCAAGGCTTTTAGTGTGCACCCAGAAAGGGAGTAATTGGCCAGAGAAAGAAAGTGACAAGATGGCTTTGGCAGCATTGTTTTAGATGATCCTCATCCCCTCAGAAACCTTTTGCCATATCCAGAAGGAGGCTGTGCCACCACTAAAAACTGGTTGTCCTGAGACTGAGAAGACAACCTAGAACTGTTGTTGTGCAAAAGGCAGGGGCAAGACTTGGACACAATTCAAATAAATAGGCTGAAATACAACACCTAGACCATCACCTGCTGTGTAATGAACAGTAGTTAGCTCCCTGCAATCAAGAAAGGAGGGAAAAACTGTGGAAAAACTTGTTGTACCATAGTAAAACCCGACCTGATCGCTAGGCAGTAGTCCTTACCAGGAAACACACAAAAGAGTAGATCTGTGAGCCACCACCACAAGCACTCACAGGGGAGTGAACTGTGTGGTGTGGGACAGGGCGAACCTGAAAGGAGACAACAGCAGACATTTAAGATCCATCACGGAGGGGTGCACAGTCATTGAATTACTACAGAAGTCTTTCAAAGAAAGTGCAACAAGAATGGACAGAACAAGCATGTAAAGACTGAAAGTCTACCTTTGGAGCAGGAAGAAAGCATCAGAGAGAGTAGCTAAGTGCCAGGAGAATGCAGATGGAATGTGAACCGTTATATTAATATGTGGGGGTCTATTATCAAAACCTGAATTAAAACTAGTTTGGAGGGTTGAAGTCAAAAGGGAAAGGTTATAGGCAGGCTAGAGATGAGTCGGGGAGGGGGATTGGTGGGGGAAGAAAGAGAAAAAATTGAACATGGCAGTCAGCAAGAGAGGAGAAACTTAGCAATGAAACCAAGAGGAGCAAAACATCTATAGATGCATCTATTCCTCGGCTAGAGCGATACGAGGAGACCCCGTACTGGGCAGAGGAAGGCTGCGGGACAGCAGAGCGGCTGCTTGAGCGGCTGGGATTTGGGAAAGGGACGGGACACGGCGGCACAGGAACAGGCGTGCCAAGTGAGGCTGGCGTCCTTAGGGAGAGAGAGCATCCCGGCAGGCAAAGGCAGCGAGGAGCGCTGGAGCGACGAAGCGCTAAAGCTGTCAGACGTCTGGCACGGTTGCGAGAGGAAGTAAGGGGCTGATCAGGCTGGAGCCGCCAGATCAGAGGAGCCTGGAGAGAAACCAGACAGTAGTAACGAAAGCCTCTCACCAGGGAATCCGGGACGTCCCTGGCGAGGCGGGAGGAGTCAATCAGCAACTGCCCGATCCCTGCTCCGCACAGAGTGCTCGTACTTGTCCCGCCGTCCGGGCTCGGCTTGGCGCGGCTGCGCTCGACCCGCTCGCCCCACCCCGCCTCGGTCCCGAGACCGCCCACCCTGCTTCCACCCCTGGCATGCATNAGCCGCGGGGCGGCCATTTTGTGTCTTTTCGGCGGGGCAGCGGCGGAGCGAGAGGTGAGTTCGGCTGGGGCGCATCCGCCACCATCCGGGGTGCCGGGGACCGAGGGTCGG
>VYXB01005748.1:853817-927742 GCA_013397135.1 Pachyramphus minor
CGAGAAGTGAGTTCGGCTGGGGCACATCCGCCGCCATCCGGTGTGCCGGGGACCGAGGGTCGGTCGTCTGGCGGTGTTGAGTCGACCCCTGAGGGCTGGGGCGTGTGGCGGCGGTGTGCGAGGGGCCACAGTGCCCCGGTCGGGGCCCGCGTTCAAAATGCCTTGCCCCGGCGTGCTACTGGCGGCCGAGCCTGACGAGGGCCTGAGCGGTGTGCCTGGCGTCTTTCAGTCTGAGGTTATTCTGGGAGGAGATACTTTGACTTTGTGAAATGGTCAGCAAGTTTAGATGTTGGTGGTTTTTCTCCCTAAGGGCTCTGCGCGCTGTGCCAGCTGTCCAGGACGGAGCTGCAGGAGAGGCCGCAAAGGATGCTGAGCTGCGATATGTGAGTACCAGCCACAACCTGTGTGGTAAGAGTGACTCTGTGTCCTGGCTCTGCTGTGTTGGGCTGATCTGTCTCTGCATTGTGTTTGTCAGGCCGTGGGTGAACGACCAGTGTTAGCAGTATGCTTGCACAAGGCATAGTGTGGCTGGGGCATAGGTGCAGGTTGCTGTCCAAAATTACCTTTCATAGCATCAAAGAGTCATTTAGGTTTGAAAAGGTGTTTAAAATCATCTAGGCATTAACCTTGTATTGTTTATTGTGTCCAGCACAAAACCATAGTCTCAAAGCACTGCATTTACACATTTGAACATGTCTGGGGATGGTGACTCAGCCACTTCCCTGGGCATCCTGTTTCAGTGATATAAACCTCCCCAGTGCAACCTGACACCGTTTTCTCTTGTCCTGTTATTTGTTACTACTTAGAAGAGACTGACCCTCAGCTGGCTACAGCCTCTTTTCAGGTAGTTGTAGAGAGTGAGAAGGTCCCACAGAGCCAATTCTTCTCCAGCCTGAACAACCCCAACTCCCTCAGCTGCTCCTCATAAGACTTGTGCTTCAGATCCTTTACCAGCTTTGTTGGCCTTCTCTGGACATGTTCTGGCACCTCAGTGTCTGTCTTACAGTGAGGGGCACAGAACTGGACACAGGATTTGAGGTGTGGCCTTACCAGTGCCAGGTACAGGGGGCTGTGAATGCACTGGTGCTGTTGGCCGCACTGTTGCTGATACAGGCCAGAATGGCCTTGGCCACTTGGGCACACTGCTGGCTCATGTTCATCTGCTGTTGACCAGCACCCCCAGGTCCTTTTCTATGGGGCAGTTTTCCAGCACTGCCTGTGGTTATTGTGACCCAAATTTAGGACCCAGCACTTGGCCTTGTAAACCTCGATACAGTTGGCCTTAGCCCATAGATGCAGCCTATCCAGATCCTTCCTGCCCAACTTGGTGTCATCAGCAAACTGAGGGTGCATTTGATCCCCAGTCTTGAGCCCTGGGGAACTCCACTGGTGACCAAAAGAGCTGTGAAAATTCTTTCTGACCTAAATTATGCTATGAATATCCTGAAATAAGTATGTGACTTAACTGTTACTCTGAAGTTTAATAATTTTGCTCCTGGTTCATAGGAAAATATATGCTGAAGTTTGTTCAACATTGTTCTTTTAAGTTTACCCTATGAGTAAGAGTGGAGTAGTGGAAAGCTTGTTACCTTATTAACATATAATTTTCTTTATTTTCTTTAACTTCTTTAACTCTCGTTGATTTTTAGGGCAAACTGAAGCATGACTGATCGAGATGAGCCCCACGCTTCTGGCTCTGATTACCGTGGTGCCCAAGAGCTGATACACGGTCATCAGGAGCAATCTAAGGAGTGTCCATGGCAGACAAATACAAGAAAGGAGTGTTCACAGTCCAGGAGGAGGAATGCTCCTCCTGGGGAATCTTCGAATCATCTTAACAGTATATGTGAATCATCAGCTGCTTCAGCTGAGGTTTTACTTATCAGCAGCGATTCTGAAATGTGAGTTTTTACCTCTCATTTAGAATTTTTCCTGTGAAGAACCTGTATCATATATCACAGAAGTATTCATTCTTTTGAAAGTAAATACTTTTTTTTTCTCCAGTGATGTCTCTGTTGCTCGTGGCAGTGGCAGTGAGTGCCGTCCTGGGTGCTCCATTGCACCTTCAAAGCACAAAAGGAGGTGTCAATCTTCAAGGCAGCAAGCTGAGTCTGTTGCAGAAGTGCCTGACAGTGAAAACTCGTCAGATTCTTCACTGTCTCCCCAAAGTCCAGTGAAATCATCAGAAGTTTCCAAGCAGCAGAAATCAAAACTCAATTTGAAAGCCATTTTTGCCTATCACTTCAGGGGAAAGAAGTTCAAAGCAGCTGCACACCGAAAATTCAAAGCTGGCTCAGGGAAGAAAACGAAGAAGAAAAAGTATGAGAGCACAGGGATGCCCACAGGGAGACCACCACTGACAGCCTCACCTCAGGAGCAAAAGAGGAGGCTGCTGGATAGAGGTTTTCAGTTCCCTTTTGTTGAAAAACATTATGGGGAGAAACATATTCCCTTAAAGATGGTTCTTGGCTATGAGGTAAGTCATCCGTTTTATGAGATAAGTGTATTACTATTCGGGTAAGTTGGCTGTGATGTGCTTGAATAGAGCAATTAAACAGGTTTTATTTCTGTTGAACAAGACATTTAATGTTGTCTAGTACCTTTTAAGGCAAACAGAAAGAATATATGTGAGTGTCAGTGTAATGTTACAAATGCAGTTCATGATATAAATGCTTTTAGTGGTGTTTGTAAGATCTTACCTGCTAAATTTTTGTTTTCAGCAAGCAGCTGCAAAGGGATATTTCAAGTACATTCAAGTGCTCAAATACGAAGAACATCTTAAAAAAGCTTTAAAAGCCCTTCAGGCCAGTGAAGACTTAGAAAAAGAATGTGTGGTGGTACGGAAACACAAATACCTAGATGATGAAGGCCCCATTTCCCCTATTCAGGAGACAAAGTAAGTTGATATTTTTATTTTTAGATTGTGTAAAACTTTTGTTCTTAACTAAAATATAAACGTGTGTGTACAGGTAAGTGCATGACACCCTGCACTACCCACAGCTTGTTTGCTGACGTGGTTAGGGCTTCAACACTTAGTCACAAATCCTGAAAAAGCATGGCACAGGGTGCTGTGAAGAGAGCTGACTGACTCCAGACCAGTACAATCTGCCACTCTTCACAGTTCAGGAATTCAGGAGGTAGTACAGTTGCTTTTAGTAGCATGCGGTTTTGTGACAGAGTTGTGGGTGTATCAGATTCAGTTCTTTTCCTCTCCTTTTAACCTATGAATTGTTTATTTTGGGAACAAAACACTGCCACTTGGGGTTCTGTGTTTGTAAATGTGACTTGGAAATTCTCATAAAAGGAAATTCTCATCTGATCTGGAGACTGATGATTATTCTGGTGACTTGTACTGTCTGATTAAAATGATGGGGTATAAATTTTAAAAAAGTCTTTCCTGAAATTAATTCCTCAATAACTACCTCAAAGAAATGGGAGTGTTTTATTGCAAAGACTAAAGAATAATTTTTAATTTCCATTTTACATTATTAAATATTGAAGTGTCATCTTAGGTCTTTGTGGTCAAGCAGTTACCTTAGTGCAATAAAAAAAACAGTAAATCAGCAAGAATACTTACTGTTGTAAATATACTCAACACTGTAAAACTAAGAAGTTTAGAAGACAGTGTAAAGATACCAAGCTGTTGTCTTTCAGCTACTCTTCATTTTAGCAGTCGCTTCACACTGCTAATTAGTGTGAGTCAAAGTATTAGGGTGACCCTGTAGAATGAGGAATAATAATTTGTTTACTTTCTAACAAAAGAGCAGAAGAAACAGCTCTGTAGAATAAAAGCCAGCTCATCCAGACACTCAATTACTTATATGATATGAGTACTAGAATACTTCCTAGGTTTTGGAATCAGTCCTACCTGTGCCTCTTACTGAAACCACAGTACGATAATGATGTCACTTTTCAGGGAGTCCTTTCTGTCTTGAGGAAACCTGTGGATGATAGTGGAATTAAGTTCATGCTGGTGTCTATGGAGAAACTTTTCAGTTACAGTATCAGGAAGAAAGCTGTGTACCCTTACTAGCTGAGGCTTATCCTCTTACATTCTTGCTTGTGGTTATATCCTGCTTCCTTTCCAACTTCCTGGCTTTCTAGCCTGTTTGGCAGTGTAATCCAAATTATCTTAATACTGCTGTTGATATCTGCTACTAAATCTTTGTTCTGCTCCTAAGCACTCCTGTCCCACCAGTGTTACTAGTTAGGATGTCATTCTGCTGTCAAAAACTATCATTTGAGAATGACCTTATGTAGAAGTATCTTAAACCTACAAGCTTTAGAAGACACTGGGAGAAAGTGGGGCTTGTAGTAGGAAAATAGTTTACACATTTTAAGCTACTATAAAAGTACAGAGTTTTATTTGAATTTTTTATATTTCAGTGATGATGAGGACAGCTTGAATTCTGATAATCAAGAGCAGTATGATGCCAGAGTAGTGGTAAGTAACCTTTCTCTGCTAAAGCTAAGGAATTAGTAGATAATGTTTTCAGTACTTAGCTCTTGAGCTTAGATCCAGAGTTAACTATGTGGTACCCATGAGTCTCAATCTGTAATGGAGAAGGAGGCTATTTTGAGTCCACACTCAAATAAAATGCTGGAATGTATAGGAATTCCGCAGTTCTCTCAAGAGTTACTGAAGTTTGCAAATTTACTATTAAAACCTTGTATTTTAAGTATCTCGAAACCAGACTTGTGAATACTTGTCTTCCATTTTCTTAGGAGAACAGCTCTTTCATTATAAGCAGCACAATTCCCAGTAAGAAAAAATCCAAGCCAGAAGCAAAACGTGCAAAATCAACTGAAGTGATTGAAATAGAGGATGACGAAGACAGCGCTGGGGAGAACTCTGTGCCTGTGCAAGGTTCACCGCTGTGAACAGCTGATGGACAGATGAGGTGTCAGTGGTCATTTTTCATGGCCTGCTTCGTTTAAAGCATTGTTCTGAAGTCAGCGTGGAGCTATCCACCAAGCCACCCAGTCACATCTGGTGTGATGTGAGTATATTGGGCTCGTGTCTGAGACAGTTACAAAGCAAAGTATAATCTGTTGTTTGGTTAAGCTTTTAAGGACGTTCTGTGCTATTCTCTGTCAGGAGTATAATATCCTTGGTTCGATGGCTGATAATCTTGCTGAAGTTCTGGCTTCTGCAACTTGACCTCTGTTAACTAGTGGATCATAGATTTTATGTAATTAAACAGGCAGACAGGTTCCAAATATTGTAACATAGCAGCAGTGCAGTATAGAATGGTATGCATTTGCATGCATACACCTATATGCTCAAGTTAAAAGGGCAGTTTAAATGCCTTTCTGAAGTTTTCATAGCTGACTTCTTTGTGAATGGTCTGTGTCTTAGAGGTGCAGATTTGAAATACTTGAAGAGTTGAGAGGTTGAAGACAGAATTAAAGCTTAATGCAAACAAGTGCCAACAACAAAAATGCAGAAGTGGTTGGTCAACTGCAACAGAAGTCTATTGTAAAATATGGTTAATGCATTCAAATGATCATCAAATCGATTTTGTGTGATTGAGGTTGTCTGTTCCATGTGGAATAACTTTTCAGTTATTGTCCATTGCTCCCTGAATCCAATACAATAATCTGAAGTTGTACCTAAAAAATAACTGTAGCAGCGTAGTGAATCTTGGTAAAAGTTTTTTTTCCCCTCTTGCCCTCTTCTGTCCAGAGTGGGTTCTCATGTGAACATGACTTAGTATGAAAGCTCTTTATAATGAGAGTTCTTAACAGGCATTGCCCCAGCTGAAAATAACTTTCTTGNAGTTATCTAAAAAATAACTGTAGCAGTGTAGTGAATCTTGGGTTAAAAGTTTTTTTTTTTCCCCTCTTGCCCTCTTCTGTCCAGAGTGGGTTCTCATGTGAACATGACTTAGTATGAAAGCTCTTTATAATGAGAGTTCTTAACAGGCATTGCCCCAGCTGAAAATAACTTTCTTGAAGGTTTTTTAGTCTGTAGGAAACCTGGCCAGTAAGTGTTTAGAAATGATCTGCATGCAGCCAAGTCCTACTGTGTGTGTCATGGTAGCTGAAAATACTAAAAAAAAAAAAAAGTTTCATTGTCAATGAACAAGTTTCAGAGACCAAACAGTTATCTGCCTGCCTCAGATGCTCTTAACCAAATTGCTGTCAGCAACTAACAGCTGTTGAGCAGGTAGAGGTAGTCTGTGCTGAACAAAGATGTTGTCCAGGAAAGGTTTTATCTACTGGTTTAGTGGCAGTCTGAGGAGAATGGCAGTAGGTGCTCAGTATCGAGAGCAAGTCAAGCTGCATTATTTACATGCTTCAACTAAGGTCCCAAACCTTTGTAAAGGAAGTTTCCCAGTTAAAACTTGGTAGCTCTAGGACTGCAAAATTACTCTTCAATATTTAAAGATCACATTTAATATTAGTCTAAAATCAATGGCCAAATATAACTCTTATAGGCATCTACCTGAGAAAAATACTCAATGGCTTGAAAGACTCATCCTGGATCTAGGAGTGGGGTTCTTGCTTGGTAAGGCATAGTGAAGGGGGTGTGTGGAGTCCTGCTCATTCTGCAGTTCATGTGATGAATTTTGTTGTTCAACTGCTGAGTGACTCAGAAATGAACTAAATTTCAATTCTGATTAGAACTGGATAAGTACACGTGCAAATCAAGCTTATTACAACTATTACATTGATTGCTGAAACTTAGCTTTGGCTTTACTTGACCATATATAACAGTTCTTACTACTTTGCTCTTTCTTCTAGTTCATGTTGCTTTTGGAAGATGAAATGCTACTCAGTTTTGTTGCTGCACAGGGTAAGCTGTTGGTTTCAGTTTTGTTTCCTTCAGGTACCTTTTTTACTTTACTTCACAAGAGGTTTTGAAAAAACAGTGCTCCATAGTTGAAGTGAATGCATTACAGTGCTTCACAGCTGTGCAGCTTTTGTGTGTGAAGCTTCCAAGGTCTAGAGCTGAGTGCAACATCTCTTTCATCAGTTTGACCAAAATTAGCCTATAGCTTCTTTCAATGAAAACAAAAACTTGAGTTCTTGAATATTTCTGTTAAGTGCAGGGTTTTTTGGAAGTTTTGTGTAGAAATACTTTGTTTTTACCTGATGTCAGATGCTGCAGGGCAACTTTATTTTGTTTGGACAGTACTACCTGGGATTTTCTCTGCTGAGGATGTTGAGGAACTACTGTACGCTTAGTCTCGTCATGGTGCCTCACACACACTTTCTGTACCAGGGCATATGATACAGCTGCAGCTTCTGATGGCTTCCTGTGGTAAAATTCCATCTTAAATCATGTCCCATGCAAGAACATGAGGGACAGCAGAGAGGAGCTGGTAGTCTTGCATGTACATAGCTGTGAAAGTTGCTTACTGTAGGATGTTAACAGGTTTGTGTGGCTTCAGGTGTTGACAGAGGGGTTCAGAACAAACTCTGCTAATGACCAATGTGATAAATAGTATTCTGTTATATTTACATAACCTGCCCTTTTATACACTTCCAATACACCCTGACACATGATCACTCTTAAGCTGTTGGATACATGCTACTGTCCATGTGCTAAACATGCATTACTAACACATTTTTAATTGGATTACGAAAGGTGTCCATGCTGTGTGAAATCATTATTTACCTTCTAGGATTCCTCCCTTATTTTGGCACGGGTTTCTCTTTGTTTCAGCCCTGAAGGCCTGTTATCAGCGTGGTTCAGCATTCCAACACTGTCTGTGCCCAGTTATGTTAAAGCTGGGCCTACAGAACTGCAGGATGGATTGATCACCACAATCCTGTTCTCTCTACATTCAGGACAGTGTAGGAAATAGCGTGGAAAAAAGCACCATGTAATGTTACTGCACAGGAAAACACCTGTAACATGGGAAGCCCTGAGCTAAAGGTGGTCAAGTGATGAAACCCTGCAAGACAGTCTTTAGTAAGAAGATGGGAACAGGGCATCTTACTTGGCCAGCGGTGTAGTTAGGAGTACTGCGCTGGGTAACATACCAGTTTAACACAGCATGGATTGTTCTTAGAATGGCATGTTTGATACTGAACTCCTGTGCACAGTTACTGTGGTTCAGCCTACCTGTCTCTAGAATGAGAAAACACAGTAGCAGTGGAAGGTGACAGTTTTTAACAGTAAGTATACAGTGAATTGGGAAATACCTTCAAATGTTGTTGCAAAAATATTAAAGGATAAATGCAGTCAATCTGTTCTAGCACTTGATCAGGTTTTGTCTGTTGCTGTAGACAAAAACCTGGAACCTAGTGCTTAGAAAAAACCCTTCTTTTGCAACCCACAGCTGATGAATGTATTAGTTGTGTTACTTACATGAAGGGACAATATCTGCATGAACTCCACTGATCAATCTCAGGAATAAGTTTAATGTTCCAGATTTGTAGAAGTGTAGCTCAGTTGTATCTCTTTCTTTGCAGATGAGAACACCAATGCTGCAGCAGTGAGCAGATTTAATTTTCTGGGGAGCATTTGATTTATTACGGCTGTTTGCTGCCCCTCTGGTTCACAAATCTGTCAACTCAACACGTTAGTGAAAGAGGTAAGCTTTGAGTTTCAGTTGAGCTTCAGCATAAGAGTATTGGATTTCTTCAGACATGCTGTTTCCACAGCAAGTTAATCAGACTGATTTTTGTGCACTGTATGGTATCTGCACCCAGCAGTGTGTTCCTGATGGGGTGTTCAAAAAGCAGTGCTACAGTATATCAACAGCTGGCATCGTTGGTTTTCGTGCAGATGTGCTTGTTAAACTTGGTATTTCTGTTGAAACAAGTAGGTTTAGTGTTTGCAAACTGGGAGGCTTGTCAAATACATTAAAAAGCTTTTAAAGTGTTACGTGATGAACTTATAGTTAAATAAGTGACGTTACAAAATATTTCTTCTTTAAGGGACGTTCCTGTGATGTGTGGAACACAGTGGAAAGCCTCTACTTAAGCGTAAGTATTAAGGAAATAGCTGGCTTTTTCCTTGGTGGAGGTGGCTGGATGAGGATCATAAAAGCTCAAGTTTTAGGTTTTTGGCTGCCTTTTTTGGGAAAAAAAAATATTTTGAAACACAAATGTAAGTAGCAGGTTTCTTTCAAAGTTAACTGGCTAGGCTTAAGAAACAATCTATTCCACAGACACTGTGGAGTTGTTATGCCTCGCCTCGTTCTTCAGCAAATAGGCACAACCTGCTGTGTGTCTGAATTGAAAAACGTGGCTAGAAGAGTAACAGGTTATGCTTTCCTCACTGTAAAGTTAATTGCAGTGGTGACAATGAGGCCTGTGACAGTTTACTTAGTGGGACAGTTCTGCAAACATTTAATGCAGCTACTGTAAAATCTAAAAATTTGCTTGCTTCGATGTGCTTGAATCCTGCATCCTACCTACTAAAGGAACTAAAATGACCAAGTAGAGGACAAGTATTTGCAGTGATAAATTCTTGTACGTGGTTCATTAGAGTGTATTTTTAAGCTGTCTTAAAATGGTGTCCTGTGTGTTTTCTTTGTGAGGTAACTCCCTTAGTTGTACCTTCTGTGCCCTAGTGCAGAAGTTTCTTAAATTGGAGATTACCTTGTTGGTAATTGTGTGGTAAACGGGGCCATGGCTTTCATTTCAATTGAAATGCTTTGGTTTGTCATTAGTGTTCAGGCAGTGTAACTGGACCACAGTCTACCTGCTTTATATAGAGTGTAAGAGTACTCAAGTCCTAATAAATCACTGAAATACTGAAGAACCATGGCTGTATTGATCAGGTGCAACAATTTGCTTTGTTTTAGGAAGTCCACATGATAGTCCAGTCTGAATTACTGTCTTGGTAAGTGTATGCGACTGGTTTTTAACACTTACCTGTTGCAGGTCAGCTGCCAGTCTTTTACTTGGTGAGCTAGTTGTAGTGTTGTTCTTTTCTTACTGAGAAAATGCAGTGTTGTTTTAGAAAACATGAGTTTTGTAACCCCAAACTTGAGAATGCTGTGAGAAAATTGTTGTGATGATTGGCAAAATGTTCAACTGCTCTGAAGAGAGTGAGTGAGAATGGCCTTTCTGAACAAATTAATACATGAGTGTCCTTTTCATGTCACTTTATTTTTACATGCAAGTGTCTTGTCTCAGTGAAGAAAGATCATCACTGTGACTTTGTTTTTAAAATAAACAGGAAATTAAAAGGAGCTGTCAAAGGGTAATATTCAGACACTATAGTAGCTGGAAATGTGATTCCAAATAGAGGCTCTCAGTAATGCTTGTGGTAGTTAGGACCACTTAATACTAAGTACTGTTGTAGGTTCTGCTGATCTGTAGGCACAGACATGTTGGTTTGTAATGTTACTTTGCTTTTTCAGGTGGCAGGTATTTAGAGAAAATAACAGAAGAAATGCAGGATGCCATTTGACAGAAGTCTGAAGCTCTGTCTAGGGTTAGTATGACATCTGAAGTTTTGCATATACCTTAATGACTGAGGGACTTTGGCTGGAAGTCTCATTTGTTTTGTGAGGGAAACTGGTTTCAACACTGCATTACTGTATTTTAATGTAGCATTCACTCTGATAGGGGACAATTTATTGTAACTTTGATTTACCTAAAAAGCATTCATACAGATTTCTCATTAAGAAAGGAGGGGTGATCAGGTTAACTGCTTAAACTGACAGTTTTGCTTTGGACAAGTGAGTTGCATTTTACAGTAAATTTATAGGGAAGACTCTGCCTTTGATGTTTGCTTTTTGGGTAACTAATTTTTAGTGTTAAAACTGTTGCTAATATGAAGGAGTTACTTAATCTTCTCCAGGTGCCAGCCATTGAAATCATTTACCCTCCTCCTTCCCCAAAATATCTTGAAAAAACTTAAAGACACTTAATGGGTTGTATACCAGATATGTTTCCAGTCTGCTTGATTTTTATCTCTCATGTTAATAATAGTACAAGGGAATGCTGAGGTCTATCCCGATAGGATCTTCTCTGTAGGTTCATGTCGTTGGAAACGCCTCACAGAATAAACTTGTGGTTTCACTTCACCCATTGAACTACCTGTTAGCTCTGTGGGATAAAACTGCAAGACACCTTTATGTAGCATCCTAGGAACTGTAATGCACCATGTTCTCCTTTAGGTGTGCTGTGACATGCTTTGATACAAATGAAAAAAATGATTCAAGTGGAAAAGCTTGGTAAGAGTCAAAATACAGAGTGTTTTGGGACTTCAGGTGCAACTAATGTACTGAATTACATGGGCTGAACTTATTCTTCACCTAGGTTTTTGTATAGATACCTGACTTTTAGCACTATTTTTTGCTGCTTGAGTGTTCTGGATGGATTGATAAATCAATTCCCCTTTCAGTCATGGAAGGGTGATTGTGGTGGCTGTAGGCAAGAAGAGACAGCACTGTGGTGTCTGTCTTGAAGTAACTTACTGCATTTCTGTTTTGTGTCAAGAGATGCTCCACAGTTTCACACTGAGCAGCTGCTGCTCAGGTGAAAGGAGCATTAGGTGAAATTCACGGAGTCTGTTTTCCCTTGCCAGTTGCATGGCAGCTTTTGTAAAATTAAGAGTACCTCTTATTCCCAGACACTAACTGGTGGATGGAAGAAGGTTGAATGTTAAAATGCGCTGTTTGTGGATGGAGAACTGCAGCTATTGCTCTGTATGGCATTTCCACCCAGCAGCATTCTCCTGATTTAGGTGTTCAACAAGCTGTGCTACAGCAGTGCAGTATTTGGCATCACTGGTTTTTGTTCCCCTGTGTCTGTTAAACCTGGTATTTTTTCTGAAACAGTCTTTGACCTCTTCAGTGATTTGAGTGTACTTGCTTTCTATTTTCATGTTCCAGTGTGAGAGCTGGGTGTAGGCCTCTGGAACTCAGCAAGTGCATTGAGTTTCTTCTTTCTAACAGGTGCTTTAGGATACTGAACAAAGTGAAACCTCCCTGTGTTAAGAAGATGAGCTATGGAAGATGAAAGCAACCTGTTTTATGGGTAAGCACTGAGTTACTAGCCTCACACTACACAGTTTGTGTGTTAAGTTGGTATGATTCTAGGACATTTAAACTTTGGTAAACTGTTTCAGAAAGAAGTGTAGAAATGGTTATCTAGTAGCAGAGATTAATGGGAGGT
This sequence comes from Pachyramphus minor, assembly GCA_013397135.1. Taxonomy (NCBI): domain Eukaryota; kingdom Metazoa; phylum Chordata; class Aves; order Passeriformes; family Tyrannidae; genus Pachyramphus; species Pachyramphus minor. Next base: position 865,905 of record VYXB01005748.1, read on the forward strand.
GGTCACTCCAGACTTTGGCAGTATCTGAGCAGTCACTGTGAGTCGTTCCTGTGTGTGTATATAATGGCTGTCACAGTTGTGCAGTAGTGTCTTGGACTGCTGTTGGTTGTGAGGAACCAAGTACATCTCCTCTCAAAGATTTTAACAGATTTTAGGCTTGTTGGTACACAACTTGGCTTTAATGTTGGCAGGATTGATTGGTCCTTCACTGGAAAGGATGGGCAGCTTGATTACTGAATGAAGTCCTGGTAAGGGCAGTGAGAGGAGTGTCTGGTCATTACCAAGGCTGCTGGGATGTTCCTGTTTCTGGTGAGCTGTGGACATGACCATAAAGCAAGTCCATCAGACTCTTGTATTGCCGCATTATGTGGCACCAGGTCTGCTGGGAATAAGGCTTCAGTGCAGGTCATGGACACAACGCTCCCTTGGCTGTTAGGAGCAAGTTGCTGCTGAGGTGTAGGTACGTCGTTGGTATCCTTGGGTGCCTCCAAAGTTCTGGTTGGAACCTTAGCAGATTGGACTCCAGAGCTGCTATTGAGAAGGTGGTGCTATTGAACAGAAGCCAAAAAGGGAGACAAAGGCTGCTCCGTGCAATTTACATCCAACTTGTGTGTTGTTAACTCTTCCCTTACACTAACCAAACCTGACTCTTTAACTCCCAGTGTCTGCTACCAAGTTGCTGCATGTCAGAGGGATGAGAAACTCCACCTGGGTGCTACCAAAATGAGTGTGAAGGTAAGAGCACTTAGCAAAATGGCTGGTACTATAAAGAGATTCAAGGTCACTTCAAAGAGGGTTTGCATGGCTGAAAAACCAGCAGCTCTTAACGCGGTGACCGCAAATTGAAATCCTCTGCAGGATGCCATGGACGCGTAGTGTGTGCTATGGTCTATTTATGAGGAGATACACCATATGTCCTTAAGCCTCTGGAGGTGAAAAAAGATGTTAATCTTCTGCCCTTGGGTTTTTGTGATGCTGATGTAGAGGAGAGGCTGCTCAGCTTCATTCTGAAACCAGCTGACATTTGTAGCATAGAAGGTTGGAGAAAAACAGTAGGGTTGTGGTATGAACAGCCTTGTAGCCCAGTTGCTGCTTTTGTGCCTAGTGAAGGGTGTAGAGCATGAGTTCATTTTTGAGTAATTGAGGGAGCTGGAGGTGTTAAGGCTGGAGAAGAGGTGGCTCAGGGATGACCTTGCTATCTACAATTACCTGTAGTGTGGTTGGGGTCAGTCTGCCAATTGAGAAGCTGTGGGATGAGAAGAAATGGCCTCAAATTGTGCCAGGGGAGATTTAGATTGGATAGTGTGGGAAAATGGCTTTTTCTTGGAGTAAAAGTGCTAAAGACTTTTTTTTTCTCTCTCAGGCTCTGGTGATACTGCTGAAAGTCTGCTGCAGTGAACTACACAGCTGTTCCAAACAGAGAAAGGTCTTACCTAGAGTGTTTATTGCAGTTATTTGGCATTAAAAGTATTGTGACCTGCCTCTTGCCATCCTGGGAACTGTGAAGGTGCCTGTGTGTGATGTCAAAGACCCAGCTGGGTATATTGTGTTGTAATTTGACTGAAAATGGCTTAATCGGGTGTTTTCCCTAACTTCCCTGTCACTGAATTCTCACTGTACTGAAGCCCTGGATCGGTATTTATTCTGTATAAAATGTCACAGTATTTAAATAAAACCATCTCTGAGCTGCAGCCTGGGATTATTTCTTGTTGCTACACGGTGGCTTTCAAAGAAGGGTGAGAAAATCATTGCAGCTGAGCCCCTGGGCTGTGGTCTCCTCCCTTCTGATCCTATTCTGAGAAAGGAGCTAGAATAGCCTGAGCAGCCCTTGCAGAACTACTGGTGAAGCTGAGACCATATCCATGCTGCACTGCTCATTGCACTGCAACCAGCCTTCACTTACCTCCATGGCACAACACACTGGTTCTGGCTTAGCTTTTTACTTATGCAGGAGGTAACAATTGTTTTGCTACTGCAGTACATGCAACCAGAATCAAAGAAATCAGTGAAAGCACCTGTAAAGTGTAGTTAATTGTTCATCTAAAGCTGAGCTAAGATTTCTGGTGGAACAAATCCAGAGGACTCCATTCAAGTCACAGAATGGGAGCATCTCTCCTGTTAAAACAGGCTGAGAGAATTGGGGATCAGCCTGGAGAACAGAAGGCTCCAGGGAGACATTTATAGCACCTTTATCATTGCTAGGGGATTGGACTAGATGACCTTTAAAAGTCCCAACCACAGCTATTCTGGGATTTACTGGTGCATTTTAACCCTGACCAGATTTAATGAAACATCTCTGCTATTGCACCTGCTGATAACCAGGTTCAGATTTTAAAGCTCAACTTTGCTGTAATTTGCCCTGGTGCTTTAACTACTTAGATAGGAGTTGGAGATCATCAAATATGGACAGAAAAACATGGAAGTGGCAACAGGAAGACTTTTATTCTCTTCAAGTGCTTGAAAGATAAACTGCATGTGTGCAGGAACCCACATTACTTAAACCACATAGTGCAAAGAACTGATTAAAAACTCCAGCTTTACAGAAGAAATGTCTTGCCTCCAAAGGATTCAAGTCATCTTAAAAAGCCAACTTTATTTAAAAATGTTTTTACATGTATATTACAAAAATTAGTATCTCCCTATTAAACATTAGAAAGGCCTTTCATGCTTGTCTACTCTGTTGAAAGCAGCAGGCCATCCATCACCTTAAAGCTGAGGATTCCAAATTGCTTTGCAATTAACCATTAAGTCTGGGTTGTACCAATACCACAGTGAGGGTGTAGCTCAAAGTCTGGTACCTGTCACAGTGCTTTCCAAGACTTCTTGGCTCGTAGTTTTTCCAGCATTTTCTGCAAATAAAACAGACCATGAGACCAGTGCAGCTTAAGTGACTACACTAAAACCAGCCTAGCTAGAGGGGCACAGCTGAGGTACTGCCCCATCTGTTTGACCTGAACATCAGTAATAGACAGCAATGAGTTCAGTGACTGTCCCAGCTCTAAAATTGCTGCAGATTGCAGGGTGGGCTTATTTTATGTTAATTATGGAATCTGTAAAGCAATGCAACAAGAGCACCAAGTTATTCCACCAAAAAGAAGCTGAGTGCTAAAGGCAGGATTTGGGCCTGGAGCACCCCAAAGTGGTCACAGAATTATCACCCCTCTCAGGATTATCAAGCATTTCCTTCTAGTTTTTCCAAGGCCCAACAAGAGGACAGGGAATTAATGACTACAATCCTCTAGTTCAAATCCTCTTCTACAGCAACTGAAGGAAAACCCAGGCAAGATTCTTGCAACTGGAAGTTCAGACACACTCAGAATGATGCCCTAACCTCAAGTAGCCAAAGCAGCCCAAAATCCACCAAACCCGGAAGTTGCCTTATAAGGGAAATTCAGTCTAGTCTGAACTACTGAAAACCCTGCCATTCTTCTGCCATGTAGACTTTCTAGCAGCTGGAGCCTTTTTACTCAAGCTCAAGCCAGCAGAAAAATTCAGCCTGAGGCAGCCCTGCATTTTAGACAAAGTTTCAGCTCAGTCATAGTGTTGACAACAAAATCCTTATGTGGGATGTACCAATGCCATCACTTAAACTCCAGACGGGTTGGATGGTCTCCATTTCAACTGCACTCAAACTATGCTTCAATGAGTGATTAGAAGCTCGTGGAGTCATGAGACTCACCAGCCAGGAGGACAGTGTAACAAAGTATTACCTTTTGAAACTCTTTAGCTTTTTCTCTGTTTTTAGCATAAGCTTCTTGNTCACGTAAACTCCAGACGGGTTGGATGGTCTCCATTTCAACTGCACTCAAACTATGCTTCAATGACTGATTTCTAGAAGCTCACTCACCAGCCAGGAGGACAGTGTAACAAAGTATTACCTTTTGAAACTCTTTAGCTTTTTCTCTGTTTTTAGCATAAGCTTCTTGCCTTGTTTTTTCTTCCTTTCTGATTTTTACTTCTTCAAGTTGATTATAAAGTCTGTGGAAACAGTAGGAAAAAAATTGTGCCTTGGCAGAAAGGAAGTGGCAAAGCTGGAATAAGTTAACAAGCTTAAGGGTTTACACTGCTCACTTGCTAGCAGTTAGGAAAATCTGACTCATCTCTAGTAATCTAGAATTACTTCAAATTCTTCAGCTGTATCAAACAAACCCCCTCCACATTCAGGAGCTGCACCTGGTTCATGTTACTGCTCATAAGTGCCTGAGTCCAACTGTGAACTTTGCTTCAAACTTTATCTGGTGTCAGACATTAAGTGGCACAGCAGCCTCAGCCTGGTGAAACCATCAGGCTGACCTTGTGTCCCTCACTGTTACCCGTGCAAGGGCCTTTCCTAGCAGGTACCTGCATGTGACTCTTAGCTCCTCTCTCCCAGCTGTTCTGTGTTAAGCAGCACTGGGTCCCAACTGAAAGATCACAAACTGTTTTGCCTGACCAGCAGCTTTCACAAGACACAGATTAACTACTTCTGTTGGTTTTAATTCAAACTTAAGAAAAAAGCCAAATATAATTACCTGGATGTACGCTGGTGCATTTCAATTTCTCCAGCCTTCCTGTCCTCTGGAGAAGATACTCTCACTTCTCCTACTTTTTTCAACTGACTGGCAACTGCACCATTTTTCCCTAGGGGGAAAAAAAAAAAGAAAAGAAAAAAGCCAAATATATCTTAAATCTAACTCTTTAGTTTAGCTAACTCAAAACTATGAGAGGTTTTCAAAGATTTTCAAATGACATGACAAAAAAAGAAACAAGCTAGCAGAATAGACACAATGGAGATGATGTCTTGTGTTAAAATAAATCCTCACAGTTGCACTCCTTAGGCTGCTGCCGGTGCTTTGAGCCAGCATGGCTCTCAACAGCCGATGTCCAAGTCCCCGGTAATTTGATATAAAACAGCAATTAAAGGGGTACCTAATGGTGTGTCTTGTCCCCAGATAAACCTACCAAAGAGAAGACAAAATTCCTTTTGTCTGCTTCTTAACTCCTCAGACCTTCCTCTTCGAAGCTTTCTGGCTCCTGGCTTTTCATGTTCTCTTTCTCTATTTTTTATTTCTTCTACTCTTTTCAGAGATTCCTGGATGAAGTTCTGCTTTCTTTTTAAAAAACATTTTTGCAAACTTCCAGATGTAGCTGCAAACTCCAGCAGCATCACTGTGAAGGAAAGGAAAGTCTCAACATTTCTCACTGTTACCAATGAGCAGTAAGTCATGCATTTATTTCAATGTACTTCTCCTAAAATGCTGAGGTTGACCACTTTTGTAAATGGCACTAGGAGAATGGCATTGTGAGTGATGAGGCATCTTGCAAAACAAGCAGCAATTCAGACCTATGAAATCCAGTCATGGTCAGCAGGTCTGCTGAGACAAACACTGCATTAAAAGCATCTTGATGCCTCAAAGTGTATCGAAGACCTGACAAGTCCCTAACACAGTTAAGTTCTGACAAGTCCCATCTTTCATGTTACTGTGGTTCATCTTGGACAAAAAATATTTCAGTATTTTACTTCTGTTCCACACTACTATCAGAATAGGGAAAAAAAACAAAAACCCCCCCATTCTTTGGCTACAGGGCTTGGGAGACTAATAGGAAATAAGAAATAAATGAACGTGCAACTGTGACAACAAATCACAAAACACAGAAGTTTTCAAAGTTAAGTTGTTATAATACAAAAACAAGTGCAGTGTGGATATTATGAACTTTCATAACTTGGGACAGGAAGAGAAAAGCAATACAACACACACTAAACCTGGGTCAAATGTACAACAAACCAAGCCTGAAAAGCAAGATGCATTTGCCTAAGTAAAAGCAGCTCTAAAAAAATGTCCAGATAAGAGGTGTATTTTACTGATTATTTTGATACTAAAACCAATTTACTATCTCTATCTCAGCTTCAGTATATTGAAGTTACACATAATTACCTGCAGCCCGATGTGACGGACAGTGGCTGCTGTTGGGACTCTGGGCTTTGGGAGAGCTGTCAGGCCTTGTGAACGCTGAATAATCTGCATCTGGAGCTAATGGTAAAAGTTCTCTCTCCTGTTTCAAAAGGAATCAGTGGCTGGAAATGCTTAAAATACATCACCAATTTGAGTGAAGCAGTACTGCTTAGGTACCACTAGCATAGACCCAGTGCAAATAAAATACATTCTTTTGCCTTTTCTTTTGCAGATGCAAAGAAAAATCAGAAATAGATCTTAGTAATAATTATGAAAAATCTACTTTCTAAAACTATTTTAAAGCTTAAAAAAAAATAAAATAAAATCCATTGAAGACTTTTTTGCCAACCAGATTCAATTGCTTGTTCTTAATACAGGGCAGCATAATTCCATCTGCTTTCATTTCCTACTGTTCTCTCTAGTTCTCCCCCATTACTCTCATCCCACTCGTCTCTTCCTCTCTTTCTCAGTGGCAGGTGACACCCATTGCAGCGTTACAGCCTCCAGTGTCAACCTCCCCCTCTCCCATGTATCAGTTACTTTATAAAGATCCACTCTTGGACACTTTTAGGATCTTCTGTAGATGCCTCCTGCAATAAGCTATAAGCAAACAGCAAAAAGCACACCACAGGCTAATTAAGCAGGGCAGAATGACACACTGGTTATGTTTTCCCCATAAACCTCAAACTGCTGGGTGAGCCTGCTATGGCTCCATCTGCTAGGCAGGGGATTCCTTTTTCTTTTGTCCTACGTTGTCATCTCATTCAAGTTTTCAACTAGAGGGATACAATTTAATCTTGCAAACACCAGCAAGATGATTTGTTTCTTGCAGCAAGAAACCCCATCTACACCAATATGACAAGGTAGTAATTTTAAAGAATAGCCCAAATTTAAGATCTATTAGATCTGTCCAGAAAATCTAACATCAAACTAGGATAATCCAAGCAATTACTAAGCTTGGATAACCCAACATTCTCTTGTTTTGCAACAGCGGATTACCTGCTACAGTGGGGCCTCTCTTTTTTATGATTAATACTAAGTTATGATTACATTAGATAATGCTTACCTCAGTAAAAATATTACATTCTGACTGACCCACATCTGCTGGGTTATTGATTTTATCCTCAATTTTCTCTTGGTTAATATGTTCAATGTCTGATTCTGCAATACTGATGTCATTTGAGCTTATCAGAGTGAGTTCTGGTTCTTCCATAATACCACGCCCTGATTCAATCTCCTAAAAAATAAAATATACAAGACATCAGTGTAAAAATAGGAAAAAAAAATATTTCCAGCAATAGCAACAGCTGTTTTTACAAAGAAGCGGCTCATTCAAGAGGAAGAAGAAAGAAAACCTGCCCCAAGCAATACATAAAATACAAAAAGAGAACACGTATATCAGAGTTCGAAAACCTGAAACAAATAACCCAAAGCAGCCAAACAACAACAAGAACTCCACCTCTCCTTCACTCTCCTCAAGTTTAAGTTACTTAGTTCCAGGGCAAAATCAAAGCTATTTCCTGAAGTTTGCTTATGCTTTGTTAATTTATTTACCTCCTTCAGGCTTCTAAATGGAGACAGTGAGGTAACAGTGGCATGAAACCCATCTGCATATGCTCTACCAACTGATCGTAAGAGAGGGAGATGAAATAGCTCCTCAAACCATCGTGGGAACCCAGCTCATTTTAGCTACTGCTAATTATTTCAGTGCTATGATCTGCAAGAAGTAGTAGGGCAGAAGTCCAGAAAACAGGAACCAGAACTGTAAAAATCAACATCTGCCAAGCTTTCAAATCTTAAAGGTCTAAAATAACTTGGTGCAACAACAAAAACCCCTGCTTCTGGAAATCTGTTTTACTCACCCAGACTGGAATACAACGTGAGCTTCTGGGCACAGAATGAGAATGTTTTTCGTGTCTTTCCAGGAAAGAACTGTTTTGTTTTACGACAGCACGCAAATGGATGTCTGAGTCTTCCAAGCTGGTTTCTCTGAGAACCCTCAAACATTCCTGTCCTTCTGGAAAGCTTTGCTCTGGCTCCTTTATATTCATATTGCACTGAGAATCCAGCTCCTCAGAATTATTTACTTCCTGTACAGGAACAGATTTTTCAGGAAGCTTCACGTATTTCTTATCAAATTCTTCCAAAGGTAATTTTTCCGAAGACACAGTCTCTTTTACTAAGTGTGGATAGTAAGTTTCATCCACTGGTGTGGTATCCACTTGATAAAATGATTTTTGCTCTTCCAGTGGAATCAGACTTTCATTTCGCAGACCTTCCACTGAACACTGGAGACTAATACCTTCCACGCTTCTTGACAGTTCTTCATATTCTCTTGCAGGTAAAACACAGTTCTCATGGCTCCTGTCTTCAGTTCCAGGGGCTTGCTCAAAAGATCTCTGTAACGCAGCATTACAATCCACTGGCTGATCAGCATTCTCAGAAACATCACTCAGCGCAGATTCCAATTGAAGGGGGTGAAAAGATTCTTCAGATCCTGTTTCAGAAATTGTCAGAAGTCAAACTGCTTGTTAAGAAAATAGAATTTTCACTTTAAAAGTCTCTCCATAATAAGACTTTTCAGTAACATATAACAAAAGTCTAGTAAATAGGAAGAAACATTTTGTTTAAAAAAGTCTGCTTAAGTTTCCTCAAATATCATACTACCATTAACATTAGAGAAAATTATTCCATCATAGTACACAAAATTTTGAGAAACAACACTTTTTGTTGCTTCTTAGAATATATTTAGGGATGGACTTTGTGATGTGGGTGACATAATGACAGTCATACATTTTACAACTTATACTCTGTAAATGGAAGCCCCCTGAGTCCCTTTCGCACTTCCAACGAAGTCTCTAAACCACACAGAAAACAATCCAAAACACCATTACAGAAACTTTCAAAGTAGAAGACAACATCCCAATTGGAATAACAACTGTTATTCCTACAAGTTCCTACAATTCCTGCTGTTCCTACAAGTTACAGCACTGCACCCTAAATTATCTTTCCCTTAGGATCTGTGCATACAAGTCAACATACCTGTTTTCCCCAGAAGAGGCTGGGAAAAGATTTGGTATCAATATTTTAATCACTGCCAAACAAACAGCAGGGCTGCTTTTTTTTTTGTTAAAACATGCCTCTGACCTAAGTTTGATAAAATTGGTTACACAGACTCCAGCAGCATGCTATCACTAGGCTTTTTATACACACCAGAATGTACCACAGAAACCTTTAATGGTCTCCTTTACACATTTTTTGCATTCTTTGACACATACAAAATATCTAGTTTTACATGTGTAAAGAGTATTATCTCCTGATATATAGCTATTAATAGGGAGGGAAGAATTGCACTGCAACATCAGCCATCAACAGAAAATTTTCCAGATGATGCACTTGCATATCAACCTTCCTTGAGCTGACAACCCAAAATAGTTTTTACTTGCTTAGCCTGTTGCTTATGTTATTTTTTCCATCCTTTTAAAGCACAACAGTAATTAGTTTGGGATTATAAAAACACTTCAGAGATGGGGAGATACCGCAGTTAAGACTCAAAGCACAAAGATTGTTTCTATAAGCAATTTAGAAATGGAGTGTTTTGAAGTTAGAAGGGTGCTTCCTAAATCCTAGGTGCTGTGATCACAGTCTTAAAGTGTAAACCTCTTCTAGCACTTTTATTACTTTCCTTTTTTCTTGTACCAGCAACTGCCAGCTAGAGAGAAAGAAAAGCATAACAGCCACTGAATACTTGCTTGCAGCTTTAAACGTGAATAACGTGTGTCCATGTGTGATCACTCTCGAGGAGAAAAGACAACGCAGAAAGAACCCCTGTCTTGTCAGTACCACCTGGGGAGTCTCTCTGCTTTGCCTTTTGCAACCGGACTTGTCTGTCGCACATTGGCCTTTTCAGCCACCAGTGTGGGTAGAGCCCTTTGAAATCTTCGTTCGCAAAGCCAAGCCATGAATGGGTGTCCAAAAATTTTTAGTGTATATATCTATATATGCAAATCAGAAGTATAATTGACCAGGAATGTTTACATTGTAAATGCATCTATTACTTAAGATATTGTGTTGCATTTCCTGTTACTTTTCAGCTTTCTGTTGGAGCACCTTAAAACACTGAAATACCTGATTCTTCATAAATAATGTTTTATGAAATATTTAGTTTGCTACTAGTTGCATTTGGAATTCCAGATTGGTCCTTTTCTTTAGAATACATGAAATACCAAGTTAAATTCAACTGCAAAACATAAAAAAATATTTTTCCTGCTATGAGCTACAGTTAATGTAATGCTGCTGTACAATTATAAACTTCTAATCTACTAAGGTAATTACAACATTATAACTTAAACGTCCCTTTCTTCTTCTCTTGTCCCTCCCCCTTACTCTGTAGAGAGATAAAGAATTCTATAATCAGACCACGTATCAGTGTATAGTACGTTGCTGTGACTTGACAATGAGAAAAGAAAATTAAATTGAAAAACACAATGTATATGAAAGACAACGAGTAAGTTCAGAGACTCTAACACATGCACTTCATAAAATTTTTATCAACTTTTGGAACTTCCTTAACTTCCTCAGACTTACAAAGTAATGGATATGCATGAACAAATATCTAGAAAAGGACTTAAACTGACAGTTTCAGCCAGAGTGGATATTGCTTCACTAACATAATTACTGCAGAAGGAATAAGTAACATAATATCCATTACAGTAACTTGGATAATCAGGTCTGCTTTTGTACCAAAGTCGTAACTGCTGAGGAAATAAACTTCACAGAATTTAGGAGTTCTACCCATTAAAGGTGGTAGAGGAGACCACGTGAGAGCAGCAGCAGAATTAAGACATTTCAAAGCAGGACTGAGAGCAGCAAAGAGGTCTGTCCCCGTTTCAATATGACAAACCCATGCTAAGGGTTGGTATTTACATACTGGCAATAGGCTGAATTTGAAAGCACTGATCTGACTACACTGTACATACCTGGAGTAACATTTTCTGTAATGGACTCTTCTGATGGAATGTTGTTTTGCCTGTTTGTTTCAAGACAAGAAGGCAGGCTGCTTCTTTGCACATTCAGGCTAGAGTTTCCCACTTCTAGAAAAGTAAGTACGTCTGGACTTTTTGTTGAAAATTTTGAAGTCTAGTGGTATTAAAAAAAAAATAATTTCTCAGAAATGTGAAGAATAAAAAGTTGAAGGTAGTATTTGATTTTTTGATAACATTTCTGCTACAACCAGCAAAAACACTCCCAGCTCTATGTATATCAAAAAATACTGTTGTGTTTCTTCTAGATGAAACACAGCATGAGGATTATATATTTAAATATTAGAAAAATCTTATGCTAAAGTATTTCTCCCACCAGAGTTTTTGTGTAGTACCTTGCTAAATTCTCTACTGTCATGTGAAGTTTCGTATTGAGAACACGATGATGACGTATCAAAGTCAACACTTGGTTCCAAAGGCTGGAAGACATGGTGATGGAAGTTTGGAAAAGGTCTCTCTCTTTCTGGAAAACAAAGCTCACCCGCTAGAGCTGTAAGAAAAGAGGTTATTTTAAAAATAAACAAACATCACTCACACCCCCAAAACAATACCTCTCAAAAAAAAAAAAAGAAAAAAAAAAAGAACCCAAGCAACAGTCATATCACACATTGTTTCTATATGCAGTAAATAAAGTATTTAGAATTCTGCAGGTATACAAATACTACCTTGTAAAACCAAAATCTTTACAGCATTCAGTTCTTCCACTCTGATACAATGCAGGTATAAAAAGCAGTAAGAAAGTGCTACACTGATTCAATTTTTTTTTTTTTTAATGAAAAGATTAAGTCCTTAAGTCCTCTGTTCAGCACTTGTGAGACTGCATCAGAAATAGTGTGGGCTTTTCAGTACAAAAATCAGTGACACAGCAGAGCAAGACCAATGAAGAGCCACAAGGATGATCAAAGAGTGGGTATACCACTAGGTGTTCAAAGGAAAGCTGAATAACTCACTTTGTTCAATCTTAAGAGAAGAATTGGGGGAAATGGTACAAAAATGTCTGCTGCCGACTTCTACCTCTTAAGAGACAGTACAGAGAATCCTAGAATCATTTGGGCTGGATCACCTAATTTCAATACCCCTGCCATGGGCAAGGACACCTTCCACTACACAGGTTGCTCAGGGTCACATTCAACCTGGCCCTGAACACTTCCAGGGATGGGGTATCCATAACTTCTTTGGACAAGCAGTTCCATGCCTCATAACCCTCAGAGTGATGAACTTCTTCCTAATATCTAACTAAACTTATCCTCCTTCAGTTTAAGGAAAATGCAGTCAGTGTGCTTGAACACGCTCAGTGAAAGAAAAAGAGACAGACATGGGCAATTTTGGTTGGATACAATTAAAAAAATGTAAAAAAAGAAGAGGAAAAGAACAGTTATTAAATTGTTGCCCAGGGGGGTGTAGAATCTCTGTCCTTGGTGATATTCAGAACTTTCCTGGACAAGGCCTTAAGCAACCTAAGCTGGCTCTGCTGTGAGCAAGAAGGAGAATTTGGGCCACATAAACACAAGTCCTTCTGGTCTAGATTAATCTATAATTCTATGATTCCATGTTTTCAAACATTCCAGGAGGAAGCACGTTGAATTAAAACACTAACATTATCATCATGATAGCTAATAATGATGCTCTTAATTTTGATGAACTGTTACATTTTTCTAGAGAGCCCAAAACCCCCACCAATCTGTTAATCGGTGAGTGTTTAATCAACTATGTGACCCCATGTGAGTAATGGAGTATTATATATTATTTCTCTATCTTCCTGAAGTCAAAGTTTTGCATAGACAAGCAATAAAATTGGCACAAAAAAATAGCAAACAGCCGAGCCATGGTGGCAGGAGGCTCCACAGAACTGACAGACACCTGATCAGACTATCTTTTCTTTCTGCACTAGATAATGTTTCATTAACATATATCTAGCACAAAGGATGAAAAACATCACAGTATTAAATTCTTGCACACCAAATCCTTATTAACTTTAAAATGTAAGCTGAACGTAAAAAACACAGACCAACACGTAACATCAAGTTAACTCCTCGTTCTGTATGATGAGAATGCAGCACAGAAATGCTATAAAATAGCAAATACCTTGGAAACACATCCTGTCCTCCGAGCAAGAGCTGAAGTTCCCAGCGTGTTTCCCCAAGATCTGCTGTGTCTGACTTTCTTTATAAGGGTGTGTCTCTCCTTCAGGCAGCCGAGTTTCAGATGCTCCAGACAAATTCTCTTGCCTCTGTTGCAAGGTAAAAGACAGCGGCGAGTTCCAAGGACGGCTTGCTGTTTCTCTCAAAATTCCACCTTCTGTACCATCAGAAGACAATCCTGAAAGATTAAGTCAGATGTTCACAGTTTTGCATACAAATCACTTACATGACATCATCTGAAAAGACACTGCTTAATATCCTGAAATATTCATAAAGAGTTCTGGGGTTTTGTTTTTTAGATTGTCTCCTGTCAATGCTCGTATAAATTTTACCACACACTTTCACAAATACAAGTTGATCTAATTAGGCAGCAGTGGGTACAGCTTAGTGCTTTTACAGCACGTAGACTTAGGAAATACTGAAATTATAAAATCAGAAAAGAATACTGTTATTTTAGGCTAGCTAGCATATCTTTACTTCCTACTGCATATAAACACGTCAATCCTTTAATGTGATCTTGAATAACTTCATGACACTGTGCAAGAGTTTAATTCACAATTAAAGAGAAATTGCTTAATACCAACACAAGAAATCTGAGGGATCAAGGCAACCAAAATCATATTCCTAGTTAGTGCACCTTTCTTTGTCTATATGCTTACAGAAGAATTGCACAAAGCTATCAGAAAAGGTCCTTACTAAGCACTGAGTGTATGGTGAAGACACACCTAGACTTGAAAAAATTATTCATGTGGCTGAATAACCAAAGCTTCTGGTATTTTCCTTCCACAACTAAGAAACAATAGAGAAGAAAAGCTACAAGCAAATGATCTTAGATTTTGCTTTAGCTTTCTTACATCAATAAAACACAGATTTGTCACGTGAGTTATGAAGTTTATGTTATATCATTAGGGTTAAAATAAGCCACTGAAAGCTCAGGCTGTAAAAACTGTAGTCTTCAAATCTGATTTATAAACATAGAATAACTCATATACATATGGGCTGTTTAAGAAATCAGATGTCAGATTAACGCAACATTAAACCTTAAAGTAAATAACTCTACAGGTCACTATCTCATCACTTTCAAGCTCATTTCCATGTTCATAAGTAATAATGTCAGGAGCAACTATATATTTATTATAAAGGAGTAATTTTTGATCTTACAACAAGCTAACAAGATTAAGAGGCAGACTGCAAATGAAAAGGGGTAAGATTGTGCATTTTTCAGAAAACTATTAGAGATCAATATGGCATTACAAATGACATTTTCACAAATAAGTGATTAAGAATTACTATGGTGACTGGAACAATTCTCTTAACAGCAAGATAGAAGTCATAGCTCTGTAAGAATCCATGATATGTATTGATTAGTAAACTTCTATTAGTGTATCATTTGAAGATCATTTTAAAATAAAAACTGCTACTAGAAAACTGTTAGCATTACACTTGCTTAATAAAACTCAAACTATCCTTTGCCAAAGTAGATGTATTATCATGTTAAATTATGATAAAAGTAAAAAATCATAAGGACTTAACAAAACATTCTGGTTATGTTCAACTCTGTAGCACGCATTAATAAACCTTAAATGAAGTTTGACACTAGCCTATTTCAGAAGAACTTACATTCAGTGAGTTAGACCCATTCTGCCATAAAACAAAGAGAAGACACAATTTTCCTTTTACAAGAACAACAACAAACCCCAAACACTTATCAGGGCCAAGAGGGCTTGCATCCAACATTTCACTGGTTGAAAAGCTCCCAGTGGAAATTGTTGAAGTTAAATCAGAGGGTATTCTTTGCATAAAAGCCTCTGAAACTAGTAATTCCTAGGATGAAATAACACACCTATTATGAAATACTCGGATGTCCAGAATTAAAGCTTTAAACCTATACATTTTATTCTGAGCTCAGTTCAAGTGTAGAAGCCTTCATGTTTCGAACAGTCAGGCAAATAAAGATTCATCCTTGCTCAGTACAACACATTCACACCCCATGTCCCAGACACATCACTCCCCAACAGCCCCCTCCCCTCAACACACACACACACACGCATGTACACAATTATAAAGCCTCTCAGAACTGCATACAAATCATGACACCTGGAAGATTGTTTTATCTTCTGGTGATCAGATTTGGCTATTTCTCATCACCGACCCACTTCAGTAGAATTGTAGATCTCAGAGGAACATATACGCAAAACATCAAAAACTTGGGAATTTCAAAAGTACTTGCAATACTGAGCCTTTTGCATACACATTATTAACTGAAAATTTAATTCTATGACATTACACTAAAATATACAAAATACCCTAAAACATCATCTTCCTTAATTTTAAGATAAGCTCTACAAAGTCACAAAGCAGAGAATGAGAGTTCTTGTATTTCAAAATTTTGAAGAATTAGATATGAACAGTTCTTCTCAATTCTGACTTCAAATGTGCACTAAAAAATTTAAAATAATTTAAGAAACCCTTCTCCTACATTTTTCATTATATACTACCTTATACAAAATATATTACATACAAAACATTTACATTTTAACTATATTGACGATATACATATTGAACTATATACACAGCTCAATAATACATAGCATTTTTTAAATACTGTTTTTATTTCCTGACAAAATGACAGGATGTTTGGGCGAGGGAACAGAATGGAGACTAGTGTTGATTTTGGCAAGGCTTTTAACACTCACAATATTCTTTGATCCCACTTTGGATGTCGCAACCTGAATGGATAAACAACAACAACTGCCTGGATAGTCAGGCTCGGAGGTCAGCGATTAAAGGGCTACACTCGATGTGGAGGTGGGGAACAAGTGGAGTACACAGGGCTCTGTCCTAGGACCTGTGGCCTTTAACACCCTTGGCAGCGACCCAGAGGAGACGGCACCATACTTGCATCTGGTGCTGTATGAGCAGGAACAGAGCCAGCAGATCCATCACAGTGGCTACCTCTCTTTACCTGGTGTTTGTTATGCTGCTGCACCTAGAACAATGCACCCAATCTTTTTCCCCTAATATGAGAAAGAAGGATTACATCACAGAATAAAGAGTGGGTTATGTTATATGAATATACTGATATGACCAACCTTATTTTCAAGTCTGAATGATGGTCCAGAACATGTTGTAACTCCCTCTCCAACTTCAGCAGCAAGCATCTGTGAATCTTGAGACACTTGCGAATCCTGGGACTGGGCTGAATACAAATGGAACAGAAGCAATAAACAAAAAAGTTTTTGAGTTCATAGTGAGCAATATTTTGTGGCGCACCAGAGGGCAGTAACACTCCACTGCTGCTTGCCTCACCCTTTGGGCACCAATTTTGCCCATCATAACCACTTTCTTCTCCCCTACAGCACACTTTTTTGCTCCACCATACCACCAATTTCATCAGCAACCTGTGGTTCTCCTTGACCAGCCTTCCTAAAATTTCTAACTACTCGGACTGCTCTCTGAAAAGCAGGTGGGAAGAGCTCAAAATTCACACTCTGGCTTTGCAGAATGAAACATGACTTTGCTACTGTTACTGCAATCATTTCATTAGGGTGGGGGGAATCTTTTACCATCTACCATTCCAGTGATTCCGAAGAAAAGCAGACATTCCAGGTAAATCAGCAAAATCAGAAACAGTGAATTACTGAACTACAGCATGACTATTACCACGGAACTGAATCACCTTTGCAGAATACTCTTACACATAAAAATAAATAATATCAATATCTGTGCAAAAAAAGCAATTTCTGCATTCAGTGCTGACAAGCACCTTTGAAGTTTGACAATTCTATGATTGTAGATTGCCACAAACAGTTCTAAAATACGTATTCTTACTTCCAGGAATAATTTTCAGGAAAGAAGTGCTAAGTATGAAACTGAAATGAAACTGAAGTGTTTTCTCTCAACTCTAAAAGGGCTGCTAGTGACAGAGACATGAAGATAATCACATCTGGAACACTGCTCATGGGAATCTCTAAGGATGAATAACAAGAGACCAGCATATTGATATGTAATGAAGGAGAACGGTGAAAGATGTATGTATTAAATCTAGTCACTAGTTTCAGGCTCACTTCCTAAGGAAATTAGGCTTATGCCATCAAACTGTCCATTTCATCTGCAGGGTTACTCTGTAATTCCCAATAAAAATCTGGATTCTATCAGCCAGTTCTAACCAAACTGGATTGGAAAGAATATCAAGTGTCCAAAGTTCCCAACTCATTTTATCATGCATTAGGGGCATAGCACAAGAGACCAGTTTGGTTCTTAGTCTCACTGGTGTCACTTATGGCAACATCACTTTAGCAGTTACCTGCCCTCTCTGGCTACAGCCAGCTGATCACTTTGTGGAGCACTTGTAACCACTCAGTACTGAGCGCAGGGATTCATCCTTCCCTAACCACAGAAGCATAGAATGACAGAGCGCTAAGGGGCTGGAAGGGACCTTGACGATCATCTAGTTCCAAATCTTCCTGCCATGAGCAGAGATACCTCCCACTAGACCAGGCTGCTCAAAGCTTCATCCAACCTGGCCTTGAACACTTCCAGGGATGGGGCACCCACAACACTTCAGGAAAACCTGTTCTAACGTCTCACCATCCTCACAGTAAAGTCCTTAAGACATTTTACATTCAGATATATCTGCATCTAAATATGAGAGGGTTGAAGTTAATCTTTCTTCCTGGAAGAAAGAAATACAGATAATTATAGAAGTTTCTTTAAAAAATGCCTGTTACCCAAGGACAAGTCTCATATCAAAGGAAAGTGCTGACAAAGCATCCAAGAAGATTTACCAAGTTTACCTTTTTATCTTTAATGTTTGCTTTGAAAACACATGTGAGCAGTGATTAATAGGATTTGTGCACATCTATTGGTTCTGCAATGATGAAAGCAGGACAACTACCTAAGTTGTAGAGCCTCACATTATTGGTCAAAGGTAGTAACCACCAAGAATATAACTTCAAAGAATAAGGTCAAAGATCATACACACAAAGCACTCATTTGCTCTCACCTTTAGAGACACAATTACACCTTGAAAACATGGGAAAACAGTAAACACGTCCTGGTTAGAAACAAGTAGCAAAAAAATGTTCAAAAAAACAAATAAAAAATAATCAGTTACTATCATAAACAACAACCTAAAATGCACCTTAAATTTTTCCTTTAGGAACTTCATATTTAAAGCATAAGAGACTTTAGATTTTCTTGCTGAAATACCACACTAGTTACTGAAAGTATCACAGGGAGCCTCACAGCCCACAAATTATGAAGATATTACTAGCAATCTGGTTGTTGAACTGCTGAAGAGGACAATCTTCTTACACAAAATCACAGAAAGCTTTGGGTTTTTTCTCTTTCAATACAGATGTTCAAATAAAGTTTCCTAATCCTCTTACATAAACCATTGCACTGGTCATATATAATACTCTCTAACATAAAAAGACACTACACCAAGATATTTTATATTAATTCAATAACAGAGACTCTAGCAATGCATTTACAACTTAGAAAATTACAAGCCTTTTCTTCAAATATTGTTAAAGAACAAAATTCTTCAGTGATAATTTAAGTTTAAATATAGATATATACTTAATATAGTCAAAACTATTCTGAGAAACAAAAACAGGAGCTGAAAGAAAATGAGCTTATATGTACTCATTCAAACAACTTCAATTCCAAGCAAACTCAGACTGAATTGGAAATAATGTCTCAATACAAACTAAATGATGCTAAAGATTAGGGGCAGCGGTGAAATTTCTAGCAAAACCAGATATGTACTACATTTCTGTACTACTTGTAATGGTGTGCATATAAATGCTGCCAGGTTTCTGAATACTCCTCTGCAGCTCTAGTAATGTATTCATTCATTTTAAATGGATACTGAAAACTGTCATGGACCATGCAACGCTGTCACCTTGTAATCAGCTTCAAATTCCTTTAGTCAGTGTTTTACAAATTTTGTCTAACAGTATTTTTCAATTACAGTGACAATAAACTTCATTTCAATATGCAGTCAACTTGAAAAGAAGCAAGTGCATTGCAATTGAAAGTACTGGAGCCTTTGAGTTAAAAGACTAGAGAGACAAGCTAGATTTGTACAGACAGAGGAAAAACAGTAGGAAATAAAAACCTTGACATCCATTAGTCCAATCTCCCGACAAACTTAGTATCCTGCTTTCTTTGTTTACCTAAGACTAGTCATCTTTGTCCCTTTACAAAGCCAGTCAAGTTACCCGTAACATGTTTAGTAGGTTTCAACATCACATTGAACATTCCCAAACCACTTTAACAAAAGCTTTTTTCTTGATAACTTGAACAAGTTGTTTTATTTCATGGAATCAGACTTTGTCACAGCCGGACACAGCTTATGGACAAACAGACAAGAACAGAGTTGAAGTAATCCTTACATTATTGCAGTATTTTTCCTTTTGACATACTCAGTGTAACATGTAAAAACTGTACAGTGGCTACTAGAAAAGCCAAAGCAGAATTGACCTGTCTGGAATTCAGGTAGACCAGACCCTTGAAAATTCCAGGTGTCTGGCTCAACTCCAGCACTGTGCTAGTCTCACAAGCTGACAGGCAAGGCTAATGCATTGCAAGCTGGCAGACAGAACTTCCTAATAAAACAAGAATTGCATATACAGAATAATTACGTCTCACTAAGGAGGGCGATAGGACACAAAGAAAAGGAATGACGCTGAGTCAGGGAGACTGGACATTAGGAAAAGGTTTTCCATTTAGAGAGTGGCCAGTCACTGGCACAGGTTCCCCGGGGAAGTGATCACAGCACTAAGCCCAACAGCGTTCAAACAGCAGAGGGACAACACTCTTAATCATGGTTTAGTTTTAGGTAATCATGTGAGGCACAGGGAGTTGGACTCACTGATCCTTATGGGTCCCTCTCAAATTGAGATATTCTACAATTCTCAATTTTCACATCTGTCACACCTAACAGATTATTCTTTCAAAGTTGTTTTTTTGAGCTTCATGATGACCTCAGTCTTCTATTTTTTGTCCCAACTGTATTTTTAAGTAATTTCTTATATGCACTAATCTTTCAGTGGACATCATCATGTTAACACTCCAGAGTTCTTTTTAAGCTTTAATTTCCTTTTTGTCAATACAGGGAATCAACTGGGTACTGAATCAGGCACACCACTGGTCTGTGTGGTCTGTTTCCACCTGCAAATCTTTACAGACAATTTTACAAAGTCAAAGACAAAAAGCGCATGCCTTGGATAAGAAACTGTTGACTAGCAATGAAAGCACTGCAGGGCAGACTTAGTAAAAAAGAAAATAGTAAAAAAAGATAACAACTCATTTGTTCTGAGACATGCTTATTAAAACACCCTTTTTTACACTTAAAACTCAACAGCATTTAAATAGCACTGATGTCCTCTAACAAGTCAGGCCATATTCTACAAATAAACAGAATTAAAATCAGCACTGCTGAAAGGAATCACATAATCCCTTGAAGGAAGAGAATTTCCTCACCTGAATCATATGAAGTGTCAGCTGCCATCATCAGCAACTCTTGTAATAATCTCCCTGATGGTTTAGTTTGCCTTGGACTTCCATTAGAGGTTTGTTCCTCATAGTTTGTTATGCTTGAGGGTAACCTGCCCTCACAAAGAGTGGGACTGTAGCATTTCACACAAGCAAACTCCCCAGTGGTTGAAACAGATGAAGGTTCTCCACCATCAAGATCTGTTTTATCTGGATTTAAAACATTTGTAATCAGTTTAGGCATAGAAAGGAAGTGTTTTGCACTTAATGAGGAACATCAAGATGCACATTCTATGCTACAGAAACAACCTGCTGAATCTGTACAGTCTCCATTTTAATTAAATTAGCCCCATCAGGTCAGTAAACACTTTTGCATCACAGTCTAAGAATTATACAAGCTGAAAGATTATACAGGTCATAGACTTCTCAAAAAATAATTCCTAGCTCCTCCAAATTATTTCTTCCAAAAAAATTCAAACAAATTTTTCCACGGAGCAAATCCACCAAAACTTTTAGTAATTTCTCCAAAGCCAGAGGTATATCAACTTCTCTGCTCTGGTTTAAAGATTTCTTTTCTCCCCAACCTGGCCAACACAACAGCCCTTTTTGGCCACCCAATCCAATAAAAATCTCAACTTTTTACTACCTATCATGACTAATGGTTTGATAATATAGAAATTCATCAACTGTGGATTGTGATAATGGGATTAATACAGCTAAGCCTAAGTTACTAAACCAAGTGCTTTTAAGAAAATAAATATATTCCTCAATCAAAACCTTCAAAAAAACCTTGCTGTCTGATCAAGATACCAAATTGGTACAACAAGAATTAAATGTTTACATTTAGAAAACATCAGTTTTTAGTACCTGTTAATGTTCCTTATTCAGAGTTACAAAGCATTGCATGCAGACTGTAATAAATATATTTATAAAATAATTACTTGTGTAGTTGCTCTCCAAAATTTTTTATAGCATTTTGTAATAAAAACCCCCTAAATATGAAACAATCAAACAAACAAAAAACCCCACAAAAAAACCCACTCACACACACAAAAAAATCCCAACCAACCAACAACCCCCCCAAAACAACAAAAACCACCCAAAAAAGATGGTCTAAAATCTTCCGTAGAAACTTCATACTAACTCCTTATTTGAAAAACTTCACAGTCACTTTCTTTGTATGCTCAAAAGCTAAACCTTTAAACGCTATCTATCAACTTCAGCTATTATTTCATAATCAATCATGTCACAGATTCTTCAGGTAAGATTAAATTCCCCCAATCTACTTCTTGTAACAGTAGCATTTATTACATATTTTCTACATTACCTGCAAAAGAAAGGTTGCAACTCTTCGGTGTGTCTACCTCTGGTATAATACTAAGTTCATGTTGTTCCAAACCAAGCCCTAACTTGACTCTTGTCACAGGTGGTTTAGAAGATCTCCATTTCTGTTCTCTACAGAGAATTTTCTCAGATTGTTCTGTAAAACAAAGTTTTGTATGTTGCAATTATATATATACATATATATATATATATATAAAAAAAATTAACTTGGGGAGATGGAAGAGAACTCTAGCTGAGCTGTAAAGCAATAAAAATTATAATGGAATACAACATACAGCCTTACCAGTTTGCTCAATTGGACCAATGCACTGAGAAATCATTTCACTTCCGTGAAATTTACTCCTGCTGCAATTTTCTTGCTGGTAGGTTTCTGAGACTTGGAAAAAGTCAGTTCTATTAATCCAGTCGGGCTTTTGTGCCTCTGTCATTTCTTCATTTGGGCATGTATGTCTCACCTAGAAGGGGAGGAAGCAAATGAATGTAAGATTATATTCATCTATCAAACAAGAATTTTCTTGTGTGTGTTTTCCCTGCAGAGTAATATTGAACATGTTGAGAAAGAAGTTCAAGTATGCAAGGTACCAGACAGATTTGCTTAGCTCACAGAAACATTTGGAGGTATAGGTGTTTTACTTAGCTCTACAAACCTAATGTGCTAAAACACAATTATTTACATTTTCAAAGCCTTTGTTAGGTTAGATGAGAATACTCAGCATTTGTAACACGAACAATTTCTAGTTTTCCAGTTCCTGAATTCAGGAATTTTAGCTGCTTGGAGACCGCAAAATCAAAAGACAGGAAGTACAGGAACAATTATTTTTCTAAGATGCCTTCTGTTAAAAAAAAAAAACACAGGGGGAGGCAAAAGGAAGCTCTCTAGAAGCTCAAAAATAAACTTTGATTTTTCTTCAGTTACTGATAAAAAAGCAAATTACAAGTCAAGACTGCAGCTGCCAAACCAACTTCCTAGCAAGTACACATGAAGACAAGCTTTCAAAACCATTTATTCAAGATGCTTAGGATATCCTTTCAAGTACTGCTTAAGTATTTTTAATACAAGAGCTGCTTTTCACATAGAGCTGCATTTCTAGAGATGAAGACTGTACCTGCAGATATTTCAGACTATCAAACAATTTCAACAGGCATTATGTTCAGAGACCAAGCGCAGACATTCATAGTATTTGTTAGACTGAACAAAATTGCGCTCTTCGGGCTTATGGAGAAGAACTACTGATTAGAAATCACAAGTCCTAATTAAAATTTTCATTATGGTAAATCACCTAAAACTATGAACACTCTATGGGATACTTTACTAATTAGGAGGAGCTAGCACTCACTCCTAAGCTTGATCACCTACTGGACAATTCCCCATGCAAAGCATTTATCAGATTTACCTGCTTCTTCAAAAATTCTTTCAAAGCCTCTTGCTGTTTCTGCATCTGTTCTTTCAATTTATCTTGCTTCTGTAAAAGTAGTTGTTCTTGTATTTTCTGTCTAGAAAGAAGAGCTTCTCTTTGTGCATTTAGCTTCTCTTGCAAGTCTTTCAAATACTTCTGCTGAGCTTGGATGCTTTCTGATGAAGCCAACACTCTATCCCTTAAATTCAGTATCCCAGAATAATTTAACAAAGATGCATCTCCTGATTTTGATATCAAGAATTCCTCAACACCCTGGGCTTTAGATTCGTCATGCACTAAAGTCATGGGTTCAGAAAGATTGAGGGGTTGTTCAGGACTTGTTTTGCTGGTGCTCTCTACAGATCCCTGCTGATAGGATAAAGAATCAACTGAGGCTGTCTGAACTATACAAGATCCTTTTGTTGCTGGTATGAGGGGTATCTTAAGTGGAGGCTCTTCTCCAGCTTCTATCTCTGCTTGATAATAAGGTATCTTCTGAGAAGACTCTTTAGAGTGTACTGTTTCTGAAGACTCAGAGGAACCTTTTGCAGGCAACAAAAATCTAACGTGCTGTCGGCGTGCTTCCAGTTGCGTTCCGATTGCACTGACATCTTTCGTGACTGACCCAGGAGGCGACTGGAACTGAGATGGTTCTGTGATGAGATTGGAGGTTTTGAACATTCCCACTTGTTCCTGTGAAGGACAGTAACACGGCAAGTGAAACTCTCTGTGATTCAGTTTCGATGCTTCTGAAAACTGCACAGGTTTGCCAGGACAAATATTATGGGTTTGCTCTTCCTGGTTCCGTGAAGATGGTTTTTCCAACACATGCAACATTCCTGAAAGTGCTGGTGATGACCGTGCATATTCTTGGGCATTAACTTGTTCCAATGCCTGATATTGTGTTGGTGGCACTCTTTGCCTCTGTAGGAGTGGTTCTGAGACAGTCTTTAAATTAATTGATTTTGTTTCCATTGAGTTCAAAGGTGTTGCAGAAGTAGACAAGTATCTGTGCTTCAGTGTATTCTGATACTCCTGTAGTTGCTTTCTAGCTTCTTCAATAGTCTGTTTATGCAGCCTCAACAGAAAGACAACATGAATATTTTCAGTGATGCAAAAAGAAATGCCAATTTCAATAATCAAAGAAATTTGAATTATTTTGAAACAGGCTTACATTTCATAACAGCATTTATTTACCTATTTTGCTGTAGAAGGCGTTGCTGAAAATCTCGAATCATCTGCAAATGGCTGTCTTCTCTAGGACTCGTAATTTCTGATACAGCAGTATTTCCAGTCTAATAAAAATAATTATAATTTTAATTTAATTTTGCACATACACAACTAACTCACAGAAGTCTATTACAGGAACAACCTTAAGCTCTGTGTTCTTTCTCCTAAGTTTACAGAAGCCACTCTGTACCACCACTTGAAATCAGTGAGATTTCAGCCTGAGGCAATGAAGCTAAATGAGTTCCTGGAACAGATGGCCTACAGCTACAGTCTCTCTTGGCAAGTTGAGCATACACCATCAAAGACAACAGTGCTTGCAGCAGCTTAGCTTACAGAGGTAAATGTATCCAGCAAACTCAGGGAGCAACAGTCCAACAGGGCTGCACTTCCAAGACAATCAGGTTCTCAGAGGAGTACAAGTTGTGCAAATGATTCAAGATTTTCTATAGAAAAAATTACCTTCCTTCAACATCCTCCATAAATTCCTCTCCTTTAAGTATCTGCTTGAGATTTAGACAGACAAAACCACAGAGATAGATTTTTTTTGTTCCTTTTCTTTCATTATGATTTCTTTTTTCCTTCTTGAAAAAGATTATGACTACATGCATAACTATTATGTGACTGTAAACAGATTTTATTAACAGGTATTTTGAATACACATGCTGTCCCTGGGACTATGCATAGGTAATACAACAGTCAAAGTCACAGAACCACAGAATATCCCAAGTGGAAGGGACCCACAAAGTCATCAAAATCCAACTCCTGGCCCTGCACAGGAGAGCCCCAAGAGTCACATGATGTGCCTGAGAGCTTTGTCCGAACACTTCTTGAACTCTGTCAGGCTTGGTGCTCTGACCACTTATCTGGGGAGCCTGTTCCAGTGTCCGACCACCCTCTTGGCGAAGAACATTTTTCATACTATATAATCTAAACCTCCACTGACACAGATTCATGCCATTCCCTCAGGTCCAGTGATACCATATGAAATACAAGCCTCTACATTAGAAGAAGCTTTAATATGTACAAGTTTCTGTCACAGCCTAAGAAATAAAAACTGTCTTAACTGATATAATCTAAAATTGGCTAATAGTGTCCTTGATTTTTATTATAATTAAAAACCTACAAACAATTTTCTGCAACTCTTCACCTCATGTTCCACTTGGTTTTGTTCATCTGTAGAAGGAAGACTGTGGCTTTGTACCAGCTGACCTTGCTCTTCCTCTTCTTTTTTTTTCTTAGCCTCCTCCAAGCAGGATTGCATTTGGATCTTCAGAAAATCAGCCTCCAAGCGTGCTTTCTCTTCTTCAATTTGTTTAAGCAAGGCCAGCTGCTCCTGTTTCTGTTGCTCTATTTTCTCATTCTATTGAAAAGAGAAGTGAGGGTGAATCTCTAGAACTGAATGACAAAGAAATCAGACTCCTCACATCCAAAAGAAGTCCTTTTCTTAAACTCACTTCAGAAATCTCTTTTGCATTGGACAGAGCTTTTCATCACATTTAAATGTGTTAATTCAAGCCTTACAAAACTTCTGAAATAGCTTTGAGAGCACTCCACAGACCTCTGAAGTAGTTTGTTTATTTTGAATATTGTTTCTTCTCTTTCCATGTACCTATCACTTACAATTCACTTAGATCCATGCACAGCAACAGCACATATGTTTTTAGAATGGAAGCAAAGAAAAATTTCAAAGCACTGGCAAAGGTGAAGTGGACAACAGCCTTTAATGAGCCAGTCTGAACGGGGACATCAGGAAGAGCAACATGGGAGAAAGCTGGACCTGAGCACAGTTAATGTGAACACAGTAAGACACTCAGTCAGGTGCAAAGGGGGAGCAAATGAATGTTAAAGAAAGTAGCCACACTTTCATAGAGGATCTGCTGTTGCATTTTTTTTTCCAAAATATTACTATTTTGTCAAATTTTCATTTCCTTTACTTCTGACTTAGAACTCTACCATGTAACTCTGCACTAAGACCTAAATTTCAACTTTTAATTGATAAACCACCACAGAGCAGCTGGTAGGTCTCCAGGGATACAACAAAAATGAAAATACAATGAAACACATACACAATACATATAATGAAGTAATACACAAAGTTATTATTTTCTAAATATAATAAATGTAGCATTTCCAGAGACCCAAAAAGCTTTCTGCATTTGTTTCCTAGTTAATTTTTAAAAAATGACTCAAGGTTTGTAAGTTTTCCCTGCTAGTCTAAACACAATCCCTTAGACTTTCCTGCAGTATTACAAAGGGTTAGTAAAGTTTTCAGTTGTGTATTGTTGACTATATCCTCCCTTTATAAAGCAAAGGTATTAATGTACAATTGGGATTCTCATTTAACCACAAGGTTACATCCCTTGCCTACAGCACTTGCTAGATTTTAAGGAACTGGGGTTTTCCTCTCTATTCTAAATTCCAGCTACAGCTTTGAAATTTTTAAAAAGTATAGCAAAAGTTACAGTAAAAGTTTAAGTGCTAAAAACACCTATCATTGCTGTATAACCTGAAGCATTTTAAAGTCTTCTGTAAATCATGTTTTTTTACATCATAGCTGAGATAGTAATAGGTACAGACACACTTACCCACTTCTGTCTCTCCTCTTCCATTCTAATTTTAGCTGCTTGTTCTTGAGGATGGGTTAGAATTGAATTTTCATCTGCAACTCTATTTTCCAACACAGAGTCTAAAATACACATTTTATTTAACTGTAATGGCAGTCAGAAAGAGCCTTGGATCTTCTTTACATCTTGCTTCACAGTTTCCCAATATCTCTAAATAAAATGCATAAGCTGCTCTTAAAAATATCTCCATCCCACTACTCTGCCTGTCTCCTCCATAAGCTAGGTTTTTATATTATTTAGGTCTTTAATAGCCCTTTATCATGTGTCTGTCTTGAATATACAGTAATGGCCCAGCTACAGTGGGACTGAAGATGACTTCTAACAGATTATTTGGGAGCCAGGCAGCAAGATCATCCTGAAGAATCAAAAGCCACACATTAACCTCCTCGAACAAAGAGGGTCTAAAACTGGCACTCTCTGGGCAAATTATCTAACATTTGGCTATTGCACAAAAAGCAAGTCTTAATCCTGTATTATTAGCTTCAAATAGCAGCACACTTTTCCCCAAGGCATGTTTTCACTCATGCTGCACTCTCCAACCCCCAGGCATTATGCTGGCATATCCATGTACATGATTGAACTAAATCTCTCTAGAGTGTTTTAAAAACAAACACCCTATGAAAGCAAAAAAAAGGCAAAAAACCATGCCACAACTTGATCACTTCAGAAATCCTGCTTGGCATGCAAGATCACCAACCTCAGCACTAGCCTAACCAGAAGAACACAAAGGATAGAAATGGGAAGTAACTCCAAGATGATGTGGTTGCCAAACAAATTGGAACATCTAATTGCTATAAATTCTGATTTTACAAAAAGCCTTTTCAGAATGGTGCCTAGAAGCAGAGAAAACCCACACACACTTATCTTGTGCATTTCTAGTTGTGAATCTCTCCAAAGAATCTGGCTTTTCTAGTTCAACAGGTACAGAACTTCAATGCCCAGTTTTGCACTGAGAATCCTACTCCTGGAGGCAAGCACCTATTAAGGCATGGCAACACCAAGTGTGAAAACAATTTAGGCGAGACTTAAAAGACAGAAAAGTATTTTGGACATTCTGCACGAGATCTTAAAGGGCAAGTTGGATATAAGATGAAAAACCTTTCCTATTTGTGGTTTCAACAAATCCACAACGCTTTTTGGGCACAGATAGGAAAACTGCACTTTTAGTCAACATGCCAAAACACTAACACCAAAATTAATCATTAAACAGTTTTTGTCACAGTCCTCCCTTAAGTATGTACTACGTACCTTTGGCTTTACATACTGTATTTTTCTGTTGCTCACTGTCAAGTTCTAAATCACATAATGGTCTCTCTTCACTAACAATTGTGCCTGATTCAATAGTCTCACATTCACTTTGACTCTCTTTCTCACATTTTGATGTCCACTCCTCTTTTTGGCTTCTAATCTTGTTCAGCAATTTCTTTAAAGCACGTTTTGACCGAGGTTGGCAAGTTTTTTCCTCTTCTTGATCTATAAAGAATATATACTATTAAGAGTTTTAGGTAATGAATATTTTCATAAAAAAACAAACTTTTTTTTTACTGCTTACACAGTGGGACAAACAGCTCAGCTATATTTTTAAAAGTTTAACAATGTTTTCCCTTACCTGCGAGGGAGAAGCAGTAATTTGTCTCTGCAAGCTATAAAAGAAAGGCTAAGCCAGTTGCTGTGTTTCACAGTCAGACAACTGCAGAAATAAGCAGTACTATCCCTCACCTGCCTTCATGTTCCTGCCTTCTCCTTTGCAGTAGCACTGGCAACACAATGCACCACAGACCATAAACCAGACTGTGCTAACAAAGGGATATGGCAGAAACACTTGGCCAAGCAGCAAAGTTCAGTAACACACTTCTTGTTCACATCACGTTACTCTGCACATGCCCACAAGCAAACAGTAAACACATGCATTTGTTGCAGCCTACTCACAATATGGAGCAACTGAATCACAAACCTGAACATAAAGGACATACAATAAGTAGACTTTCATACAAAGTCAAGCTTAAACTTTGAAATATTTCACAACACAAAATGGAAAATAGTTATTTAAATTCAGACATCAGGATGATTCCATAATTTATGCTAATTATATTGGAATATTTATGATTACTAACAGTGCAGTCGTTAGAACCATTAAAAATTATTCTCAGTATACTAACAAATTGAAACATATTAGAAAAAGCAGTCACATTTTCATTTTTAAATTCATAACCATTAGGGTATTATCATCCATGATAAACGTCATAAACCACTTGATACTGAAATATTTCAGACACAGATATTTGCCTTAAGACATTTTAGTTAATACTACAATTTATGTGATATATTGAACTAAATATCTTCTAATATAAAATGAAAAATTTAAATTAAAGATGAAGCTTAGAAGTTTTACTTTCTGATTCATTAGGGACCTCCTCTTCTATTACATGTTCTGATTCTAGTTGAATATCACAAGCAGGCTCTGGTTGACGGTGACAAGCAGATTCTTGCTCCAAAGAGATATCAAGATCATTATCTTGAGCTCTGTCAGAAGGGGGTGGCAAAGGTTGTGGCTCAAAACGCAAAATCAGGTTTCCTTTCATGTCTAATTAAAAGAACATGACACAGAATGACCAACTGGAATACAAAACAAACAACACTGCAACACTACACTCACATACAAATCCCCAAGAAGGTCAAATATCATTATCTTGTTTCACAACAGATTTAATCCACCTTTTTTTTGTCTTTCCCAAAGTAGAAGATTAAAAACTGTTTAGATCATTAGTCATCTATTAATTCAGAAACTTCACAGGGGTCCACTGGAATATGCTGTCTTTCAAAACAAAAGTTGATGTGATAAAAGGCTCATCTTTACACAAAACACAGCTCACAGGAAAAATTACACAGGATCCCAGTATCTTTATCAAGGAAAAGACACATCCTGACCTAGCTGCTCATAAGGCTGCCACTGGAGAGTTATCAGATGGCCCAGGTGTGAAATCCAAGAAGACTACACAACAGAAGTTCTCCCATGATCACTTTACCAACTAAGGGTGCTACTGCCCACAAGGCATGTGGGATACATGGGAAGATCACCTTAGGATTGTATGCTTATACATACTTAGGAGAGGAACTAAAGGCAGGGAAAAGAAAGGATCAAGTTAGTCAGGGGAAGAAGAAATGTGTGGAAAAACAGAATAAGGAGATAAAATGAGACCGTCAGTGCACTTGTCTGTGCCTGTCTGTCCTGTCTTCTCTGTAAATTCCACGTCTAGCTGTTACCCTGGGTGAGCAACCCTGTATTTCCTATGCATGTGTGTGCATGGATGTGAAAGGGCCAGCAACTGGAGTGGAGACCAAAAGTCACAGGCACACCTGCATCCAGAGCACTGCTAACTGCAGAGGCCATAATGACAGCATGTTATGTAGGTATGAGCATCATGTAGTGACTAGCAAATCACTAACCAGACTAGCCAGCAAGAATGGTAAGAGGCTTATGAGCTACATATCAAGCACCTGTAAGACTGGGCTAGATATTGGAGAGGCCAGGGGATCTATGAGTTGGCAAGTGGAGGGATCAGGAGAGCCAGCATTCAAGCCACCTACCAGGGAGACTGTGGGATTCTAAGAAACCTGCAGATCTCCAAGACAAGAAATGATCCAGGGTCAGCTACTCTATCTATCACGGTAGACCGAGTTTTTATAGTCAGTTCCCACAGGGATTCATAGCATGTGCATGTCTGTGTATACATTCACATGCCCAACTGGGCCTGTGCAGCAACAACTGGAGTGGAGCAGCAGACCCTGGAGATTCACATCCCCAGGAGCTGGCAACTCTGGAGACTAAGGACCAAGGGCCAGCTGCTAGATAGAGTGAGTGCCCAGAGCTACTCACTGAGTGACCCACAGCACATACTTGAGCACATGTGCATTTGAGTGTGTATGTGGATATGAGAGGTAACTGGATAGACTGGGTGTCTAAGACCTGTTACTGGAGGATATGGAGGATATGGAGTGTGGCAGATAAGAGATCTGGGATGCAGGGGATAATTACTGGATATACTGAGTGTCTAAGACTAAGTGCTGGAGGGATCCATATCGCATGTACAGACATATATCCTTTAACAGTCCTTCATCCTGATGAACCAGAGCAGTAAACAGAAAGAGGCCAGTTGTGCTGTTTGTGTTCAATGTGAATGCTGTGTTATCTATGCTGGCCTGCGTGGGCCGCTGTCTGTACACGTGCTGAAAGCCTGTTTGTGTGTGTGCCTACTGTAATGCACACACAGCCTTGCTACCAGGTGGACCTGGGAACAGGCAGCTGCAGCAGCCTCTCTGCTACTGGGTTACCAGATTCAGCAACCTCCAAACTACTTACTCCTGTCTTCACTGTACATTTCTTCAAATGCAAACTCCAGTTCTCTCTGCCATTCTTCTTTTATTTCCATGCGTTTGTATGCTGGCACTAAAAGCTGAGGTGGCATCTGTGCGACAACCTGCCTTCTGCGCATCCGATCCATACTCTGCATTTGCTCCAGTTCTTCCAGCAGCCTTTCCCTGTCCTTCAAGTATAAAGAAGGGATAAGATAAACCTTTAGCGTTCACATTCAGACAGTCAAAGATCAGGACTGACAAAATGCATCCCTTCAGTTACCATGATGTCTGTTTAATCACCTATGTTCAAAGTTAATCTTATTCTAGGGAAAAAGTGCTTCCTCAGGAAAAGGCTGTATCTGACCTTTAGACACAGGAGTCATCAATACTAGAATCAATCAATACCTAGAATATCTAATGTTAAATAAAAGATCAGACTGTACACTTATAGGCCAACTTTCCTCAACAAAATTAAATCTTCTGCTTTACAAGGTAATCAAATACTTCTTTTGGCAAGTTACTTTTGTTAGTATATACTTCAGCAATTGCTACTTTTTAAGATGTGAACTAAGTATTCTTTGGCACACTATGATTATATATGAGAGCTTTAAAAAAAAAACAAGTTGTATTTGAAGTTCAGTGGGTTTTTGTTTTGTTTTTCTCTTAACTTCAGGAGCATTAGTAGTATTTCCACAGTTCCCCATTTTAGTCTGGTTACTCATTCAGGGCCAATCATATTTCAACTGATAAAACAGGAAGCTTTTGCTATTTCAAGCCACCAAAACTGAGAATTACAGTCAAAAGACCTTTCCCAACAGTTCACTTTTTCCTTCTTAAAGGAAACAATTTCAACATTTCCAGACTTGCACATTAACAGAACTTTAGTCTTTAACTAAATAATTTGGAGAAGTGTTTAAAAAAAATAAAAAAGCCTGTTACCTCCTTAATAATAAACTATTTTCCCCCTGAAGTACAGAATAACTAACTCCAACTAAAGCTGATGTAGAAAAGTAGAACTCATCACCTATTAAGAAAGTTTAGCTTGATTATTACACCTATTGGTAATAGCTGGTCAAACATTCAGATAACAAAAATTAGACTTCTTTCATTCTCACTTCTTCTAGATGCCAAAAGAAGCAAACAGCATTTGATCTTTTTCTAAGACATTCTGTAAACTTCATTTAGTCCTTTAATTTTCCTCCTGTAAATGTATTCCTTTATTACACCTACATACAACTTAACAGTGGTCATTTTGATATTAAAAGCAGGCATAACTACTTTGCCTACCTTGGCCAAGTGGACCTTCTTCAAGGCATGACTTCCTCTAAGATGAGCCTTTTCAAGCTGCTCTCTTCTCTCCCTCTCCGCCTCCCTGTGTAGTTCCTCCAAACGTTTCCCTTCTTCTTCAGCAGCTAAATGAGCATCTGGCTGGCAGTCAATCAATAGTTTAGTCCACGAAGTTCTTTGATAGTTTAAAGCATATGTAACAATAAATCAATGAATGATTCTGCAGCAAAAGCACTTAAAAAAAGACATACAATGCCATATGAACACCCTTGAATGTTTATAACCCTTGTTTGAAAGCAGGACCAAACTGATTTTTTACCTTTGGAAAAGAAATGTGTATTTATTTAGTTCATAAGTTTAGGTGTCCAAGTGTTCTAGTTTCAAGCTATACTGGGGACAACCATTTGTGTCGTTTATTTGTTACAGTAGAGTGGTTATTTTTCCTACATGGTAAATATAAATATTACATGGTAAAATGAATAATACTGTTGATAACCCAGATTGAGTACTTCTATCCTCATGGTTTTGTTTTAAACAAGGGGAAAAAGAAATCCAGAAGTATTTTCAAACTCTTTTGGGAAACGAGAAACTATCTGCAATTTTTAAAGGAGGAAAATCTTACTAACAGGAAAATTAAAAAACACTTAAGAAAAAAAAAAATCATACCATGTAAGCAAGGCTAAAAAGATTACTATTTTGGAATTTTCCATGACAAAGCTCAGCAAATTACAGTATCCCCTCTCATTGTTTAGACCTAGTCTTTCAAATATCAAGAAAACCTAAAAGTTTATTAATTAAAAAGTCATGAAATATAAAAAAAATAAAAATTGAGTGCTTTTCTAGTCTAAAATAGGCTGATCCAGAACAGGAACTTAGAATGTGGTCTCACATCGCTAACAAAATAAACTGTTATTTGGTCTACTTTTCAAAAATCACCTCTAAAAGCTAAGCTCTTGCTCCATCTCTCATTCTTCCAGGTCCTCCCCTTCATCTGAGCAGACTTTTGCCTTTGTCTAAGTGTACTGTGAACTCCAGTAACCTTTCCTGTTTAGCAAAAATCCATTCATTGTTCCTTTTCCCCAGATTAGACTTCTACCTTTTAGGCAAGCTGAAAATGTTGACTGCATGAACAATACAACGTAAAATCTGGGACTACATTGCTAAAAAGAGGAGAGGAGAGAAGAGCAGGGTAATCGCAACTATCAATTCAGCGTAAGCCAAAAATCTTTCAATTTGGATATTCAAATGTCATGAACTCACCTTCTCATAGAGGTCTCTTTATGAGATAGTGTCAGGTGTGATCCCCCAAGCACATAACAGGTTTTTACAAATTTGCTCTAAGATTCTGTGTAGTAAATTGCGTAGCGGCTGCTTTATATAACTTCATAGCTTTAAGCAAGTTCTAGAAAACCAAATAGCTGATATCCAGACACGATGCAATGCAGAGAAACATATAAGGAAGCCTGTAGCACAAACACTTAAGAGTTAATCACCTGCTCTTCATCCACTTCTCTGTCCACATAAGGTCCAGAAATATGGTAACGTGTCACAGAAAAGTTGCCAGCACCACAGGGCTTCACCAGAGGCATCTTTTTCACTATCTAGGAAGAAAAGTACAACTACAGCTGTATCACAGAACAGTATATCTAGAAAAGCAACTAAACAGAAAATAAATTATCTGTAAAGTTAGATTATTATTAAAAGAAATCCACCCCCCCAAATTCCCTCCTGAAAATATTTTTGTTTAAAACTTATACATGTAATAATTAATAAACTACATCAGCACAAAGTTGATCTAGAGGGCTTTAACAACTGAGAGCACTTAAAAGTCCTAGGCAAACCCCTCTACAAAAATTGACATTCATCAGTGTCATGTTTCAACAGCACTAACTTATAAGCATTTGAGTTTAATGCCCTAATAGAAATCCCACTTACAATACCTGTCACACTTATCAAAGAGCAGGGCAACCACTGACCTACAATGTAATTACACCTCACAGCAAAGTAACAGGACTCAAGTACAGACTTGCTTTAGGAAACACAGAGCCATTAAATCCAATTATTAGTTGACCAAAGAGCATTTTCTGTAACTTCACTGCAAAGTGTCAATTGATGCAACGCTAAGTTGCTGGGTTTTTTTTAAAGTTTTGGGTACACATTTCAACTCTTTTCTCAAAGTCTGAACAACGGGTGAGACCCTCCCTCTTCTTTGGCTCAGCCTGATGTTCTCAGTAGTGAGGTAGCCAGGTTAGGTATTCTCAGTATTCTGTAGGACCTGCCATTGTACTTCTTAACATCCCCTCCATTAATTTTCTTTCAGCTTTCTCTTCCTTAGATTTTCTCCCAAAAGGGATTCTGGTCCACAATAACTAAACCAGCGAGTTTCATAGCCCGAGTGCATATACACAAAGAGCAGCATTAAGTCTCCGGAATATTTAAAACTTATCTCTGCATAAGATGAAGCATGCAAGTTTTTGTATTGATTATCATTATTTTAAAAAGACTGTAGAAAATAAAGTCTTTAAATGAAAACCAAAGAATCACAGAATCATTTAGGTTGGAAAAAACCTTGAAGATCATAAAGTCCAACCAGCACTACCAAGTCCACCACCAAACCATGTCCCTGAGCACCACACCTTCTAAATACCTCCAGAACAGCGACTCCACCACTTCCCTGAGCAGCCTGTTAAAGTGGTTAACAACTCCTTCTGTAAAGGAGTTTTTCCTAGTATTCAGTCTAAACTTCCCTTGGTGCAACTTAAGTCATTTTCTCTTGTCCTGTCACTTGTTACCTGGGGGAAAAAAACAACTCCCACCTGGTTACAACCTCCCTTCAGGTAGTTGCAGAGAGCAAGAAGGTCCCCCTGAGACTCCTTTTCTCCAGGCTAAACAATCCCATCTCCCTCTGCTGCTCCTTGTCAGACTTGTGCTCCAGACCCTTTACCAGCTCTGTTGCCCTTCTCTGGACATGCTCCAGCACCTCAATGTCTTTCTTGGAGTGAGGGGCCCTCACCTGGTAAAATCAGTTTCAGCCTTCACATCGGAACTTCAGTAACTTTACAGTCCTTAAGCAAATGCATGTTATTCTAGCAGGAAAAAAATAATTGCTAACTTTCTTAATAAAAAACATAGAATTTTAGCAGTTCTACATTAACCAAAACATTTGTAGATACTGATTATAGCTCTGAAAACGGAAGTCCCATGCCTAAACCTCATTAGCCAGATCACCATCTGCTCGTCCTATACTGTGTTATTTTCAGAATGTACAATTAAACCTGTCTTCTAAATTATTTTTAAAAAGTAAAATTAACAAATCAATAATTAATAATTACATGTAATCAATCAAATCCCCAGAATTTTATTCCAAAGCTAAGACAGGAGAATTATGTTGGAAGCTGCAATTTTCCAGTAAATGTCAAAAGCAATTGAGGCTGAATAAAATACCATAGTTTGCACCAAGGTTTTTTAACTCCTCCTTCCTTTCCCCTCTCCCCCCACTCCCCCCAAAAAGTAAAGGATCCCATATCCAAATCTGGCAAAACTGGAGTAGCAATATATCATGAAATGGGGAAAAAAACCCCAAAAACCAAAAAAGCCATAACCCCAGTTCTACAAATGCTATGAGTACTCAAGAGTATAGTGACACTTTTTAGGGTTTATTTTCACTACATCAAAGTCTAATAGATCATATTAAAAAAATAAGTTTACAAGAACTCTGTGACAGTTGTTAATTAAGTGGTGGTTACAGTTTAACTTCAATTAAGTAATTCCTCATTTGGTCTAAATAAATATGGCTTCAATTTCTAAAATTCATTTCTCTGAGAACTAAAATTGTTAATGACAACAGAGTGAAAATACTTCTTTTGTAACTGGGTAAAGTAACAATAATAGGAGTATCTTCAGGAAGTGTTTCTTATATTCAAAGTAATCATCCAATGAACAGCACTGCCCTAGCTCCATTTAACAAAATCTTAGTCAATTTTCTTACAACAAAGCATCAGATTATGATTATAGTTATATTCCATAATCTCCTTATGCAAACTTATTCAAGAAAACAAGTGTGCTTATGCAGATGACCCTGTAATTTGCTGCAATTCACAGGATTTAAAGTTAAGCAATTCAAATTCACTGTCTTTTCAGTAATGCATCTACAGGGTAAGGCCCCAGATTTACCTCCCCCCAAACTGACAGTCAATATCTTCTGTTTTCTCTCTCTCTCAAAACCGAAACAGGAATAAAATCTCTCACCTTTCAATTACTTATCATTTTACCCCATAAGTACAGAGCACCCAATAACTCTTGGAAGAAAATAACTTGATTCTTCACCCTGTGCCCTCCCAGCAACACAGGCCTACAACAAAAGATTAAAATCCATACAGATACAATAACTAGGAAAAAGGCTCACAGTCAGCCAGTCTTTAAATGAAACAAACTGACACACTGTGATATATCAAAACAGAGCAATCTCTTTCCTCAACAAAAACTTAACATGTCTGCAAAATTACTGATTCAATATGCCCTTATCAGAGCATGAACTTCATAAAAGAAACAAAACCCGCACATTGTAGAAAATCCAGATGTTTGTAAACTCTTCTAAAACCAGTTAAAATCACATTCGCTCATGGGTGGAAATGCATTAATTTTTTCACAGTCATTTTAGGAAAGGCAGTTATGATTTTGCAGTACTTAAACAGAGTACTGACCCAGACCTGTCATCCAACCCAACACCTGTCATACAAATTTAATTGTACCAGAACCTGGGGAAACCTGAAAACAAAGTCTAATGCTACCCTCGTGAAAAAAGACTGAGGAGAAAATTCTGTGTTTATGAGACAGATGCAGAGATGCATTACTGATGTTGCTAGATAAAAAGCATTAAATAATAACTATCATGTCACTTTAGCTGTTACATCATCTACAAATATGGGGGTGACTAGATAGAATGCAACATAATGCATCCTAAACTGCAAAAGTTTCTAGAAAGTAATGCTGCAGCACCTCATGCTTTCCCAACAATGCCAAACTGAGCAACAGAAACATCTGAAACATAGGAAATAAGGACTCAACGTTTGGACTGACACAGACTTCATCTACACTACAGCAGATACAACAGGAACAATGTAGAAGAGAATGTTCCTCTACACATGGAACAACGTAGAGGAGAACAGCAGCATGAAAGAGTGTGTGAATTTACCTGAACTGTATTATACAGGTTCTTATTCCAGATGTTCTAAATTTCTATATTGCATGTACTTAATTCACCAGAAATAACCCCAAACTTTACCACTCCAACACTTGCTTTAATCCTCACTCATATCCAACTTCCACAATATGAAAATCCTTGGGCAGACAGTAAGGAGACCTACAGGGAAGCAAGTACTGAGGGATGCAAATGAAAGTATACAGGTAGCCCTTCTAAACATTATGAAAACTGTATCAAACCTGAATCAGTTTTTCCAGATACAACACCAACCCCCTAACATCCTGCACTTTACATAGTACTGGATGTTGCTGGACAAAGTT
Organism: Pachyramphus minor; assembly: GCA_013397135.1. Lineage (NCBI taxonomy): Eukaryota > Metazoa > Chordata > Aves > Passeriformes > Tyrannidae > Pachyramphus > Pachyramphus minor. The sequence goes on from VYXB01005748.1 coordinate 904,285, forward strand.
TTGATAACTTCACTGGTTGTGAGAGGCAGAATTATACTTCAATCATTTGTTTCCTTTTCAGTGGTCTGAATATCCCTGAAACCAATGGTCTGAAAATCCCTGAACTCAATGGTCTGAAAGGCCACAGCAGCAGACAAGGCAACTTAAACTCTGCATTAATGAAGTTCTGTTAAATTAAACTTACTAAAAGTTAACCCTAAAGTAAAAAGGTAAGTAGTATTCCTTCTGCAGTATAGATCTGCAATCCTACAGCAGCTTCTGCACCTATGCAGAAGCTCTGTGAAATAAAAGCACCATGAAGAAGGTACAAAGTTGCCACTAAAAAGGTTACAGCATCCCCAGTAGTGCTGGGCACTGGGTTTCCTATGAAAATTCATCAGCTTACTCTATATTTAGTATTCCCTACAAGAACCAAAGAAAATGAAGGTAAAAACCCAACAAAAACCCCACAGCTAAAAAGGTAGAAATGTGTTCATTACAGAACTAAACAAAAAGCATTTACTGCATCATTGTGACAGAAAGCTGAGGAGGTGTGTACATGCTGAGAAAGATCATCGTAGAGTTTAATATCACTGTGGCTATCAAGTGAAAATGAGATAATGATAAAAGTTTAAAAAGACACATTAACCACAAAAATAAGATCTCAGATGACAAGAAATAAAAATCACACCTAACAAGAGATCAGAAATAAAATACCAAAGCCTAGTAGTACTAAGTCTGTTAATAAATTATATAATTCTTCTCTGGTCTTTTGCTCAACCACTCTCCTTATACTATGCAAATACCAATTTTAGATACCCTGTTGTGAGAAGTCAGACCAGTAAACAAATCATTATATCACGTGGTACGCTGAAATTGTGATCACTATTGCATCACGGATACATACCTCAAAAGGACGTGGTGGAGGGGGTGGCAGGCTGGCAACTTTGGCTGCTCTTTGTCTTTCCACTTCCAGAGCATGTTTACGTGCATCTGTTCGTCTTCGGGGAAAAAAACAAACACCCCACCAAAGCAAAACAAACAAACAAAAAAAAAAAGGAAAACAATTCAAGCAACAGTGAGGGCACTGTGTGAAATAAAAAGTAAACTTGAAAACAAACAGATTTTGATGTCCCTGCACTGAATGTTTGAGACATAAGGAAAAGCATACTGAAAAGTCAACAGAAGGCACCACTAAAAATTAATTTCAAGTAATGCAAAAATGTTAATACACACAAGCTTCTAAAGAATAGTGCAAAATCCCTGTTTTCCACTTTCACAGGAAACATCCATGTCACTTCACCATATTTTAATTGTTCAAGTGTAGCCAAAACTAACTAGTTAATCAACAGGTCTCAGATCTACTCAAGCACAACTATCCCCAAGAGGAGACAGATAATTTTTCATGACAGCTCATTTTGGTCCAATCTGCTTAATAAAAAAACCCTAACAAGGAAGACCATGACTAATGTACTAGGTCTTTTTCTTCAAGTGGGTAATTCTCCATCAGGAACTGGCCTGAGAACATTTCACTTCATGTCACTGAACAGTTGCTGGACTGAAAATAGTGACACAGGGATGAAAGCTAACCCACTCATGGAGAGTCTGTAAGGCCAGCTTGTATACCAGACATTTTTGTCTTGGTTTTATTGCTACAGTTCTTATCAAAATCCAGAAGCATTGTCCATGAGCATTAATTCTCTAACCCATACAATTTCAAGCATGAAAAAGTTCCAAGAATCGAAATTTTTGCCTTTCACCTTGTGACACTGTAAAACGCATTCTTAAAAAAACTAAATAACTATTACATACCGGGCTTGCTCATGAAGTAATTTTTCTTTCTGGTACTTCTGCTCTTTCAGAGCTTTTCTGTGTCTCATCTCTGCTCTTTGTTTCCTTTCTTCTGCTTGCTTTGCCAGAGCTTCTAAGTCAGGTTCCTTAACAATAAAATATTGTAAGCACTTAATACAAGATTCTACTCACTTCTCATACTGTCGGTGTGATACTTCAAATTACGTATTGCTGATAAGAAGCACAAGCTAGAAACGACTTTCTAACTGTATTAGGGTAAAAATAATAACTTTTCCTTCTCTGTCATCTTTATTCTCTTCCTCTCTATCACCAACAGCAGTGAACCTGGCACATTCCTCAGCTAATTTAACTAAATATTGATGTGGAAACCTTAGCTTCTCTCTGCATCAATTTGATAAAGAGGACAATATAAATATACTTACATATACACACAACTTAGCAAATGCAGACTAAACTGTAAAAAAGCGTGTTACTACCTTTCAGTCATTAACTGCAACAATTGTGTATCGACAGAAACACTTCTTTATCATTAGTTCTCTGTTTTTATGACATTGCTTCCCCAGTCTATGACAAACTCACCCATCCTACCATTGGAAAGGACTTTACAAAGGAGTTGATTTAAAGACACATATATGGAAAAGCATAATGCTATTTTACTTGTGTTAAAGATCCTGAGCAATTCATGAAGTGAATTTGCAAAATTAATGTAAGAAATCTGTGGGACCACTGGCTGATTTCTAGAAACCTGGTTCAGAGTCGAATCTATACAAAATTTTTACCCAACAGCCACAATGATCTCTCAAACACAGCCTACACAAGTTACAGGATTTTAAAGAAAGTGAAACCAGTTTATAGGTGCAGAATAAAAAGTGACATTGGTTTGCAGTCTAGGCAAAGACCTCTGAAGCTCTTACCAAGGCTTTCCATGTCACTTGAGCACTGAAGGGGAAAAAAATGTTAAGTGTATCATCTTAACCATAGACTTAGGTTAGAGAAAAAGCTACTATATTACTGGCATAATTGAGACAATGAGTCACCATGTGCAATTTAGTCAAGCACAAACAAATACTATAGTATATGTACACAACCCAATGCAAAAAAAATAACCTTTAAGGCAAAAGCCTTAGCAAATAGGCCTGTGGAGCAGTCTTGTGAAAAAGCATCTGCAAAAAACTCAGTAACCATTTCTAAAAAGTCTCCATTCTTAAAAAGTTGTCTGTTTAGGTATTAGGATTCCAAAACTAAGAATATTAAAGAAACAACCAAAACCAAACAGCAATTCCTCTGACAGTATGTGCTGGTTTTGGCAGAGGTATGGGGCTGTGTTTTGGACTTGTTATGAACACAGGGTTGATAACAGTGATGTTTTGTCATTGCTGAGCAATGCTTGCACAGAGCCAAGACCTTTTCTGCTTTTTGTACTGCCACACTGCCAAGGAAGTTGGGAAGAAATACAGCTAGCAGAGGTGACACAAATTGACAAAAGGAATATTCCACACCACATGACATCACGATCAGTATATAAAGTTCAGGGTAGGAGAAGGAAGACGAGGATGTTTGTAGTGATGGTGTTTGTCTTCCCAAGTCACAGTTACATGTAATGGAGCCCTGCTCTCCTGGAGGAGGCTGAACAACTGCCTGCCCATGGGAAGCAGTGAATTAATTTCTTGTTTTGTTTTACTTTGCCTGTGTGCCCAGCTTTTGCTTTCCCAATTAAACTGTCTTCACCTCAACCCACAAGTTTTCTACCTTCTTCCCCCTTCCAATTTTCTCCTCTGCCCCACTAGGGGGGAGTGAGCTGTGTGATGCTTGGTTACTGGCTGGGGTTAAACCACAACACAGTAATTTAATACTGTATTTACTTACATTCTCCTTGGCCTGTCGGTGACCCTCACCAATCGCTCTTAAGTTTGATAAATACAGTTCTTCCAGGGCTTTCATCTTCTGATCCTGTGCTTTCTGCCATTGCGCTCTCAGTGCCTCCTCTAACTGATGCAGTTGTTCTTCTCTCCTCTGCTTTACCTTCTGCCTTATCTGCAAGGCAATATACTTCTGCTGCTCCCTAACCTGTAGAAATAACATTTATGTTTTGTCAGCAACTCAAAAAAAACACAATACTTTTTGCAGCAAGACTTTCCACAATGTAAGTCTACCCTCCTTCCAGCTTTCCATCTCATCTACTATTCCATTAGCCATCTAGCTGGAAAATACTTTAAAGTTTCTGTTCTCTTTTTCAAAAATTAATATATCATATAATAAAGGTAATCTTAGTTAAATGCTTCAGTTAAAGTCCAAAGAGCAACACGCAACTGATAAATAAATTGCAAAATCTGCTTGGAATATCCTTCCCTCCAAAAATACAACACAGTAATTTATGAAACACTCTTATTACAATGCAACATGGCAAATCAACAACTACACTGATAAATGAAAGCCTGTCTACTACTTTTTTATTTTCCACTTTGACAGTAAAGTTCTCTTTGCTAAAGACAAGAGCATATAGGAAAACAGACCAAGAGGGGTGGAAGATTAGTAAATAATAAATGTTTTGGAGACAGGTATGTTTTAAAGATGTAAAAGACCTTATCAGATTGTGTAGGACTAATCAGAGGAAGGTTAAGAAAAACATAAGGAAAAAACTCTAGAGAAATAGCTCTGTGGCCTAACTGCAGGACAGAAGAGAAATGGAAGGAAAACAGAATGACCAACAGAAATGTTCTGAACCATGCAAAGGTACTCACTCTGTTCAGGTACTCTTCAAAAAGAAGCAGGACCTAAAGCATTTAGAGCTATGACATACTGTAGAAATTCAGTTTGTCTAGCAGAAAGCTGTGAAGTTCTATATTAATAGTAGTTATCTTATTTCTTCTGCATGGTCACTGAGAAAACACCCAGAACACTCTAAGAGGTAGGAATCCTTAACACAAATGACACATCAGCAGAAGAGAGACTGTTCACAGCCAAACAAAAATGGTAGGGCAAAGGTTCTGAAACAGGTACCCCAGGGAAGCTAACAGAGAAGGTATTACCAGCAAAATATGCACTTAGAGGTAAATAAACATAAGAAAATTAAAATCATTCACAAACTGCGTTATTAGGTTTTGGGGGCCTTGAGGAAGTGTCTGGAAAGCTGCCCAGTGGAAAAGGACATGGACCTGAGGGTACTGGTCAACAGTAGCTGAACATGAGCCAGCAGTGTGCCCAGGTGGCCAAGAAGGCCAGTGGCATCCTGGTCTGTATCAGCAATAGTGTGGCCAGCAGGACCAGGGCAGTGATTGTCCTTCTGTATTTGGCACTGGTGACGCCACACCTCGAGTTCTGTTTTCAGTTTTGGGCCCCTCACTCCAGGACATTGAGGTGCTGGAGCACATCCAGAGAAGGGCACCAAAGCTGGTGAAGGATCTGGAGCACAAGTCTGATGAGGGGCAGCTGAGGGAGCTGGGCATGTTTAGTCTGGAGAAAAGGAAGCTTTTTTTCACAGGAAGGGTAGTCAAGCACTGGAAGAGGCTGCACAGGGAAATGGTAGAGTCACCATCCCCAGAGGTATTTAAAAGATGTGCAGATGTGGCACTTACTGACATGTTTTAGTGGTAGACTTGGCAGTGTTGGGTTAATGGTTGGCTTGATGATCTGGCAGGTCCTTCCCAACCTAAACAATTTCATGAATTCTATAATACTGTTGCCCTGAAATTTAGTTTACATTAAATGATTTTTTTTCAGTTGATTTTTCTAAATTATTTGTTACAGCATCAAAATACAAATACAAAACATGGAAAAATACAGACATACTTGTTGTAGCCTCAGTTTTCTTCTTCTTTCATATTCTTCTTTCAGAAGCATAGCTTCTTCATTAGGACTATGCCTCAATTTCCCAGCTGTTGTAACTTTTCTCTTCATCTTTGGATATGCTGAATAATCAACTTCTATGAGAACAACGCAAAGAAAAACAGAAATTGTGCAAAAGTTACATAGCTAAACCAGGTTTATGCATATAATGTTGCCAAACTTATTGTGGTATCTAAGTGTGTGAGCTACAACTGTTCACATGTGTTCCAATTGGTAGTTGGACTTGATGATCTTAGAGGTCTTTTCCAACTGTAACAATTCTATGATTCTAATTATAATCAATAACATTGGCACTGTCTTTGTCACAGTCACAAAAGGTATCATTCCCGAACTATTTTGAGCTATTTACCAAACTCTGCAATAGTATCACATTCTACTCTGTGGACCAGCCATGCACATTTGCAAAGTGAACAGTGAACACCATATCCATTCCCGGGAAGATGTAAAAAACAAACCCACAAACTACTGAAAAGCACACCACACAGTAAAGCAGACTGGTCACCTAGGTGATTTGTACTGAAATACTCTCATACCCCTTGTACAGAGTCTGTTAACGTTTTTGGCTGCAGTCCAAGGTTTTCTGCTTTGAAGACTGTGAAACTCTAACAAGAGTCTGCATGCCAAGCATTTCACTGGAAAGCTGAAATTGCTTACTGACAATTTTTTTATTCAAGCTGTCTTACACAGCCATTTCAAATCCTGTTTCCCTGTAGATTTCACTGTGAAACCAGAATCTGCTGGTTCTAGGGACTGCTTCCCATTTTACTCGCTATTGTAATTTTCATCTGCACAACGACAACAAAAAAGTACTTCATCTGATATGCAGCCTACTCCAAAATTTCACACCCCCTCTCCTATATCTTTATTGTATCTTTAAATACTTATAACCCTGAAAATACCTCCACAAAACAAACCTAAGACTTTTGAAAGTCTTTGGTTATGACAAAGATTTTCAAAAGCCAGTTTAATTCTAAAAAACAGAAGGTTTTTTACTAATGAACAATTCACACTGCACTAACGATTTAACCAATATGTGACACCTGGTAAGATTCATTTTCAATGTCATATATAATATTGCACCTATGTCTACAGATAAGTGTATATATACTTAGATATATATACTAAGATAAGTGTATCTTCAGACACAGACACAATATCATAGATATTATCACAGATAAAAAGGCAAAACTCTAAAAAAATCAGGGGAGGTGTAAAGCCGAAGTAATTATGAATACTGTTGATACAAGGTTATTAAAGCAATGAATCCCGAGCTTATTACAGCATAAACAGGGACAGAAGTACCATGGCTCCTGCCCGCCCCCCCTTAGTCAGCCCCTGAGCCACAAAGCAGAAGTTCCTCAATGTAACTACGGAGCAAACTAGATTCTCACACCCAAACACGCATGAAGAGAGGATGACCAAAGACAAAGCCGAGATTTAACATCGAAAGGACAAGAGCCAAAGCAGAGCGCGAACGGCAGGCTCGCCCGGGCTCAGCCGCAGCACAACGCGGGGAACAGAGCACGCGGGAGGCTCGGAGCCCGCTCGGTCACTGGGAGCCCCCTCCGGGGCCGCAGCTGGGTCCGCCAGAGCTGAGGGGGGACAGCGCGGAGGTAGGAGAAAGGAAAGCGGCCGCGGGAAGGCGGGAGCGGACGCAGGCAGGGACACAGGGAGGGAGAGAAACCACGCGCACGTACCCACCGCCGCCCAGGCCCTCCCGGCCGCCGTGGCGCCAACGGCCACCGCCCCCGCCGCGTGACCCNAATGGGGGCTCGAGGCGGCGGCGGGGCCGCGCGCGCCGAATATAAAATGGGCGCTGTGGCCGAGGGAGGCGCTTGACGTCAGTGACCAGTGGCCAGTGCTGGTTGTTCCCTGCCAGCCACTTCCCGGGCCAGGTCTAAGTCAGGACAATGCCTTGCTGCCCTAATCGTGCGATCTCAATACGTACGTGAAAGGTTTTGTCACCCCGGCTGTCTCACAGCACTGCACCAGCAACCCGCAGTCGAAGTTTCCAAGTGTTCGCGTGGGAGGGGCACTGGCTAAGCCTGAAGTGCTGAGGGAGCATAATAATAGAGAATCTTGCCAGTTCTACCTTACTAATGTTATGTCCATGTAGCTTCCTTGTTCAGCACTCTTTTTTGATGCATTGCATCAGTAGACAGAGTATCATGGATGCATAGAATGGTTTGGGTCGGAAGGTTGAAAGGAGACCTGGTTCCAACCCTATTTAGGCAGTGCCCCTGGACTTGCAGTGCTGCTCTGCCCATCTTCTAGGCTTGCATATGACTTCTATAACGAGCAGATCTTTGCTGCTGGCTCAACCTCATAACTAGTGCTGACATTTCCATTAAAAACCTAACTTTAACTAAGTCTGCTCCTTGTAAGTCTGGTGCAATACTTTGCTTGCTTTTGTGCTTACTTCTTTGCTTTGGAGAGGGACTTTTTACAAGAGCATATAGTGACAGGACAAGTGGGAATGGATTCAAACTGAGAGAGAGTGGGTTTAGATCAGATAATAGCAGGAAGTTCTTTGCTGTGAGAGTGGTGAGGCACTGCCTAGAGAAGTCGTGGATGCCACGTCCCTGGAAGTGTTCAAGGCTAAGTTGTGTGGTGCTTTGAGCAACCTAGTCTAGTGGAAGGTGTCCCTGCCTGTGGCAGAGGGGTTGGAACTAGATGGTCTTTAAGGCCCTTTCCAGCCCAAACTATTCTATGAGTCTGTGATTCTTCCTCACGTTTTACTTTTCTTGCTAGAAGAGACCATTTATCATCTGTGTGAGACTTGTAACAGTTGGGATTTGAAAGTGGAGTCGTGTGATACCCTTGATTTATGGAGAATGTGAATGTTATTCCCATTGAGAGAGATAATTCTGCCACACATATAGATGAAGCAAGAGAGGCTGTTCTAGACTGTTTCTTTGCATAGAGCACCTTCCCAGGCTCTGAGCTATTGCTGCAAAAATAGAAGAAATGTTTTTTAATCACAACCAACCAGGCACAAAGGAGATAATTGGTTGTCTCATGCTGTAACTTGAGTGCAAAATGTAGCTACTTTCTATGGCAGTTTCTTATAGAAACTTGAAAAAACAAATTTTGTATTAGGAGCTAACTCTCATAATAACCTACTAAATTGTGCCCTACGGGATTGAAACCAAGAGGGCTGAGATTACTTGGTAAAACTTAGTGGTTTGGTGCATGCAGATGCATGGCCACACAGGAAATAGGCTTAAAAAATACAGAATTATAAAGGACAAGACATGAGCATAGGCAGAAGAGGAAACACCGCAGCTTTATGTGCTTTCTTCCCCACCTTTTGCATTTCACTGCTAAACTGCCTTCTTGTTTACAGATTTTTACTTTCTGACAAGTGCTTGTAACTTGCTGCAAACTACTGGCTGTAATAGCTGGTACCAAGTTAATACTTGATTGTACATTAGACACCCAGATGTTTCAGAGTATGCATATTGAATAAATTAAACTCGAGAAGTGCACTTTCAAATGTGTTTTCCAGTCTCCTTATTGGATTTTTTTGTCCTTCAGCATTTTCATTATGGCAGCGCTCTCCACAATAACATCTCTTCTAAATAGCTTTATCCTGCAGGTCAAAGGATAAAAAAAAAATTGAACATAGTCTATTAAGAGAGTAATTGAGATTATGGATTTTAGAATCCTCCCCTTACAAAATGTGAAAGAGGTCAAATATGTGCTTCTTAATTATACTATTGGATAAAAGGGATATTATGAAACCTACATGTGCTGGGTAAGAATATTGTTTCAAGGGTGTTTTCTGTCATTGTCTTGCAGAATTATTTCTGCTACTACTTAATTTACATATGTATATTGAAAAACAGGGATTTTAATACTGTAATGTTTTCTACTTTTTACTGCACCCATTTGAATTACAGTATTACAGGCCTGCATTAATTCCTTCCCCTTGTGAAGTAGATGCCGTTCCTTTTATAAAAGGTGAATAGTGATGATGCAGCAGTATCGGTGCATTTAGTCAGGCATATATAAAACTGGAGGTACTGGCTCCCCTGAGCTTCAATTACTGGTCACATTTCTCCTGGTAAAAAAGAGTTATACTTGCAGCAGTTATCTACAAAGTCCGAAGATATCTGGTGGAACATTTGAATTTCTTTTCAGGAACAGAATGCTTTCCATACATAAAAAATGTCTCATAGAGTGAATCTACGTGAAAACACAGATTTGGAAGAAATCATTTTAGTGTCATGCATTTGAAGTTGAAGAGGGATCATATGGCTGTGAAGCCTGCTGCTGAGTTGGCCTGCATTGTGCAGTCAGGAGCTGAAATTGTAGTACGGACCTTGCGCTGTTCCAGAAAGTGGCTTTTTAGAGCAGGCCTTTCTGTAGTTCCCTATCACAGGATGTTTATTCCATCAGCAGATGAACCATTACAGGAGATTTTGGCACAGGAGTGTTGCCTTGGTGTGCTCCGTGGGACCATTTAGCCTGAATATGAGATTAATGAGGCTGGAGTTGCTTTTGTGTGGCCTGAGAGAAAAGATTCCCTGTCTCATGGGCAGGTCAAACATATGTAACCTGTACCTCCTACTGCCACATAGAAGCACTTGCTCCTTTCTTCATTAGAAATTCTTCACTGTCCACTTATGTCTCTCACTTGCACAAGGGAAGGATGACCTTGTAGGCTTTTCTGCATCTTCAGCAGGGAGGCACTGGTTTCATAGGTTTTCTGAGATCTAGTAATGGAACAGTACAAACACCTGACAGCTCACCCTTGTGCAGGACTTGGCATCCTGCATGAATTAAGTATTCTCCTTGAAAACCCCTGAAGGAAGAGTTTTAAAGTAAGTGTCATATTCAGACACTAAACCCCCCTGCCCTGAGTCCTCTAACACCTCATTAGACAGTACTGCAGTTTTCTGCTTCTTGTCTCCTTCTTGCTCATAACTGAAGTATCAGAATGAAATGAGAACTTATCTCATTTTGAATTGGCCTTTGTCTGCATGCAGTATTCCTCACACTGTCATATAATTTTAAATGTTTCGCTATGGTTCATTTTGTTTTGATCTGTGATTACTTCTCCCATGTTCTCTCTTTTTTAGTACCAGATACCTGATGTCTAGTTATTGTGACTGCTGGGAACTAACAGGATGTGGTTTTACAAATGTTTGTAATCCTCCAGCTTACACATTTTCAAAACTGCAAAGGGCTTTTGTTAAAGAGTTTACATTAAGTGTGTTTATGTGTAAGCTTTGCAAAAAGAGATGGAATTTCCTAAGAAGAAAAAAGGGTTAATCTTTATCTTTGAGACTGACTAATCTACTATGGTCAGCCTGTGCAAGCACAGCCTGTAATAGCCTCTGCCTGAGACTGATTTGGAGATAAATTTTCTTGACAGATGTGGAAGGGTAGCTTTTGTTATTATACTCTGTGTCATGTAATAGAAAGCTGCTAAGCTACACTTTCCAGTACCAAAGCAACTGTATTCAGAGCTGTGCCTGCATAAATTCTCAATGTGCAGATTCTATTCATAAAAAAGATGTTACAGCTAAAAAAAAAAAAATTAAAAAAAAAAAAAAAAAAAAAAAAAAAAAAAAAAAAGTAAAAGATGAGGCATAAAAAGCTATGTAGCTGGAAAAGGGATAATTATGTGTAATTAAATTAAATACAATGGACATCCTAAAATTATTGTCCTGGAAAGACAAAGAAATAGCTGTAAATTCAGATCTGGTTTTAAATATAAGTGGTGTTGTCTTACAGAAAAAAACCCCATGCTGTCCTATGGCATTGATCCAGAAGCTCTTATTAGGGAATGAACAGCAACCTTAAGCAATGCCCATTCTCTGTCACGAATGCTCCTGAGACTTCTCCCAGCATCCTTAGCCCAACTTAATGGTTTGGGTCTCTGGAAAACAACCAGCCTTGAGGTAGTAAGAGCGGCAACAAGTGATTAAGAACTTATTATTCATGCATGAACCACGGTGCTGCCTAAGGTCATTTTAAATGGGCTCCCAAACTCTCAAAAAAATGAACTCTCCCAAAGCCTAAAACCATCAGAACTGAGCTGGATTCAGGTTTTTACAGACAAAAAAGAGCCTTGTGTAGCTGTTGCATATCCTCAGAACTGGTCTGCCTAACTACTCAGTGATGCCAGCGTACCTAGAATTCTACAACACAAACTTGGTGTGTGCACATTAATTTGGTAAAATTGTTGTAACCTGCTTTCAGCCTTTGAAAATAAATGGGAACCACACATAGAATTTTCTCCAATTGTTAAAAATATGCATAGTAACTATGTGCACTAATAGGCCAATTATGCTCAGTTTAGTGAGTTTACAGCTGGTCTTTGCCAGCTTTTCTCAACTACTGTGCCATATCTTGTTTGGCTAACCTTCCCATGTTTCTTCTTGTAATAACTACTTTTATTCAATTTCAGAAACTATATTGAACATTCCTTTTTTTATTGCAGGTAGTTTCAAGCAGAAAATAGAACAATGCTGGGTTTTCTGACATTTCCTTTAAATAACAGATTCTACTCCAGCAAGATCTTTTAATGGCTTAGAATGGCTTCAAATTTTACCTTGTAGAAAGAGCCCTCCTTATGTGATTAAAAATGCTTTTTTAGTTAAGTCCTGTATTAGTAGTAAGCATTGTATTTTCAGCATGTAGTACAGATGAAAGGAGAAAATTATTTCTTTTTAATTTTAAAATTATTACTTTTTCTCCAGTATAATTTGGCTTGTATTGTATTGTTTGCCTCCTCCATTTGATGGCTTATGTTTATTACATTTTATACAAGAGGCACTGGAGTTTTCACAAGCTTCAGTTTTTCTCAGATGTGCATCCAAAACCATACCATAAGCAATAAAATTAATGCAAAAACATCTTGAAGAATAGCTTAAGTCTTTAAGTCTGTAAGTCTCCAAAGAAGAGGTTTAAGGATCTGAATGAAATCATAAAGAAGTAAATGTTCAGGTCCTGCTAACTTAATGACCAATTCAATCATAGAATCTCAGAATCCTTTTTGTTGCCCTAATAATGATTTATATATAAAACAACTAAGAATGTGTGTCAGATACTCCCATTCCTTAATGTTGGCTTCTGCTACCTCTCTGACAACTTACCTCCACAGTGGGTGACATGCAGGGTAAGATACAGGATGTGGGTCTCCTGTTGGGAAAGTACATGCCATTATTCTTGGATACCTGTTATAATATCTTAATATAGTTCATGGAATACCAATAAAAATGTTCATACTGTAAAAGAGTGGATCCTGTTTGATCAAGACCTTCACAGCCTAAATCAAAGAGACTATATGATCAGACAGACATATGATATACCAGATTACAATTATACTGCAAATGAACTTTGATGTTTTCTTTAGTAGAAAGAAACTGATTACACAGATGAAGTCATTAAAAGGCTTTATAGATGAAATATGTTTCAAAGAGAACCTTACAAAAGGAATAGAGGGTGAAGAAAGACTTACAAGGAGTGAGAATGAATTTGCATCAAGAGGAAAAACTAGGAAAAGCTTTAGAGTGAACAAATGAGTTTAAAAGAAATCAGTGAACATGGAGCAGTGATATACTGGTTCTTATTGCTCCCATTTTGTCCTTTTAACAGAAACCAATCTCTCTAAAGACATGGAGGCATTTTCTGTCATGATTTTGCTAACTATTGTAGAAACCAAGGAAGAATGAAAGACCAAAGGGTCTTTAATAAATGCGAAGAGGTAAACTTAGAGTCAAGTCTGAGAAAACAAATGTGGAAGGAAGCTATTGATGACTTAGATGCTAGCTTGGTAAACTGGAGCCTTGGTTTCAGTTTTCTAAAAGATCATAGATTTTAGTCCCTTTGATGTCTTTGGGATTGATCTAATAAATTGACCTTGGTCCCAGAATCCTGATCCTGAACAGCCTCACTAAGCTACTGAAGTCTAGAAGTTCTAGATTAAAATTTTTTAATCCCAAAGATCCCTAAACTTTTATATTTGCTGATCTTTACATGCTCAAGCTGTTCTAATATTGACTGAATGGTTCAGAATCTAAACCTGAACAAGATTCAGGAATTACTTTTTTTTTTAATACATGTCAACATCTAGTGTATTCAAAAACACAATAACTGCACAAAGTTCTGTATAAAACATGTTACTGTTTTATTCTGTGGTTGGAGAGAAGAGGCAGTTGGAGATCAAGTCTCCAGTTTTCCACTCAGTCTTTTTAGCGTAGGTTGCTATATTTAGCAGAGATTTGAGGCTAAAGACATATTTTCTGAAAATCATATCCCTACAGATCTGAGATGTGGAATTCAAAATATATTCCTTTTCTTGGTAATTCCTCTAAGCTAGTGCTAGGTAGCTGCAACTTTGACTTTACATGGTTCCCTAGTGGTGTGCTAGCATCTTTAGGTCATACCTTGCGGTTCCAGTAAAGCCTAAGTGATGTACCCGTTAGTAGAAGCCTACATCAGCCTTAAAATTAGAGGCATCTCTTGAATCTAACACTTTGTTTCAGATATTAAAATAATACTGAAGTTAGTAAAGAGGAGAACAGCAATAGTGGAGGAAGACACAGACAGCAGTATCATTTGCCCCAGTAGTGTCCTTGGTAGAGCAAAAACACTTTTTTCCCACTGGTGCAATAAAATTGCCTCAATCTGCTTCCTTGGGTGATCAATGCTCATCTGGAATTTTATCACTGTCCTTTTTAGAGGATAATTTAATTGTTTTACATTTATAGAGGCAAGGTAATAACCTTAAATTTACATAGAGCTAATTTCTTTCTTTGTGAGTGGGTTGTGCAGGATGTGAGCAATTAAATTTCTGTGGGAGGGTACAGGAAACATGATTAATGGATCAAAGAGACACCATCTAAGGGAAATGGGTATAATACCAGGGGAGATAATGCTCCGTTTCATAATAGTTATGCAAATATGCCAAATGTCGGAGAATTCAATTAATATTTGACAAATGGATTCTCTGCGATGCAAACACATACTGGGGAAACAATAAAGCTCTATTGCAGATTATCTGTTAACTTCCTCTCAAAAAGGCTGAGTTGGCTGGTCAGGCATCTTATTCCACTGCAGATGGCAAAGAACAGCTAGGCACAAATCGGTGCCAGACAGTGATATTCTTTGGATGGAAAAGATTGACCAAGGTTAAATTCTGTGCACACAAGGCCAATCAGCGCTTGTCAGTATTTGTACGTATACTGCTCAGCCCTCTGCTGAAAGTTAAATTTTATTCCATGTAAGTGAACACTGATTTAAGAATGATTGAGACAGAATTAGATAACTTTTATGCTCTTGATTTTCTTATCTGTAAAAGCAACACTAGTAGAAAAAACAATAATCAAATAAAAACAGAATGCCTGATCTACTGGAAGATGCTGGACTGGGACTCAAAAAATCTGAGCCTCTGTTACCTAAGTATAAAATGAGGTTAATACTAATGATATTTAAAGGCAATGAATCCTTCAGGTACTCTAGTGATGGGAAATGCTCAAATATCTAGATTTACTGAAAAGGTAAGTTTCCTGCTTGTTTGCTAGCTTCCATACTGGATATGGTATTTTAATCTCTATTCTAAAATACACGGTTCCCCTACTAAAGATTTAGTATGAGGTTTTGTTTTGAGAAATTCTGATCCAGCAAAGAAGGCATTTGGGAAGTATATTGAAGAATATTGTCCGTGTCTGACCATACAGACTGGGCACTGAGCTAATAAAATATGACAAGAGTTATGGAGCTGAAGTTGTATTTTGAAACTGAAGTTTGTCCTTTAGTTGCAACTGCACTACAATTGGGTGTCATACCTGTATGCACACCCAGAGACCTTAAGTCACGAGTTCCCTGGGTGGTCTAGGAGCTCCCCAACTAGTCACCTGCATTGAGGACTTAGATAAATTTGAAACAATGGTCCAACTTGAGACAAGGTCATTAGTTGACTGGACTTCCAGCCACCTTCACAGTTAAAATTTTGACTTTCACAGCAGCTCTCCAGGTAGGAATTTTGGACAGTTCTAGAGATTTTCTCAGACAGCTCCTGCTGTTCCTGTATCAATTTATATGCATGTGTTTGTTAACATTCTGAGTGGAGAATCTGGTTAAGAAACACCCCTATATGGTTCTTGCTAGAGAACTGACCAATCTTTAAATAGACATTTGTAAAAAGGCAGTAGAAACTCTGCCTTCATATATAAAAACAGTCACATAGTACCTTTGTAGATACTTATGACAGTTAGCGGATCTTTTGTATGGAGTTTAATATAGTATGTTGAAATGGATGATATACATGCTGGAGGGGTCACATAGCATCACAGGACAGTCAGATCATCTGAGTACTGAACAAAACAGTGGTGTAATAAGCTGGATTGCATGATCCAGTTAAGAAACTTTTGTAAAGACTCCTTGCAATGGCAACTCATGTTGTCATCTTAACAACAACCAATTGTCCCATTTGAGAGATCTACTTCACTATGCATTACCCTGTGCCAAGACCTCAAGCAGCCATTTCCTTCTATCCAACACTCTGAATGTCTGTGCAAAACAAATCCTGGACTGTTAGGACATCTCATGCCTTGCAGTTAGGAAGAATTCTAAGGACATTCCTTCAGTGCCTAGAGACAAGAAGTTGGGAAGAACGTAAGAAATTAAACTTCAAAATCCTGTGTTCCTCAGAAAACCTACTCTTGGAGATGGCATGCCCCTGCTTGACTTGGAAGCTCTCTCGATGCTTCAAACGAGACTTCTGTGTATTGCTCTCCTCTGGGAAAGTAGGTGCCTACTCTGTGAAAACAGAAGTCCACCATGATGCAAACAGAAATGACTAGGTGAGCTATAAACTTAAACACATATCACACAAGGACTGCATTTTTTTCAGTGTAAAGTGTGACAGCCAAGTTGCCCCATTTAAAAGTGATGCTTCTATTGCTTCTTCAGTGCTGTTGCTTAGTGGTCAAAGCACCTGCCCAGGGCAGTGGAGATTTGGGGTGACCCTTAGCTTGCCAATGCCCTGTCTCAGGCTAGGAAGGTCTGTTAGGGTCATAACCTGTGCCAACTGGGCTGCTGTGAATTTGGGAATGAAACTGGAAAGCAAGCAGACAGGGTGCTCTCAGAGAGAAAGGTGGGGGAATCTGGAAGTCAGGGAAAGATTGAATTCTCTGCTGTGCTCTGATCTATCATTGCATTTTATATTAGGCAATCATGAGATGTACATTCAAAGCTAATGAATGAGTAGGGACTCCAGGTTAAGTTTGTCCTTCAGCCATTACATTCACCTAGAAAGAATAAGCCTGCACAGTTAGGCCACTGCAGTGGGGGGAAGGCTCTGTACTGAGTATTCTGAGCAGGAAGAAGCTCGAAGGTCCAGTGAAAGAGAACTGCTCAGACACCTGTTATCCTCAGTATTTCATACCAGCCAGCCACTAAGCCCATTGTGTGGCATTCTGGGCTACTCTAGAAAGTGTCTAATTACTTTCTTTGAGGATATGGACCTTATATGCATAATTTCAGTTCTTTGAGTCACTCTGCCGAGCCCAGACTTTGTGATGCATAAATAGACACTCCGGATCTCAGCCTCATATCATTTAAGTGTGCATTTTCCCTTGCCTTTTGACTGTAGGGAAGGGTATGAGCCCTGTTTTCTACTTGCAAGGCATGTGTTCATTCATTTTGATTCACTATAGTCAAGTTACAAGATCTTAAAAATATCTTAATCTCTTCTACTAGGCTATCTATTTAACTCAGAGATAATAAATTTTAATAAACATCGATATTTTCCCCAAGTTTATGATTTCTTTTAACAAGCAATTTTGCTGTGATTTTTGAGTTATTGCCTGTAATAGATGATTTCCCTGTTGTCAGGACTGATTCTATCTTAAAATGTATCAATTTTAGTTAAATGTATTTGGCAGACATCCACCACTGGAATCAGTGCTGAACACCACAGAGTATTTTCCTAATTGGACATAAAACTCATAGGTTTCTTTTCCATATAATTCTTTGCTATACGGTGTGTGCAATTAGATTTAATGAACCCATTTTCAGGACAAGTTGGCCAAACCAATGCTGTTGCTAATTTATAGAGGCTACAGGAAAAGTTACTTGATTATTTTCTCTCTTAAATTAAATTTTTATAGGAAATAGTGTCGCTTCCTTTCCTTTTAGCATATGAATATACAAAAGCCTAATTTGGGAAATAAAATGTTTTCTCAGTGTACGATTTCCAATGACTGTGGTAATGTCTTTGGTTTTTTCTTGCAAATGTTTTGGCAAGAAAGGTAAGTCTAGCATATTCTCATGTCATGTTGTTAAAACAAAGCTATGTAGCATGATGACTGAGGAACCAGTAGCAACATAGCTATCATAGCATGAATTGAACAAGCCAGCTTGAAATCCTGTGTAAATACTTGGCAGCTGGTGCCCAAGCTACTTTGCCAGCTCCAGAGTTCAGTGTAAAAACATTCTCTGTTTATATAGAACTGGTTTGACACTGTTTTTCTCTTGAAAATTATCTCACTGGACACAGTCATGCTGGCTAGGACAGAAGGAAGCTTTAACCATTACTGTCTGATTTCACCAGTCCTTGCAAGCTCAACAGAAACCTGAGCTGGTTCACAGTGGAAAGCTGTGTACTATAATTCAAGAGACAAGAGTTGAGCCCCTGGAAAGATTAGACCACGAAAGGACTTCAATTAGCCTCCTCATCATTGCAGCACTAGTAGAGGGGATAACAAAGCAGGCTGGTAAGTTGGTAGGTGAAGGTGGAATGCAAAAAGTCAGTGTTAATACATTGTTGAGAAGAGTGGCATCTGGAACAAAACAGGAGATCCAAACACTTGAGACAGTTGTTCACAAGGAAGAGTTCTCTAACAAGCTGATACTATTTTATGTGGTATCTTTCTGTTTTCTACCTTTAATCTAATGTCAGTAGATAGATGATGTGAGCTGGTAGGCCAAGTTTCTCTTTCCAAATGTGAGAGCAGGCATGGGAGCAGATCCATGGGATGACTGCTGCTGGAAATGGGACACCCACTCCTGCCCTTTTCTTCTCTGCACTCAGCTGCAAGGGTTTCTCACACCTCTGTTTTGTTTAGGCACAGCACCTGTCCTAGTGTGATCACTTCCCACATCTGCAAAATGGGAATAATGCACCCATTTTTTGAAAAATGCATCAAGAATTACCAGCATGAACTTCAGAACAGGAATGGAAATTATTGTTATATCAGTTTTACATGCTTCTACTTGCTTTGTGACAATGTCCCATGATCACTTCATAAATTGCTAATTCTGAGTTTCTAAGAATTATAGTTATGTTCCTGTTTGCATTGGATAGACACATACCAAAGCTTTCATGCCTGGTATCCTCGTTACTCCTTACAAAGACATTTCTCGTTTATATACATAAATAATGAGATAGAAAAATGTTAAAAGGATTGCCTGAAAGCTGCAGATCACTTCAGGCAATAATTATTTATCTGCCCACCATTTTGTCTTAGTATATTTTATTCTCTCTCAGTCTATATGTAACAACAAATTACTTAGCAGAATCAAAACTGCTTATTTTAAACTTATAATGCTCTCTTTTGGCCAGTACATAAGCAAAGCTGCACAGTGTGGGACATGTGCACACGCCACGGTTGGTAATCTTTTGGTGTTAATTTATTTACATGCATCTGGTTGCTTTCCTAATAGAATAGAGCAGTCTTCCCTCACTAATGAAAGTGATAATGGGAAAATTGTTTGAGATGTTATAATGAAAGCCAATATATCATGATGTGTCTTTAGCAGAGTGGGTTAAGCATGAGTACCTTGTGCGCTGTTTCTTTCACCTGTACAGTACAAAATTTGCACTAAAAATTAATTAGCATTTTACAGAGTCAACATTAACTAAATATCCTTGACATATTCCCCATGAGAGGATAATGTCATTAACCTCTTTTACAGATGAGGAAGCAACATTGGATTGTAACTCCATTGCCTCCTGTAGAGTTATTCCAGAATTACACCAGTAGAAATAAGACTAACATTAGTCCTCAAAGAACAAGTTGCTTGCTCATTGTCATCCAGTCACAAAGCTACACACTGAGGATGAGAAACAGAAGACACCCCTGTTTCCTTTGCTATTATAATAAGACTTTCTACTGGAATAGCATCTATAAATTTTTATTTAGGATGTTTAAAAAACCCACACACCACCACAGAAACCTAAATTTTTCTCCTGCTTGTGTCTAGAAATAATTGTTGTGTCTAGAAAGGTCTGCATCCTATGGAAATAAATTAACAACAATAAAATTTTTTATTAACTCCTACTTGTCCAGAAGTGTGTTTTTTTCTGGGTAAATTTAACAGCAGAAAAGAATAATGGGCTTCCAAAGGCTGCCAATGAGCAAAGAAGGTAAATTAAAGGCCTTTTATATGCAAATAGTTAATTATATTTGCGGATGGCATTCTTATTTATTTTTTCTCTCTTCTTTTTCTTTTTTTTTTTTTTTTTTTTTTAATTGAATTAAAAAGAACAATGGGACATCAGTTACTTTGGTTTATGTATGAATACCAAGAATTCACTTTCAAGTTATAGTTATTCCAGAATCCTAGCGGTACCTGTCAGCATTTGAGGTCTGGAGTAATGTGGGTGTCTACTGACTTCCCTAGACAGAATGCTCTGCAGAATTTAGGGGTCTACACTATTTCTGATAAAATAGAAAATATTTTTGCAACACATGTATTCACTCCCAAATAAGTGGTGGCAACAGCATTATTTCTGAAGCAGTATAACTTGAAAACACTTACAAACATGTCTCCTAGTTAATTCTAATGTATCCATTATAAAAATTGTTAGCTCCCATTTATAATAGATTTGTTGAAAGCCTGGGAACTGAAGTTGAAATTCAGATGATCACAGAGGATCACTACCAGGCTTCATGTATAAGCCTCATTCAGAACAATGTTAAAGTCCCACTCATTAATCTCCTTGATTGGATCCGCCCTCATGTGGTGGCCAGAGTCCTGAGTGGTACTCTAAGAATTCAAATTCCCCTTGATATCAAGATACAAGATAACACTAACTAAATTTTGAGTATTCCAGATGAAATAGTATCTGATCTGCAGACTGAAAAACGGCTTTCTAGGTCAGAAACCAACATGGAGGCTAAATTTCATGATCCAGTTCAGTGATATCACCGACAGTACACAAATGCAAATTCTTACAGAATTTGGTCTGCTGAAATTAAAACTAATATTCCAGTGGGGTTTGGTAATCTTCTGAAAATTTAAAATAATTTAATATTTAAAATATGAAAATCTAAATAGGAAATAAAACATTTATTTCTTCCAAACTGTTTTTTTCACATGGAACCCCTTCCAAAGGTAAGAGTATAAGAATATCAATTATGTAAAAGTCTTTGCAAGACCAACTTTGAGGCAGAAAATTACATCCATTCAGATTTTAGCCAACTATAGAAGCTGTAGTCCATTTCCAAAAATTTACAAAGACTCAGAGGTTGAGAAAACTCTACTAATCTCAACAATCAAAGGCAACATTTCAAAGAGCATGGAGATGCCTCAGAGATGCCTTTTTCATAGTACAGTTTACCATCGGGGGTGATTTTTATCTATCTCCCGTGACAACACTTGAAAGCATGAGAGATGCTGGCAAGTTTAACAGATTTTTGGGGAGAAAACTTTTCCTCTTTAAACAGTAATAGCATCCTTCCTTTACAGTACATTAGAAATATATTAATTTCCTAGTGTTATCAAATAATCATGGAAGTGAATTCTGTTTCATTGGCTGATGTTTGCTTATTTAAGGTTAGGCATATCCCCTTTTATTTTTCAATTATTGCACTAGTAAAACACAATGGGGGTTAGATGCTAAAAGCAGAGATACAGATAATGAGATATAGTCTTTCTAGGGGAAATCTATGATTTATGTAATCTTATGGGGATCAAGGGGGGATGTGTCCCCATCCCACTTTCTGTCTGTTCTCTGCCTTCTTCCCCACACTGGTCACAGAGACACATGGTGAGAGACTGTTCTTTTTCAGTGTCAGTGTATCACCAGATCCACAGCATGAATAACCTTCCCCAGGGTTACATTCACCCACACCTAAAGCACTCAGCCTCCTGTGAAGCTTGCTTTCTAAAAGATGCTTGTCATAATATAAAACGGCAAGTCAATCAGGGATATGGCAAGATCAGGCCTGTGCTCAACCAATGGAATAGGCTTCGGAATCCTTTAGAATTGCACTCTCTCAGTTGACCTTGCAGCTTTCAAAAGCACGGACCAGGAACAGAGGAAAATGCTTGCTGCCAAGTTAAGCTTACTCACAGGATTTACCTTACCAGTTCCTTACAAAACAAAATGTAAAGTGCTGTAAGACAGCAGCTTGCAGAAGTACTGCAGTAGTCTCCAAATGAATGTGCACAGCTCTATGACCGCAAACATGGTCCCAGTCTCCTATACCTCCCATTTATGCAGAATTTATTTTGACAACAAAAGGTGCCTAGGAGTTTGAAAGAGCTGTAGGATGAAGTAAATCTCCCAGTTGAGAAATAAGAATTTTCACATGCCCTCTCTTCAGAGTCTCATAGCTGCTGTGCTCTTCCATAGACTTTCATTTTGGACTTGGATAGACCAAACAAGGACTCCTCCAACTCCTTCTGTAGTCAATGGGAACAATTCAGGTTGACTTCAGTCACATTGGTTCAGGCCCCTTAATCTCCCTGCATGTACTTCCATTCAAACAAGCGAAAAACATTGATATTTTACTAGGGAAAAGAAGGATGACATGAATCTCTTTCCAAACAAAAGAGGTTTACAGACCAGTTGGAATTACAGCACATTTATTTTCTTTAAAGTTAATGAACAGCAAGATCCAATAATAATTCTATCTTATGCTTTTCATAAAGCTCTCAAGGCATTTCATAATCAATTAACAGCTCAAGCACGTCATCATTACAGAACATTTTGCAATAAGCCATTAGGAATTATTGTAGAGTGAGCTTTCCATCATCACTAAACAAACCACTACACAGCTAGGATCTACGCCAAGCAGGCTTTGAATTTTTTAATGAAGATTACATATTCCCTGCAAGCATAGGATAAATCCCTGCACCAGGGACTTTCTATTTGCCTTCTCCCCACCACATGCAAATTTTTTTATGTTTAGCCATTTCCCTGTACTTTGGTGAGATTAGTAAAATCCAATGCTTCTGTGCTGCATTACCTTCAATTCAGATCTTTATGACAAGATGGATCACAGTAAATGCAATATGAAATAGTTACAGTCATGGATTGAAAACCAGTCCCTAGAATGACTTCATGCATTTTCAAAGTATTTCTTAACGGATCTGCGAGTAGGACTCCCAAATAACCTTTTGCTGCCTGTTCTTAAAGTCTCGCTACTCCTTCTGTGTTTTCCAGTTAATAATTCTGGACATATCCCTACCTCCTCAGATTAAACACAGCGAAGAGGGAGACAGCACCCATGTAGGTTTTTCCAAGCTGTTGTCAGACATAGCAATTAAGTGCCTGGCCCTCACAGGTATTGAAGCAAAACAAGGCCCTTACAAGGCCCTTAAGAGTTAACTTAGAGCAACAGGCCTTGCTTTTAGTTAGAGTAACAAAGGAATTCTTTCTTTTAGCTGAAGATGATACCATACACCATAGGAATGCTTACACACCTACATAAAAGCACATAAAGTAAGAACACCCAGAGATAAGGAGCGAAAGCAGAGGCTTGGGTCCAAAACCTTGCAAAATACACCTTGGAGTCAGTGAAAATCAGGAAAGTTGGCAGCAAAATGAAGAAAGTTGAAAAGTTCAGAAATGGGT
>VYXB01005748.1:927909-939250 GCA_013397135.1 Pachyramphus minor
GCTTGCACTTAAACAGCTCCCTCGGCTGGCAATAGCAGGCTATTCCTTCTGCACCTGTGGTACTTGAGGCTTTCCCCACTAATCTGCCCAGCAACAGTTTATCCCTTCCCTTCTTACCTGCAGCGACAGTCTCATGTAAACATCGTGCTCTGAGATCAACTGCAGGAACTTACAGCATGATTTACAAGAAAAATAAAAAGCTGACTCCTTTAGATCTCTGACTTTTGGTCCCTACACTGACAGCATCACACAGGACAGAACTTTTAAGCTGTTTAAGCGAGACATGTTTTTGTTTTACAAAGACAGCACACAGTTTATGATTAATCTTTTGCATGAGAGACATGGCAGTTTCCCCACTGTTATGCAAGACAATATGGTTTGATTGCTTCTGCCTCCTGTCAAGTCTCCAACTGGAAATGTGTGATATGCAATGAAGTGCAGCAAAACAGATAAGAATTCGCTGAGGTAGTTAAAACAATACTGGAGTAATTAAGGATCTGTATCTGTACTAGAAACAAAATAAGCCTTTAATTTGGATGATTTGATTGATACTGCAGAATTGCAAAGCCACTGATGGCATATACCCTGTACAAAGTAGAAGATGTGCGTACAAGAGTTGTCCCAATAGGAAGATAGGAGAGTTGAAGAGCTGTACCAACTGGAAGATGAGAGATACCAAGAGCTGTCCCAATATGTGGGTAAGGGATACCAAGAGCTGTCCTAATGAGGAAATGTGAGAGTCTAATCCCAGTATGCCATGGGAAACCAACAGAGACCCAGAGCTGTCCCAAGGGGAATACGAGACAGATGAAGACCTGGCCCAATTGGAAGATGACATCAGCTATAACATCTGGGACAACCCCTTGGGCCAGGTGAATGGTTTGTCCCCAGAGCAGAAACAGGAAGAGAAAACTGTTCTTGCAGCAACTATAGCAGCAAGTTATATAGTGACAGGCCACTATATTCTTGCTAATATGTATTGCATTGTTATTATGCACTTAGACCTGTGGCAGATGTAGCAACAACAAAGAAGACTGAATGCCAGTGGCAGACAAAAACTAGCAGCAACTGAATATATAAAACATGAAGAATTCTTTCTATACACATCACATAAATAAAAAGTAAAAGAAAAAAAAGCCAAGAGCTCATTGTTTCCCTGTACCAAAAAACATTAGGAACTATCTAGAAGAGCAGTACTGAACCATGAATAGCTCTTATTTATGATATATCATGCAGCCACAAAAAAACCCCAAACAACCTGCTGTGCTCAAGAAGGCTCAGAATCTAAGCAATGGAGTGAAGCTTACTGCTAGGCATCTGATACATCATTCCTGTTCTTTTGCCCTTGGTATCCTTCCTGTAACCTTATAGGGATTGATCCCCTCCTGTGTCCAGCGGCACTTCTTTTACACTCAAAAAGAATCATTAATTCCCAAATCTTTAATTTTATATTTGCAAAGTAATGGGCCCTCTTCTTTAGAGAAGAAACACAGTATGTGCACAACTGTTAAGTTACACCCATAGCTGTGCAGTCTATGCAGTGCATGTGGAAAAAGGGGAAAGGGTGGAAGCATAGACTCCCATTGGCTTCAAATGGAATACGTGACAATAAAAGAAAAAAAATCTCCTTCAAAAAGATCAAGGAAAAATAAATGAAACAATTCCCTCCAAAAGACATATTACTTCTCCTTCTTTTCCCTCCTGCTAACCATGCCTTGTCTTGCATGCAGGCGTCATCTCTGTTTTCGATGAGGGAGATACTCCTGCAGTGTAGCCTTGCTCAAACTGAGAATATTCCTACTGTATCTCCTAAAGTGATTGTATCAATTGATCCCACTCATCATCTGGAGATTGCTGTGCATGAGCCAACCCCAGCTTTCTGTGTTGTCAACTGAATGATGCACATTGCTGACAAGCTCGACAAAACCGGCCATTTCACTGTGGTGAGCTGCAGAGTGACTGAGCCGGTGCAGAATTCCGGCAGTCTGCTTTCCTCAAGAGCTACTGCTTCACATTCCCTTAGTGACACAGCGAGTGTTAGGGCTGATCTGCCCTCATTCCTTCTGCGTGAATAAAACACAAACCACTGCAGTGATTATTTCTAAATAACGATTAACACCAGAGGAAGGCACACTAATATCAGACATGGTCTTGTGACGACTGTACTGCTACAAACTGCTTTAGATTAGGTTCAAGGCTAAGCTCCGTTGTGCCTGCTGGATGCTCCTGATAAGTGTTTTACCTAACAGCTCACTGATAAGGATTTGAGTCTGAATGCAGCCCAGGACAGAAGTACCCCAGTTGCTTTAGAGGTTTGAGCTTGTTTTCCCTTGGAAGTGCCATAATGTCAAAGTTGTAGAGCCCTCTGAATTTCAGTCTCCCCACTTTTGCTGCGGCTATTCCGCTGTGTGTAGAATAATTGATATTAACAGGGACCTGAGAGAGTATGACTTCTAACTTAGTGATTAAGGAGAGCACTAGAGATGGCATGGGGTTTCTTATCTGTTCTCCAGGGAGTATATGAGCTTTAATTTAGTGAGTATGTTATTGAAAATTTAAGATGAATGCTAGGCAGGCAATGTACAATGACACACTCTTAAATTTGTTTGTAACACTACTCAAAGGTGAACTGCTGTGGTAAAGGAGCATCTTTACCACTCAATTCTCTGATGTGGATCACAATTGGATTCTGGTGCCTTCTGCAGTGATTTCAAACTGTGATCAGTGCAATACTCTGGCATAATGCACATTTTTGGAGGATCAAGTGCAACCACACAGGTGTAGTGCAGTGGAGCATTTTCCTCTAACTACAACTAAAGGGGAAGAGCTAGGCAACTCCATGCTCCTTGGATGCACAGAGGGTTGTGCAGTCATTTTAATCAGCTCCTGTTCCACTGTTGCGGAACAATGTCAAGATATGGCAAGCTTCAGTAGGTCTCTAAGACAAAATGAAACCTATTTCCAGTTGTTAGGGTATTTTTTTAATGATCTTGACACATAACACTTATGAAAAAATTATTAATACAATTATTGGGCATGAGAAGAATATTCTCATTAATTTCAGGGGGTCACAGAAATGACTTCAAACCAAAAGTCTTCACCTTAAAGAATTATTGATAAATTAAACTAGTCACACTTTTTAATATAAACAGTTTCCAAATTTTGCTTGGAAAGCACCATTTCTACAGAAGTGGGGGGTTTATGTGAAATTATCAATTTCAAAACAATTTCTATTAGGAAATACTGAAAACCTTTCTCTTTCAGTATTCTCCAAATTAGAAATGTTTGACCTCAACACTGTATGCCATTTAGTAATGAAGTTCATATAAAAAAATTAAATTGAAACAAGATATTTGAAATACATTAAGGAAAAACATGGGAAGTTGTCTAGAATGATTTTTTTTAAATTTAAAAATTTAACAGAGACAGTTCTCATCCCACTCATCTCCCTACCCATCAGAAAAAGAAGAAACTTTTTTCCCACTTGGAATAAGGAAAACTTCTGTCCCATTTGGAATAAGAAAAGGTTATTTCAAGATTTTCACAGACTGAAAAAGATATTTCCCAGCCAGCTCTACCAAATAGACTACTGTGTCTCAGAGTTGTAAATACAGCTTGCAAATCTTGCAGCTGTTTTTTATTTACAGTGATGGTAAGGTATCTGTCTAGGTAAGTCAGGTTTTCCATGACAACAGTGTGTACTTCTACATTTCCAGCTACTGGTGGTTCTTGAGAACACAAAAATAACAGAATACAGAAAGAGAACCTTACAGGAAAAAAACACAAAAACAAAAACAAAAAAACCAGCAAGAATCTCAAAAGGCAGAATTAGGTAATGCATTGTGTAGCTGAGTATATTCAAGTAGATAATTGTATTGGTATTGACTCAGTGTAACCATCTCTCACAAACGAATGCTTTGCATGACTGGTTTTCTGTGAGTATAAATGCATTGGATTTTTTCTTGTTATTGAATTTTATAAGGAAAAAACCCAGCTACATAGATGGAGGTGAAGAGAACTAATCCCTAATATTTTATATGAGAGGAAGTATGAAACATACATAGCATTGAATCCATATGTAACTAGAGATTATTTGAATTGCTAGGGTGCATAATCATGTTTATCTCCACTGGAAGAAGATCCAAAGCTAGAATTCCAAATCTCAAGCCATTAGGAATGTACTATTTCAAATATCCCCACCCCTGAGTGTGGGTTTCCATGTGGGTCCAGTTTCAAAACAGAATTTCATGCCCCCCTCAGCTTGGTGAGATTGCTCCTGTTGTCCCTCATGCTGAGTAGCACCTGCTCCTGGAAGTTATTAGACTGAAGGAGAAGGGGGTAAGAGTATCCCCCCTCTTCACTTCTCACAACACTGAAAAAAAAGAAGTGCAATATGTATCTCTGCATTATAAGTATAGAACTTTGAGGGAAAGAAATAAAAGTTATGAACTTGGCCTCTGGGATCCACAGGACTGAATTATTAAGAATGGCCACAGATACAATGTTAGATACTATATTCACGGATAGAATGTGGAGAAAGACTTTGGAATTGTGCCCAAAAAGTACTGCTTATACAAGACAGTTCCTTATGCTTCTCCTAAAATCTCCAAGTCTGATATTAATACATAAAAAGGTTTGGGGGTGGAATTAAACTCACACAGTTTTATGAGGGACAGGTCTTTACTGCCTAGTTCAATTTGCATGGCAATATAACCCTCACACTCTTAACCCTCACACTGCTTAAGCTTTCAAGAAATGTGGTAGTTGGGAAGGTCTTTACAGTCAAGTTACAAATTTCAGTGACAGGTAAACAGGAATCAAACATTCTCTTTTTATCATGTTATGTATGGAAATGTTTCATAATGCCATCATTAAAGATATTCCTGGAACCAGCTGATCTACAGCCAGAACCTACTCCACTCCTCCACCCAACTGCAAGCATAACTCCCCAACCCTTCCCTTCTGACATAAACACATACATCCACCTTATAGTCCAAGCCTGACTGACCTCTCTTACTAGGCCAAAAGCTGGCTCATGAACTAGACATTCCACCAGCCACTCCAAAATCTTCACCCTTTCTAGCCACCAGTCCACGCTACCCAGCATCTCACTTTTGATTGTTTTGGTGGAGGAAAAGATATAGAAAAACACATCTGTCCAGTTTTGCCCAGGCAAGTGAGAGGCAAGGAAGAGAAAACTTTCTAATCGCTTCAGAAAATCATCTGAAGCACTGAGATATGACATACCCACACTGGTCTATTACAGAACTGCAAGTAGTATGAGCAAGGCAAGGACTGTGGACACAATTCTGCTCACTATGCCATGATCCACAAAGAAAGGAAACGCATCACAGATTTGTGGTTCCCGAGACCAAAAGCATAGTGATATCCTCCAGCCAATAACCTCAGCCACAGGGGCTGTAGATTCCTTCCAGACAATCTAAGCATATTTTGTAAAACGATATTAACTCCTACTTTGAAAAAAGCCAAGTTACAATGATCTACCACTTTCTTGTTAAAGTACTCTACTGTTTAATTATTCTCACAGACTGCATTTTATTTCAAGGTTGAATCTATCCCACACCACTTTTGCAATGTCATCAAATGTGAAGACTCATCACATAGTGATATCTATGTCACAAAAGCACAGGAAGGACCCATATTTCTGCTAAACATGCTAAGCACAAAGCTGGATAATACTGCCATGTAATTTTCTAATGATACCTGGAGATACCCACACTCCCTTTGATTACATTATTTTACTTCCCCAGTCACTGTAGGGTGATAATCAGGGAAGCAGGAGGAAGCAGAAGACTCTATGATGTGCCAGAAAGAATAAAGGACATGCTGTAAGCATCTGTGTGCCAAAAACTACTGGATCTTTCAACAGATCATTGAGCAGTCAACAGCTCTGGTCTGGAAATAGGTTGATTGTTTAGATAAAAGTCCACAACCAAACTGGTCCTTTGGTTATCTGGCTGCTATGATTTTGGAAAAATATAAAAGATCTCACAGCATTAGTACATTTATATGCATAAGGCAGGCAAATTATCTGCTGAAATACATGGAGCTTCACATTAACTTTTAGAACGAAAGCATTTTACACATAAGTTCCTCCAAAACATTTTGTCCTCTAACATCAACAGCAACAGAAGAAGTTGATGGCTGGTGTGAGAATCTTAAAGGAAGTGACAGCAAGTGTTTGCCAGTTAAGTATATTTTTATGTCAAGAAGAAAAAATAGAAAATGTCAAAATATACCTAAAAGTAACTACAGCATGTAAGCTAATAGAATTAATTTGCACTTTATTCTTTAAAGGTCTCGGCTCTTCCTGTAAATAGTCAACTTCCTTCAATTCCTAAAAGATAATAAGAGTTGAAAGCATTTAGTAACTTCCAAGACGTTACTCAGCACTCCACCACAGTGTTTATAGTGCAGAGTTTGAAAGTCTGACTGGTATGACAGGTTCTTCAGAGAGAAAGACATCTTGAAACAAAGAAAATCTTTTCTCAAGTGTATGTCTTAAGGGATTCACCGTAAATCACCTAACTGTTAACATATTTAGGTTGACTGAATGTGAGAATGTTATATGTAGACATCAACTTTCCAAATGGCTGTGATTTAGAGAGCTGCAGGTGTTGCTTTTGTAAATTTCATATGGTTCGGTGCCAAAGGAGGACACAGCGTGAAAAATTACAAGCAGATCTACCAAAGCATTTTTATTTTCACTAGGCTGTACTGAAAAAAGCTTTGTCAATGTCTGTGACTTATCTTTCCACTTCTGTAAAACATGACACTAGATGAAACTGTCTAATCTGACTTTTAGTCACAATATTTAGCTACCTGAAAGATAAAGTATAATGAGACACTGTACATTTCTCCTTTTTCAGTCTTTCTAAGTTTTGGAACTCTGAGCCTTTGAAAGCAGATGACACATTCAATTATTATCAAGTAAATTTTTTATCTGTCATTTGATCACTTGTGACAGCAGATGAAATGTAAAAAGACTAAACTTGCACTACAGAATTAGCCTGAAAAATATAATAGTTAGTGTATCCAACATACAAAATGTAAATTGCCTGTCAGGAGTTTCTAAATAATATTTTTATATTTTTCAGGTAAGATCAGGCAAAGTTTGCATTTCTATAATGTCTTTCAGAATGTTACACATCATGTCCTGCTGAAAAAGGAATTCTGAAGTCCAAGAGTTCTGCTGTGATCTGGAGTACTAGGGACAAAGGATAGTGTCTTAGTGTGTTTTAGTCTTAGTTTCAAATGCCTAGTTAACAGCAGCAGATGAATCCAGTCCTTTGTTTTCTATAAAAACTCACATCTTCTTCTAACACTTATTTGAGGCTCTAAACTGAGCAAACTGTTGTAACTATGAAACTGTTATCCAGAAAAAAAAGATTTCTGCAGGATGGTGACAGTACAAACCAATTTTTTGACCTTGTCAATATGGCATGGCTTTTTGTTTGAAGAGCTTTTTCAACAGTTTGTAAAGTCAGAAGAAAATGCTGTGATCATTTACTCTTGCTTTCTGTATATATAGAGGTCATCATAATTTCCGGGCCCAAATCAGAAAAGCATCCTGTTTCAATTTAGACATTATTAGTATTGACAATTTTTAAGTCATATCAGATGTATATTACTCCCCTTGTTTATTTTCTTGCATGTTTTTAATCTCATTCTTAGTCTGAAAATGTTGAGCTTTAACTTTAGTTAAATAGTCTGTTCCTAAGATCTGCTTCCCTACATAGTTACTTCCAGTTCATAGCTGATGTGCTCCATAAAGCATCTCTTTGATACACCTGTTCTACCATAGTTAGATTGAGCTCCAAATGTATTCTCTCCAGAAGAGAAAGAGTATTATAGTCTCTGGGACCGTTCAGTGAGTGACATCTATAATGAAGCCATCTCTGAGAACATAGATTAAGAGCCAAGTGGATTTCTCATTTTTCCAAGACTACCAAACTACTTTCAGACAGTAATAACTAATTGTCATTTGTGTTCTGAAGTAGCTGCTGAGCTAGAAAAGAAGGCATTCATTGTCCATCATCTCAGGTACCATTGTTAACAGGACATAAAAATTTCTGGGCCTTCTTTCAGTACTAAAATTACTCAGAATTTGTCTTTGACTTCACTGGCAACAGAGAAGTCTTGTAAGATGAAATCCATCTCACCCTGTTTTAAATATCTAAATCTGATCTACTTTTTATGTACTTTTTTTTGTCAGTAAGAAATAAATAGGCACTTCCATGGCACATCCATCCCACCCAAAACTTGACAGATCATCTAGTCTGAGTGTTTGTGGCAACTGTATATGAGATTTCCATGTTAAATCTCTCTATTTAACATAAGAAAAAGAAGACTGATTATGAGATTTAGGGGATGTCTCACAGAAGTATGGTATGAACAGAAAACAAGAGTCCAGAGTAAATCTAAAGAAAATGTAGATCCAAAAAAAAAAAAAATCAAAGAAAGGTAAAGGAGTTCTTAATAGGCAAAGTCACCAGCACTCAGAGGTGCAACTGCACAGAGGTGGAAAGTATCTGTCATAAGAGTGCTGTGGCTCCAGCACACATTTGAGAAAAAGAAGTCCAGAACTGCTGGAGTTTATGAAAATCACAAATTGAGTGTCTTGGCAAACAACATTTGTTTCTTATTATCAGGAAATATTTTGCAAATTGGGAAAGATATAACCTGGAAGGTTTTGCCTACCAAGTTCTCAGAGAAGGAAAAAATTCTCAAGGGAAAGGGCCTCGTAGGGCCCTTGCAGGGTGTTGACAACACACCAGTGTTTTGGCTACTGCTGAGCACAGCACCAGGACTGTAACATTCCTTCCTCAATTGAGGGCAAAATCCTGCGAGGGGACACAAGTAGGCCAGCTGACCCACATTGACCAAAGGGATATTCCATACCATATGACTTCAGCTCAGATATAAAAGCTGAGGCAAGGAGCGGGAAGGCAGGCATTCATTGTCTCCAATGGCTGCCTGCTGAGGAACAATTACCTGTGCTGAAGCCCTGCTTCCAGGAGTGGCCAACCATCGCTGCTGATGGAAGTAGAGAACGAACTGGGTTATCTTTCACTTTGCTTTTGTGTGCAAGCTTTCACCTGGCTTCGGCTTTAATAAACTCCCTTATCTGTACCCACGAGTTGTTTTCAATCTTACTCTCTCTCGTCTGCCTTGGAAGGGGAGTGATAGAGTGGTTGAGTGGGCACCTGGTGTCCGGCCAAGGTCAACACACCACAGTTTATTAAAGAACAGTCCAATGTCTTAAATGTGAACCAAACCTTTTACTGAGGTGTTCTGCAGACTCCACTGCTGCAATCAATACTCCAAAGAGCTCTATTTTTCTTGGACAAGAAACATACATATATATGACATTCGAGGAAGCCAGGTGAATAAATCAATAGCTAAACAAAAATGCACTTAATCATATCTATTCTGGACAGATGCAAATTGGAAAATCCTATATGGCCCACGTATTGCCTTCTGCTTAAAGCTTAGAAATGAAATTTTGTTTCCTAAATGGCAACATTCTATTGCTGAGCATCACTGAAGCTGGAGTGATCAGTAGGAATCAACTGTGTGCCAGCTAGCATTAGACAGGTCTGTTGCTCAAACTGGAATTCAGGTATGTTTGTTATTGGAGTATTTTAGCATAAATACATAACTTAATAGCCAACAAATTACGAACTTTGTAAGTTTAGCAGCTTTACTGGCATATGTAGCAAAGATTCACACATTCACTTTAAATCTACTTGGCTGCATTTTCTTACCTAGAGTCAGCCCAAGGAGGAATTTAATATATACACATAATTTATCTTTCCTTAATGGTTTTAAGCGGTGACCATTACTAGACATTTCTCATGGTGCTGCAAGTGATCATTAAACATACATAATAGCCCTACTAAATGAGTAGATAGCTCTAATGCCAACATTTTCTGCATTCAGAGGTACATTTGTGCATGGAATGGCTGCTATGCTTAAAGGTGTACCTTTACTTGACATGACTTGATAAAGCCCTTTGAGATAACCACAGTGCGAGAGATGTTTTAGAAAAACACATTTTTATTTCTTTTCTGCTTTAGCCCTAAGCGGTTGAGGATTATTTGAACATCAGCAACAGCAGTTCTTTACGACTTCAAAGTCAGATTCTAACCTGAAATTGGCAGCGCACCTCGAGATTAAAAATCTGCCCAGCACTGTAAGAAATGGATGTTTTCAGCATAAAGAAGAGCAATAGGAGTTAACAACACCACAGTCTAATATCACTGAATTCGAAGGTATATTAAGGCAACACTAAGGTGCTTGTCATGAACGCTCTTGCAGGAAACATGTAAAGGATGAAAACCACTAAGCTTGGAAACAGTTTTGTAGCTGTTATTAACCTGGAAGAAGGGTGAGATTCCTTGACCTTTTCAGTGAAAACCTATGTGTCAGGCACTCTGCAACCATGAAGCCAACTAATGTCTTTTATTTTCAAAATGTGTAATCCTGACAAGAAGAAAGCACAAATAGATGTCTGAGATATTCTATTTTTCTACCAGTTACAGCTACTGTCTGTTTGAGGAACACAGTGAGACGTTTCTCCTAAGTAAGCAAGCAGAGTGTGTCTGTCTTGGAGTGAACCTAAACTGGGAAGCAGCTGCAGGTGTTTTGGGGTCTTGCTCGTACAGAGGTAACAGAAATTCAGGCTGCATTCGACAGGGTTCCTCAGCAAACCCCGTCTCCCTGCTCTCCTCAGTAAGCCCCTGTTCCCGAAGGAAGTGGAGCCTGCTCTCCATTTTTATTTTAGGCCCATTATCGCAGATTGATCAACTCAACAGGCACTTCCATCCTGCTGATACTGCAAGAAGGCAACCCTTGTGATTTCACCTTATTTTGGCATGCTCCTTTTTAACCTCTCTAACCCCTCCTGCGCGCCTGCCCCACGCAGCCAGCGGGACGATACCTGAGGGGGCCGGGTGTGACTCGCACAGCCCACAGCCCCGCGGCACTTCCCTCCTGGAGAACCTGGGGCCGTGCTCCCCCGGCGGGCGGCGGGGCCGGGGCGCGGCTCGGGGCCGGCGTGTCTCTCGGCGAGCGGCAGAGGGCGCCCCGCGTTCCGCAGAGCGGGGCCGGGAGGAGCCTCCGGCGCGGCCGGGGAGGGACGGAGGGAGGGCTGGAGCTGCCACGTCCTCGGCGCCGAGCGGCGGGCGGGGAGCGNGCGGCGGAGCGGGGAAGTTGCCGGCGGCCGGCGCTGCGGACTCTGCCCCTCTCCCGCCGCAGCCCTTCCCTCCCCGTCCCTCGGGCGAGCGCAACTCCAAGTAAGGGCACGCGACGGTCCCGC
>VYXB01005748.1:939295-1033049 GCA_013397135.1 Pachyramphus minor
TGGGTGGGGGAGGCGCTGGGAAGGGGGCTGCGGGGAGCACTGTGACGGGGCGCGGGTCGAGCCCGCGGTGTCCCGGGGGAGCCGCGGGGGGCAGCGGGCTCCGCTCCAGGGCGGGACAACTTCCCGCGGACTTTGGCTCCGAGCGCTCCGTCCCGGCGGCCGGGGCGCCGCGGTTAAGCCCGGAAAGTTTTGGAAGGCGGTGGGCGGGCTGGGTGCCGCGGCGGAGAGCCCAAAGCCAGCCTGGCTCGGCTCGGGCGGGCGGGAGCTGCTGCCGGGCCACGCTGCCGAGCCCCCGAGAAGCACCGCTGAGAGGTTAACGAGGAAAGTAGCTGTTCAGATGACTCACAGAAGACTTTCGGGGTTTGCGTGGTTTTGCCCTTTTTTTTTTTTTTTTTTTTAAGTATTCCTAATTTCAGTTCCCAGTCGCGAGTACAGTTGTGCCGGGAAACGACCGAGACCTGTGTTTAAGCAACAGTGTTGCTTTCCCAACTGTGTTGTGTTGTTTTTTTTTTTTGGAAGCATTAAAAAGTGACCCAGGAAAGAATCAAAACAATCTGTTCTGAATGTAAACACGTGGGGTTTGTTTTTCCTTTTAAGCACCGTGCCTTTATTTGTACGTGTTTTGTCCCTGCGATGAGTAGAGGTGAGTTCGGTGCATAGTTTTGTCGTTCTCTTTATTGTTGGTTACCTTAAAAACATTTATTTTCTGCTGTTTATGGTGTGTTATGTTTCAAAGCTTTCTTTTATTTTCTCTACTGCTTTAAATTTTCTCGTGTGACAGAGATTTACATTCCAGGATCCCTATCCTGCCTGAAATTTGTATGATATTTTTATCAGTCTGTGTGGTACCACCCTGGGCCGGACCTCTTGGGGTTTCCATATTTCTCTCCGTTTTGAAAATCTGATTGTCAGTTATTTTTAGCTTTGTTCAGAATTTCCTCCTTCAAATGAACTAGAAGTCTTAAAGGAATTCCCTGATGCCCTGTTAAAAAAAAGTGAAGTGAGTTTCTCATTGGTACATTTTTAATAACTTTTTGCTCTCCTTCACTCTCTTAATTGCCTTTTAGTGGCCTATTTATGACATACAGGCCTCCTAAATTGAAGCTAAGAAGAAAACTGATTTTAGATTGTTCTTAACCGTTGTTGATTTCACTAATCTGTGTCAGATAAATGAACTGCTCCTTGTTACAGCAATTTTAGCCCCTAGTTTCCCTCATGTTTTGTGGGAAACATAGAAATGAGAATCTACTAACAAGAATTTTGAGTGCAGCTGTCAAATACCCCCCCAATATTTTGAAGCAGGAACTACCTGTTTCTTTATTGCTTTTTTCCAGCGTGGACTTGCACAGGTCTCTATTCAGCTCTTTGAGACGGTTTTGGTGGAGCTGTTGGTCCCAAATGCACGGTGACTCAGAAGAGCATGGACAGCACTGGCAGACATGCAGAAATAAAGACAAGCCATTAGCAGAGCCAGGCATTTTCAGATGCTGCCAGGGTGGACATTGGAAAGCTCTCTTAGGGAGTGCTTAGCACACATAACACCCTTTTGTGATATGATTGGTGTTCACAGACCGATGGGTCTGGTTTGTGGAGACGTAAGATGTTTAGTAGTGGCTGTATGTCCCCACCTCCTGTTTGTGAAACACTATCAGAGCTTTGTAGCTACCCCAGAGTATCAGACATAGGTGGAAGTTGGCCTGTGTGAGGTGACAGCCCTCAGTCATGCTCTCTAGGTGATCATGGGCTTGTCACTGCTTGTTTAGATGTGTGTGTGTGCGGTAGCTGCAAGAGAGAGGACTATATGCACATTGGTTGCTCCTATATCCATATGCTAGCAAAATACTTCAATATGCTTTTAAAAATCAAATCATGGTTTTCCGTGCATTAAATGAACAGGGAAATGCTTTTGCCTATATATATATGTATAAGATATACATGATGATTAGGTGATATGACCTACCTTATTATTCGATGGTAGATAAACTATACACTAAATCTTTGACCATGGCAATGTAATGCAGGTTCTTTGGTTTTGTTACAAATTTTCCTCCTCCATCGTCTTTCTCCTTTTCCTGTCACCTTGAAGCTCAACAAGGATTGTCCTGGTGGTGGGGTCCCACCAAGAAGCAGTGGTGAAGAGATGATGAAGGAATTTCTCCATGAGGGGTGACAGGCATCTGCATTCAGCCGGTAGCACTGCTGTCGTAGGGACTGCACTCAGAGAGATACACTGATATTTTACAGTGGTATTGGGGTTTGAGGGGACTGACCACTAGTTTTCTCTGCTGAACTGGGATGGGTTTTGCTTTCACAGCTACAGCTATGTTGCAGCTACTCCCAAAGCTGTCTGAGCCCTTCAAGAATGGATCTGGCATCTCTTGATTCAGCTACTTTGGTGCAGGTGCTCCAGAATAAAATGATCTTTGTCTCTGTACTAATCTCTCCATCATGGATTGAAAGAAGCATCTATGAATAGATTGCTATCCATGATGTGCAGTTTGTGTTGCATGCCAGTATGGATTTCTCTAGTTTTTGACTGATTATGGAAATCCTGTCATGCTTGGAGAAATGTCCAACAAAGAGATCTTGACTGTTGTCTTCTCTGGAGATTCCCCCAGGGCTGATTTGCTGTACAGAGCTATCGGAGCAATGGCAGGGCTGTAAGACCACAAGTTCTGTAACCAGGTGAGATTGTTTTTCACAGGGTGATAGATCCTGAGAGGTCTCCGTGATTGTGTTGTTTTATGTTGCTGCCTTTTTGGTTTTTGGTTGTTTTGTGGTTTGGTTTTGTTTGTTGTTTTTTTTTTTTTAATTATAGCAGTAACAGCTTTAGAGTAAGTGCTCCATAAAGCTGAGAAGTTACTTTCCTTTTTGCTCATTATGGGAAAGAGTTATTTTGACAGATGTGGGCTCTGTGAGGATTTGCTGAGCTCTTAATCCTGTTTGTGGCTAATAGGCCATGCTAATGTGGAAGGGCATCTCTTTCAGTATATAAAGGTCTTAACTGCTCTCCACCTTACGGAAATGTGGTGTTAAAATGCTTTAATTGTCTTAGCAGTAGTGAAAGGCCATGAATTCATAGATGTAGAACCCTGCCTTTTTTTTTTTTTTTTTTTTTCAGATGGAGTTTTGTTAAGACAGACCCTAAAATAGTTGCTGTAAGCAACAGAGGAACCAGGCTTTGTATATTGAATGGGGCAAATAGCCAGAGATCAGGTATTTGTGAGTTCTTTAGGCACACGTGTATCTTGAGAGGATGAGAATGTGTGCTGGTATTCTCTTTGTTGTCTTTTGCCCTCTCACTAGTTTAATTTCAGGGTTGTTTAGATTTGGTGGGGGTTTTTTTCTTTGTTTTCATCCTTCTTTGTTTTTTGTCTTGTACACTGGTTTTAGGTGCAAAGAAGTTAGTCACTTCTTACTCTCTTTAAAGTCCAAGCTCTGTGCTCTAGGAAGTCAATGTATCTAGAAGTTTCTGACCCCTGTTGTCATTAGAAATCTTGTAGGATTTCTCAAAATATCGGGCATGCCCCAATCAAAGTGTTAAAGTTCTGAAAGTGCAAGTATAACTTTAAGTATATTAGCAACTTGTCAGAGACTTATTTTTCTAGTCCATCAATATGCTGGTCAAAACTTAATCTAAATAAGATAGTGTGCAGTGACAGGACTTCCCACTGCAGTTTCATGTGTGTTACAAAACACCACTTTCCACCCTGTATAATTAATGTGTGCTATTTAAGTAGCTACGTCATTGATGGGGGCTACATTCTTGGGGGTCAAAGGAGTTCCATTGTGTAGTTTTGTGATGAGATGCTTTGGGGATAAAAAGCTTCTGAGCAAAGTGTCTGCTTGCCTTCCTGTTTGCTCATATGCGGTATTAAAGGCACATGCAAGACAGGGACCATCGTTCCACCACAGTTCCATGTTAACCAAGCATTCAGTGGGAGATGTTGATAATACCAGGAACTGGAGCTGGGCTTGTAGGTGGAACATGGAGGGTGAGTGATTTGTGACACTGACTTGCAGTATGCAAGACGCTTGATTTTTGGGTTTCTCTTGAGTGGAGGTTGCTAACAGTGCTACAGCATTCTGTTTGCCCCTATGTATAACAGCTGCTAGGGAAGGCTGCTTGCAAGACCATAATGCGTTCTCTACCGGGCTTATAAAAAGGAGATGGGAATACAGAAATTCAGTGGAAGTGTTCAACCTTGAGCAATTTTTTTTTTCTTTAAATAGGTAGTAAAAATAAGAGTGGGCTTCTCTCAGTCTTCTGCAGGTGCCTGTGGACCTGGAGGTAAAGGGACTTAGGAAAGGAATCTGACTGCATGCAAAGTGGGTAGGTTCTGAGCCACTCAGGTGGGTATTGACTTTCTGCTTTAATGGCTGGAGGTCAGAGGAGTTGAGTGTACAAGGTTTTGCGAAATGGCCAAGTGTGTGCTAGCAGGAATGCTGAAACGTACTTCGGACTTACTAAAGCCTGTGAACCTGGCTAGAACATGAACTCGTGCCCTAAGCCTTAGTGCCAGCTTGTCTCTGATCTGATCCCTTTCATGATTTTTATTTTATCTTGTTTGGATTGCATGTTTTCTATTAGACTTTTCTCATGATACTTCTCTTTGCAGTGTAGTTATTTGTATTTTTCTTTCCTATTTACACCCAGCTGTTCTTTGTCACTTTGTCTGATTTTATTTTTAATTGCATTGTTAGATTTTTCTCCTGTGCACTCCCGTGTTGTTTACAGTTGTTCTTCATTTATTCATCTTCTTATGTTTTCCCCCTTTTAACTCTTATCCTTAGAGGAACCAGTTTTACTCTTGGAGACCAACCCTTTTGTATTGATTGCCAGCTGCTTTTATTGAAACTAATTTGCATT
Organism: Pachyramphus minor; assembly: GCA_013397135.1. Taxonomy (NCBI): domain Eukaryota; kingdom Metazoa; phylum Chordata; class Aves; order Passeriformes; family Tyrannidae; genus Pachyramphus; species Pachyramphus minor. Next base: position 944,166 of record VYXB01005748.1, read on the forward strand.
CTCTGCTCTTATTGTGCTAGACAGAGGACTAGTGATTTTGAGTAAAGCTCTTTCCTGAAAGGCTTTGCTCAGAAATTGTCTCTCTATTTCACAAAAAGAGTGGAAAATAAAGAGTAGCATCAGTGCAAAAGCTGCTTCTGCCTAAACCAATGTGTTTGTGTCTGTGTCACAGAAAGAGTAGAAATGTGGCCTGCCCTGCTGCAGGGACAAATGACTTCTCCAGGCTGAAATGAGCTGGTGTGGTGAGGGGAGTGCAGAATGATGTGGCCTTATATTTATTTACGTGGGCAACCGTTAGACTTTGGCAGTAACAAATCCAATCCATTTTGATTGTGACTGTGTACTTTTGTTTATGAACACTTGTGTAGCTGTGATTTTCTTTTTTTTTCTATAGGCAAGTCTAAAAAACATTATGAATAGTGGAGATGAACTACAGTTAAAGAGTTGAAGAGCTGTGGTTGCGCAATGGTAAACTTGGGGAGGGAAAAAAGTTAAATTAGAGGAGGTGGCTGGGGAGAATTGAAGACTGGAAGTACCATCTGCCTTCAAATAGGCTTGTTTGATGAGTCTCTAATAAGTCTCTAATAAGGCTCTGGTTCCCTTACTAATTGCCAAGTATAAAAGCCTTGTGTTTGGGTCATGTTGATTTTGGCCTTTGTATCATGATAGGGCTATGGGCAATCATGACTTGGATGTACCAAACCTCAGGGTGTATATCTCCTTCTGAGACTGCTTTGGGTTTATAAATTGGTCTCGCTGCTTTTTCACCCAATGTCTTTTTGATTTTGTTCAACACCTTGGCTTTGTTTGTATATTTGGAAAGGAGTTCTCTAAACATGGTACAGTGCTTAGTACCAGGTCTGGAGGGGAGGGGTGTTACATAAATTTGTTATTAAAACTCACTGAAGTGTTTTGCCTTTCAAATGTTTATTCTTAGTATGGCTGCTTACTGGTAATTATGTGTCAATAGCATTGTTGCATCATGAAAGATCTTGTACTTGACTTTGACACCCAGCTAGAAGGATAATAAAAAGCAGGATACAGCTTTTAGTTATAAAAATGCACCCTCAAATACAGCTTAGGTACATGGCTGTCATGATACAAGTAAGATGGAAGATCACAGAGCCTTTTATTGGATGCCACTGGTGCCAGAATAAAATATGGCTCTGAGCTTGCAGTCATGCCACAGAAAGGCTTGGGAAATTCACCTCTGGTTGCTTGCTTTTGCAAATTTAGGTCTGCTTGGACAAAGCAGTACACTTGCTGTGCTGGGTCTGGCCATCAACTCAGCCTTCACAATGCAGCCTACTTCAAAATGGAAGAACATACAGTTAAACTGTAGAGTAGTTTAGGACAGAAACTAAGGATCAACATGTGTTTGAAGACGCTTGAGAGGTTTAGGTGTTGATGCTGCACATCATCAGAAAAACTCAAGCTTACTGAATTGATAATTTTTAAAGGAGAGGCTTGTAGTTTTACTATTATAATCTATGAAGTATGTCTGAAGGCTTGGAGACTTGGAGTTACTTGTGATGAAATACTTTAGCATAGAGCAAAAGTCTGCATGTCAACTTTTTGCTTTAATGTTAGAGTTTGATACTGTTATTCAGAAGTCTTGCTCTGGTTCTTGCTACTGAATTATTATTTCAGTCAGCAGAGCAAGCAGTTTCCCTCCATTGTTTTAAGTCCTACAGTTGTAAGAGAAATATTTAACAGTACAGGAAGCCTGTCTGTAGAAGTAAGATTTGATCTGAAATCTGATTGCCTGAACTATTGCTAAGTCTTTTACATTTCTAAAAGTTGAAGGTGACTTAGTTCTTTCTGTTCATAATTTATTTAGGATGTTGAACTCATTGTACAGTAATCTCCAACAAACACACTTTTGTTTTTCTTTGAAATTGCATTATAAAGTGAGGAAGATAAACAGAAATATTTGTATAAACTAATTTTATTGGTTTTTTTCCCGTGTCTACCAGCTATAGCACTGCCTTCCTGCGAAGGAGAAAGTGAGACCTTTCTGTTTTGAATCCAAACAGAACAAAATGTAGAAGCCAATAGAAGGAGTGAGAATCTATTTGACTTTTCAAATCCTTTCCTTTGTTAATAACAGGATGGGTTATTACTATTGAATATGATGGTTTTTTTTAAAAAAAGAAAGTTATTAAATTTAGCATGTGTTTAATGGAGGAGTAAGGGGAGTTCCAAACACCCAAAGAAAACTGTAGGAAAAAATCTTTGGAGCAAATTCAGTAACAAGTAGAAATATTCAAGTTGGTCTGTATATCTTAACATTGATGTCCCCTGGACTAATTGTGCCCCTCCTAACACAAACAGGGTATAGCTGTACTGTGCCTTGCAGACTGACCGACACTCCTCTGCCCACTCTTTCAAGTAATTAGAGAGGAGTAGGATCTTATCTGTACACCTTTGAGCTTTATTTTGGTGCTGTACTCAGTGTAAAATGCAATATTGAGGGACTGGCCTTTTTTAGCACAGGCACAGCCTCTGAAGCTGGTTTGCATCTCATCCCCTCTGAATAGGAGTGAGGAAGATTGGGTCTGCCTGTGGTGTTCCACACTGTCATACCCCATGACTGGTTCTGGTAAATCAAAGCTGTTGACAGCTGGCTTGGCTATTTTTTCATGTTTTGCCTTTGGAACTAGATGATCTTTCAGGTCCCTCCAACCCAAACCAATCTGTGATTCTCTGTATATGTTCCTGAGTTGCCCAAACGCCCAAGGTTAATCCCAGCTGTCCTTTGTGACTGAAAAACTTCAGTGGGATTTGGGGAGGACTGTGGTGTCTTTGGGTGGCTTTTTTTGAGAGTTGTTTTTTTGTTTTGTGTTGGGTTTTTTGTTGGTTTTTTGGTTGGTTTGGGGTGTTTTGGGGGTTTTTAGAAGAAGGTACCAGTGCAGTTGGTGCTAAGCTTTTAACTTCTGAATGTGTTTTGGCAAAGATTATTTTTGAGATTTTTTCCCTAATGCCTCTCAGAACAGTGAAAAGAACCTACTGGCCCCTAAAGCTTTCGTACTTAAATGTACTTCCTTGACCTTTTCACACTGTTTTGTGCTTTTGCAAGGATATAAGCCTGGATGTTTTACATATCCCATGTTACTGAACTAAATGACAAATTTGGGGTTTTGAGAGATAGGAGCTTTGATGATAAATGCATTTTTTTCCCCCCTGTATAACTTTATCTGTATTCTCTGTGCTGGGCACTCCTGAAGGAGAGATTCAGTGTGAAGAGAGGTCTTCTGACAGTTTTGCCCTTAGCAACCCTTAGTAGCACAGGAGAGGAAGAATTAAAGGAAGGAGCTGCAGTGTGCAAAGTCTGAAGAATTAACATCAGTCCCTTTTTCATCTAAAGGAAGGAAAGAGTTGGCTCTGGAGGAAGAAATCTTTCTTGTGGTGATGGTAGAGAAGCACAGACAGTATTTGAGAGCCAGATAAGACCTCAGAAGCAGAAGTGTATTACACTGCAGAAGCTTTCTGGGTTGTGATCAGCCTTCTAAAATACAGTTTAAGAAACAGTCAACCAAATAGGTTTCCCAGGGGTTGAAAAGACTTCCAGTTGGTGAATACTGTTCATCTGCATGTATTTGATAATCCCCATATAATGCAATTCAGAAGTATTCTTAAGCTTAACCTTATTTTAATTAAAAAGAGCATAATGGCAGAATATTCCACATGGCATGTTTGTTGAACAGCGTATACTGTCTGGATAAATGACTGAAAACTTTGCCACATGATGTTTATTTGTTGCTGTATTTCATGCCAAATTTTATTTGTTGCTATTTTTTTTCTTATGAAATGAATGGGTATGAACCTTTTGCTGAATATTTCTATCCCATGAATGTTTTTACTCATTGTGTGAAAATATATGATACTGTGTTACCAAAACAGGAAAAAAAATCAGGTTGTAGGGCATACATTGTAATGTCATTGGCATTTTTTTTTCCTGTAAGAATTACATTAGATGCCAAAGGCTTGTTAAGCTTGAGGAGGAATATAGTTGTTTTCCAAAATAAATGCTATTTAATAAAGTTTTTAAGTTCTCTACAGGAGAGTGAACATGCAAGCAATAGGGTATATAATGTTTTCTTTGGAACATACCTTTGGTAAACGCATTTTTAAAGGTTGGTAATCTGTCTCCTGCCTAGGAAACCGAGGAATTCAAAGAGAAAAGGAGATTATGGACATATCTGTTATTCAATGCTGTGTTGTTTCTCTGGCTTCCATCTCCTGCACAGTTATAAGCTCTGCAGGAAAGGGATATGCAACTTATGTTGTAAACTTTCAGATTTCCTGCTTCTCTGAGCAGGTAGGTTTCTGGCTGAGCAAGTTAACTGTTACTGCTGGGCCATCTCCCCGTATTTTCCCTTGTCCTGGAAAATTTGTGGTCTCCACTGTTCCTGACCACCCTGCATAGTTAGCAATCCCTCCAGTCTCACAATACCAGCAGTGTAGTGGCACCAGCTCTATACAAGTCCCTTTGAATTCTGCTGTCAGTTTTATTTTCTGTGAATAAAGTGTTGCTGTTTTAGAATTCCAGGGAGCCCTGAATATAAACGTATCAATTATGTGTCAACACAACAGCATCTGTCGTTGAAATTGGGTATCATTTATTTGGCATCAGCATAGCAAAGATTTGGCTGACAGCCAGAGTGAAATATTCTGGCAGAAACTGCTGCAACAGGAGCCATCTCTGAAGTAATTCTCTGAAATTCAGGTGCTCTAACACATATTTTAATATATTCCTAAGACATTGGGGACCTTAAGCAAAAAACCTTTCATGTTGCACATTCTTGCCTGCTGTTATTTCTTTTTCATGGCTAATTTTTTTTTTTTGTTCCTGCTCTCTGAAGAAATACATGCAAGGTTCTGGGATGTATATATCCCACGATTTAATATCCTTTTTTTGACTTTCTATTTCTTATTTCAACATTGTTTGCATAAAAATTCCAAGTGAATGCAGGTGATGCCTGCTTTGGGGAAACTTTGCTTAACCATGAAAGAGGCAAGGCTTTCAAAATAGAAGCACAAGAAACTGTCCCTTTTCTTATAAAAGATATATAGTTTACATTTTTTAATTATTAATTTAGTCTCTCTCATCTTCCTTGCTTTTTCTTAGATTTTTTTTCTTAGATCTAAGTAAGTGTCACATTCCTAAAGATGTGAGTGAGTCAAAACAGTATTTACATAGTTGAGTAAATATTTTAAAGTACCTGTGGGAAATGGGGAACTGGGATCACTTTGGTTTTATGGATGATCCTTATTATACTTGAAGGAGGGGAAGAGATAACTCTTTGATTAATGATATAGCTTGTAATAGTTAGCTGGTTGATTCTAATACCTTTTAAAAAATGAAAACAGGAGCATCAGAGTTAGAAAGACAGACTCGGGATCATGTAACATATCCAAATGTTTACCTTGTACCTTTTTGTTGACTCTGGGCTCCAATCAGTCCCCATCCCTTCATCAAATTAAAGTTTCTCACTTGTGTGCTAAAAAAACCTCCTTTTTAGGAAAGCTGTAAGAACAATATAGAGATAAAAGTAGTTGGAAGAAAATACATGATGGATTTTAAGTGCTGGAGGAAGAGCTTGTAGAATAAAGATGAACTGCTCTATTTTAGGGTATTGAGGGTTTTTTTGTGCGTTCCTTTCTCCTCCCTGAGGTTTGAAGTACTGTGGAAGTTCAGTTTCTCTCAGAGGGGAGAGAACAATGAAAAGGGAGGGAGGTCCATAATATTGTCTGCATTTTAAATGGGTTGGTTTCTCTTTGGGCAGAAAAGAAATAGTAAATTTGGATTAGCTCTTAACTTCTTACTCTCAAAAGAAATCACAAATCTAGAGTTAAGTAATGAAACCTCTTTAGGAAAATCAATGTTACCTTTATCCAAGCTCAATTTATTCAAGAGGTCAGCTTTGTTGGCTGCCCTGGCGTATCTTGAATTTAATGATTAACCTCTTAATGACTGTTCAGGCAACTTCCATCTGGTATTTTATATAAGCATAAGCCAAGGTGATAATAGAATGCTGTAGTAGAATGGTGTGTGCTATTCAGGGGAAAATCTCTTTCCAAATCCTATATGCAGAATGCATCAACCCCAGTGAAACTGAGAGAAGCCCATTAAGAAATCCGATTAGCTGTCTGCTCTCTAGGTGAGTTAAAATCTCTGTCCAGTGTGGTAATCAGTGCTGTCTAACTGGTGGCTTATCTGGTAATGGTGCTGTCGCCTTTTATAGAGGCACTTTCCCTTGCAGTTCTGCCAGGCGTGGGTATTCATTTCAGCCACGTACAACACTGGGCGTCGAAGTGAGACCCTGTAATAAATTTTAAAATCCTCTTCAGAGCTGAAGCCGGCACCGTCGTGTTCTGTTGTGTCGCCTTTCGTTTCAGCAGGTTTCCTTGTGAGACCTCTAAGTGCCATGTAAGTGGTAGCAGGCAAGAGGAGGGAGAGTGGGCTTTGTGTGAAAGCAGCACGGAAAAGTGCAGCATTAGGTTCAAGTTTCAGTGTAGTGTCAAGTACTAGCCAGTGGGCTTGCTAGCCAGTGGTAATTTTCTGCAGATAAAAAAAAAAAGAAACATGTAGTTTTGGGAAGTAAGTATCAAAAATACTTCAAAAGTAACTTTAGGTAATGTATTAGCCTGTGAAGTTAAATCATTTTCCTGTTAAAATGGAGAATGTAAGGAAGAGCAATTCTAGTGACTGTAGTCCTTGATGTATTTATCTCCATAAAATACAACCCTGGTATCCTTTCCATATCTGTAGATGTTTGTGCCCTTGGAGAGACCTGGCTGAAACCTGTGGAGCACTGCAGTAGCAATCGAGACAAGTTGCCAAATGAGAACGGAACTTTTCATCAGTTCTTGCCACGTGAACATAGTCCTCTGTCTTTTGAAGGTGTCATCTGTTGGTAGTTGCTTCCCGTCAGTGTTTGTTCATCTTCCTTCTTTCCTTTCACTCAAAGTGGGGGAATTTTGACTGCGGCTGTTATGATGGTTGGGGGTTTTTTAATTGTTATATGCTTTTTGCTTGTGGGTTCCAGCAAGGTAGTGTGATCTTAGCCATGCTTTGTACCTTATTTTGTATTTTATTCTAAACTTGCTATTGTGAGAGATATTAACATTGTGTCATTTCTGTCTAGAGGTTTATGAAAAATTCTCGTTATAGGAGCTGTGTGAAATCACTGTCTTGTTTTCTGTCCAGATATTTGGTTTATTTGTCTCTCAGTGTTGAACCTCTATCCCTTTTCTTAGTCTCCCCTCTTCCTCCCAGTTCAAATTAGTGGCAGTTTTTTGGGGAAATGAACATTTTCCTTTTCCTTTACACTAGCACCAGAACTTCAAAGGTCAAAATGCCACTTCTTCGCTCTTGGGAGTGAAATGCTATTTTATAGTACCCTCAGATTAAATATTGGGGTTGTTAGTCTACTTCTCACACCATAGTTCTTGTATTGAAGGACAGCCTGTTTGGAGCAGTGTTTGCAAAACCATTTCAGTGCATCTCACTGTTACCAACTCAGTACTGCAACCTTATATAAGCCAGTCTCCATCCACTTTAACTCCAGAACAACTGCGGTGATTAATATTTATATAAAAGCTTTCATGTTTCCACAGCAAAATTGTCTCACTTTGAAAAGAAAAGGTGGCTTTTTCCCTGTTGACTTGGTGTGAAAAAGCTTGCAAGGCTTTCAGCAGCTGAGACAGGCATCAGCAGAAGAACTAAGGTCATCTTTAATTCGGTATTTCACTTTGTGAAATTGCCTATTCCAAGAGAAATAAAACATTTACATGTATATTAACCAATGTTTGCCAGCTTTTGGAATAAAGCCAGTTCTCTGAGGGCCAAACAAATGCTCTGAGTGAATGAGTAATAATCTGCTATTGTCACTCCTAATTTATGGATGGGTAGATAGAGCAATGTTTGCCATTTTAAGTTGTCCTATTCTCTTGAAAGACTAGAAATCATGATTAGCTATCAGCTTGGAGTATCGATAGCATGTCTGTTTATAGCTGATTTACTCAGTATAGCTGTTGCAAAAGTTCAAAACCTCCCCACATGATAAGAAGTAATTGTGGAAGAGGATGAGAATGCATGAAGGTTACAGAGGTTTTGGGACACTAATTTGGAAGCTACAACCAGAGGCTGAAAAATACATGGCATATCCTCTTTATAAATGACATGCCAGGGTCTCCGTGTGCTTTGTTTATTTTCTGAGGAAATCTGTATCGTCATCTCAATTGTAATAGAAAATTAAAAAATCCGTGGATTCCCAAGATAATGGCTGTATTGAGCTTTTGTTGTTGATAGATAAGTAAGAGGGGCACATAATACCGAGTAGCTTACAGTGACATTTTTCTGTGTCTCTGAGCCTTTCCATTTGCTTAATCTTCCAACAAATGTAGTTAAAAGCAGTTTTGAAAACTTTGTTTTACACATATATGAGCATGCTTTTGTCATGAAGTTAACAGCAGTCTTGGCACAATTGGGGTGAATAAAAATAGCAATGAGACTTTGTTTTGTTGAGAAAGATGGGTGTTTTTAATGGGAACACTTAAAATCCGACCCCTGTGAAGCCTGTATTAAATAATGCAGGGAGGCAAATAGAACAGCCCCTCTGGAGTAGGAGTTTAAGGGAGTGAGAGTCACTCTTGAGATTAAATTGTCCACAGAGTGTCCTGTGAAGTCTTCCCTGAGACCTCCCGACTGGCTGTGGAGGAGTGTGCTATATCACACCTAAATACGTACGTAGGAGATGGATGAGAAGTAGAAACCTCAGCTGTCAGCCACTAAAAGCAAAGAAACACAGTAAAGAGGTGAGGCTGATCATTGATGTCTGGCTTCTCTGATGGATAGACTCTTCCACTTTTTTCAGTCTTTATTTCCACGCAGCTTTTCTCCCGTGCACTGGTTTGCCTGTCTTTTTGTTTTGCTGCTTTTCTTGCATGCTAAGGGGGCTTTCCTGCACTGTCCATCTGGGCTTTATTGTCTTGCTCACCTACTTGCACTGCATCTAACTTTCTCCCCCCCCTTCATTAAACTTCTTATCTGTCATCTTGTTAAATGAAATAACAGCAAGAACAGTTGGTGTTGATGTTGCAGATACCAGGATGTCCACAGCCCAGAGTGCAGCCATTAATACTCTGTCTGTAAGCTGTGGAAGGCTGACTCTGAAGAGATGCCTAAGGACATGATTCCTCAGCTGCTCTGAAAGGTCAGAGGTAGGACTTAACTTCTGTACTGTGCAGCCTTAGCTGTCACTCGGTGTTCACAAGCACTTTGATAAGATTAAAAACTAATATGCCTCTGTTTTGAGAGAAGGTCGGATAATACTTGATTCAAACTCTACATTCAAACTCTGGATCACAGGCAGGAACCCTTAAATATCCATTCCTTGCACATGCCCAGTTCCCGAAACCATCCATGGGTCCCAGCACTGACTTGGCTTCCACTGTTAGGGGTTCAGGGAATAACTTAGTTTGATTCTTGAGTGCGTGCTGTTGCATTGACAAGAGATATCTACTGAATACTCCAGTAAAATAATATAATATATAATAATACACGTATCAAATGTGGCTGATATAAACAATGAAGTAAAATGAGTCATATTTTTAAGAGCTGGTCAGCAGCATCTTAAGAAAAATGAGGGGGTGGGAGGTTTGTACCACAATACAAACAACCCCCCCACATTAAAGACAAAAACCCCCCAACTCCCCCAAAACCCAACCCACAAAAAAACAAAACAAAAAAAACCCAAACCAAACATAAAAAACCAACACCCCAAAGAGAAACAACCCCACAACCACCTACCCAGCAGCTTGGAGCACTGTTTCTTGAAATTGCTCTAAAATATGAAACTATTAAGATTAATCTGAATCAGTCTATACACAGTAAGATAGATGTGTGCTTAGATCTCAGTAGCAGCAGGTGCTTGCAGTATTATAAATAGAAAGCAATACAAATTGAGGTGCTTATTAAATTTGCCTTTATGATGCTTTGAAGAATTGCCATAGAATAGAAAAGAAAAATTACCAGACGCTCTGGATTAGAAGGATAATAGCTGTACTGCCAAAGGAAACAGAACATAAACTAGAATAAGTGATAGACTTGTTCAGAAAAGGTTATCTAACAGCAGTTTGTCTCTAACATGGAGAGGTTGGCCAAGAGGTTTGGAAGGATGTGATTGAACAGAGGAGAGCTTAATTTTTTTCGTCAATTTTAATACAGTATTGAGTTTTAATATACCTTCCAGGAGATTGCACTGTAATCCTTTGTAGCACTTATGTTTCTCAAGTTTTTCCTTAGTTCCCTTTTATCCTTCCCCCAGCTGACAAAAACCTAATTATGCAGGAAATGTTTGTATTTGTGAAATGGACTCGTTCAGAGTTTTTGTTGACTTTTGGATAAGGCCATGGTGAGGATTCTGTATGTTGCCCAGCATTTTTCTGAAACGCTTGAAACATTCTAGGGCGTCTGCAGCGAAGTGGGTGAGTGGAGCAGCTAACAAATCATCTAGTAAACCAGATCAGAGCAGAAGCCTCAACTGGCAGACTAATAAAAATAGATCAAAATCTGTAATGTTTTTTTCTTTAACGAGATACTCAATTGATGATCAATTTGATGGCATGATGTCACTCCTGCACTTTTCTCATCTGATTACTGTCTTGGAAAATGGCTGGCATAGAAACAGCCAGGACATCCAGGTTAGAAATGGGGATAATACGTGTGCACATGCAGAACAAGTGAGTCATTATCGCAGAGTGAAGGGGGAAAGGGAACACAACAGGACTCCTGGCAAACATGCTTTGATCTTCTTGGCACTGCACACGTGGTCTCACATGAGCTAAAGTTGCTGGTATGCCATACTAAGCGTTTACTATATTTTACCTATGGTTAGGAAATCAGTTTTATCTATGTGCTTATGAGTTGCAGGAAAAAGACAACCTAGCCTGTGCACGAGTGCCTCTACCTTTGGAAAAAATTCATCAAGGAATCAAGCTGGTATCTTGCATTAAGTTTGTTGGGTTAATGGAGTATTGTGTATCATCGGTGACTCTGAGAGCTCTGTGAATATAGCAGATTGCTTTAAAAACAACCCAAGTGGAAAAGAAGGCTGTACAGGACTAAATGAGAAGGGTCAATGTGAATACTGTTGCACAGGGGGAGGTCACGTTTTTGTCTTGGTGAGTGCTTTAAAAGGAGGTCGCTTGTACTTTACAGTGATTGAACTGTGGTACTGATCAGTAGCTGTTTGCTGAATGTTGCAGAGGAACTTCAGAGAAATCCTTCTCTGACTACCTGGGCTTGCTCACAATGGACTTTGTTACACACCCGGCTCCACAGCATTTTGCGTCTGAGTTTTTGAGCTGCTGGAAAGTCTTGGCAGTAGAACTGTAAATAACAGTACATAAAGAGGTGATGTAAGGGCCAGTGTTGCAGAACTGATGAGGCAAAATAGGCTTATGTTTAGAGGGTGGCTTGCTGGAAAACTGTATTTGGTTAGACTATGCAAAACCTTTTTCTTTCTGTCTGTAATTTTATTAAGTCTTAATTAAACTTTCTGCATTTAAATTAGTTTACATTAATGTCACACTGTCTTATTACTTGTATATTGACAGACACTAACAAGGATTTGATCAGCCTAATCCAGCTGTATGTAATTATGTGCCTTCTCCTTAAATAATTGCAAAAAGTCTATCAATCATGGCAGGAAAGCTGACTGCTTTATTATAATGTGGGATTATTTAGTGAAATGTAATAAGACTTCAGGTTTAAGCTGGGGAGTAAACAGAATGAGATTTTACTGAGACCAGTAATAGGAAAAGAAAATTCCCCACCCATCCTGTGTTGCAAATCTAAGTTCTTATCTTCCCTTCCCCCCAACAAAAAAAGGTGTCCTCATTGCATTGTTGTCACACTGATGTTGAGAACATTTCTGTAATTTGAAAGGAATTTGGAAAAGATATAGATTCCTGGCTGCCAGAGGAAGAGGTCTAGGCTAAACCTATGGTGCTGTTCTAATGTAATGTATTTATTGATAGCTTGATTACCCAGATCAAATGAGAGCATGCAGAAGACCACAGAGGTGGGAATGAAAGCAAGCACTGCAAAAGCTCTAAAACACCTGCCCTGCTTGGAAAACAAGTAAGGAAGGGAGTAACACAGGCACCCACTTCATCGATTGTATTTGGGTCGATTTCTGTGTGATTTAGTTACTTTCCAGTGTCATACAGTCCTTCCCTGGCACATGTACAAGCAGGGAGAGAGAGGCATGTTGCCAACAGTCTTTCCTCAGCCTCCTACTGGAAAACCATCTGTGCCAAAAAAAGCTTGAAAAACCAGAACTTCAGACAAGCCCTGAAGGGGGTGAGTTTTGACATCTGAACCCCTTGTTGAGCGTGCTCCAGCATTGCATCCAGCTTGCTTTAAAAGTGTGAATACCTCCAAGTTACTGCATGAAATAAGTGCAGTTGTTTGTGCAGTGCTGTCCAGTTTCCCCTGCAGGACTGTCTCAGCAGTATTTCAGGAGCCCGGGTACAGGTGTTTTTTGCTTATTCCTACGGCAGAGAGTTCTGTGTCTTGAGCTAGAAGAGCAAGATTTCCCTTGTGCCTTCTGAAGAAACAAACTGTTTCACAAATGGTTTTGAGTCCCTCATACACAGATTGTCATGTGGTCAGGAAGTACACATATCTAGATGTTGCCCTGGTGTCTTGGGACTGCCCTCTCAGCTTTTCTCTTCTGTTGGTCACTCTCCATTGTCCCCCTCTCCAGTGCGCACACACACACACATGTGTGTACACACGCACCTCCTGCCGCCCCAGGCTCAGCCCTTGTCTTTGTGGATTTTGTGGTTTTAGATTTAACATTCCATTCTTGCTGTGGGCATGGATTTTCTGCCTGCCAATCTTTAACCTGGACTGAATTTTCAGTGCCAAAGCTTTAATGATGGTAGAATTATAACGAAAAGCAGTGATGGTCCCTCAACTCTCCTGTTTGCATTACAAAACTGTAACATCAGGCTTTGGACTGGCTGGTGTTTTTCCTGGCACATGCCTCGGGGATGTGTTTCCAACGCGTTTATAGTGGTGCTGTCTCATAGAGTGACTGTGTTGGGAAGCTCGTAGTTTGAACAGGAGAAGTATCAACCAGACCTCATGCTGGATCGTAGGAAAAGTGTGTTTCCCATCCAGGTTGTCATCATCTCAGAAGATGAGCGCCGCTACCTTCTGGTGACAGTTCAGCTTGAGGGGTGAGTTAGCAGCAGCAGTTGAGATCTCAGTGGGCTGGCACAGCTCTACTGGAGAACAGGAACAGGGTTTTCACACCAGATTCCTGACACTGCCCCTTCTTTCAGCTGCTACGTTCTTGGGATTGGTCTAGGAAAGCAGCACTTCAGTGTTGAGGAGCTCTGACACTAGTGACTAGCTTATTTGTATTATTTATTTAGCGTAACTATTTAGAAACTGACTGAATTTCCGTAAATACACTGGAAAGATAAATGTTTTGCATCCACAGGAACATTGTCAGAAGCAGCTGAGAAAATTACTTTGTAAGAAACCTGCTGAGCAAACACATAATATCAAGTCACATGCTAGGTGTTGTGGTTTGCTGCATTTATACACGAGATCATCTGTAGCTGTAGAGATGGAGAATGGCAAGCTCTTCTTTTACAGCCTCCACTATGAATCGAATTCATGCAGTGGCAGAAACATGTTTGTTTTTCTCGTGTTTTCAGTAAACATTAGTTGTATGTCTTCATTGGACTGCCTGTTGCAAAAGTTGTCTTGATGCTGGTTCTTTATCTACAAAGAAAAATACGGGTTATTTATCCACCTGTTCAAGGAGCAAAATGACTTGTCTTTTTATTTATTTTGTTTTAATTGAATTCTGCTCTGTTTCTTTGCTATGTTCAGGGCAGATGGGATTGCACTGCAATGCCATATGCGCCAAAACCACCATTGCCTTGCCTCTGTTTAACAATGCCTTCCCAAATGCAGAGATCCACAGCTTTTTGTTTCTGATAGAGATTGCTTGCTATTTCCAAGTCCTTAGAATTGTGAAAATCATATTGAAATAGCTTTCTGCTTTGGCGGCCTTGCTCCCCCTGACTCTCTGGCAGCATTCACTGCTGGCTTTCATTTTCCAAATGCTGTGAGTAGTTTGGAGACTCTCAAAGCTACATTTACAGTAAATGTGATGTTGCAGTAATGACAGGTCAATTCAGATTTAGAAAAAAAGCCACCACCTCTCACTAAAAAATAATGTTAAACTAACTTCAAACAGAATCTTAATAGTTCCATATTGTTACGTGTGTAATTAAAAGCTTTTACCCTTGAAAACAGGGTTCTTTTGATTTTCTAATTATAATTCCTTGCTACAGTCAAATAGACTGAGGTAAATTTTTATGGTATTAAGAATTGGCCTCATGCTGTAACATGAAAATCCATTTTTCACAGAGCAAAAAATTTTCTCTTAATGCTTTTCTTCATTTTTAGCAAACTCTGAAATCGTGACAGTGTCACTGAAACAGAAGATCTCAAATTTAGCATTGCAAGCATTATCTTCAGCTGTGCATCAATTCTGCTGTGCAGTTTTGGTCTAAAAGGAGTGGAGGACCAAAAGCATTTGATCATGCAGAAGCAAAAGTTATTTGTGTGGCTGTTGTTGCAGTTGTGTGTTTTGTTACAGGATGGCTTGTACAAATTAAAAGTTGGGTTTTTTAAAACAGGTGATAATTCCTCTTCTTTAGTGGTTGCACAGAGCTGTGTTTCAGTACCAAAAGAAGCTGTCCTATAGCTGTAGGATTCAGTTAATCATGGAGCTGCTTTTGTGTTGCTCAGAGTGCTTTGGCTGGGAAGGCAGGGGGAGAGATGGAGGATGAGAGTAGGATTGAAGTGTTTTGTTAATGCTCTGGGCAGGCTTACCCTTTAGGGTTCAGCTGTCTTAGTCAAATTGGCAAATCTCTGCTTCTAGTTTTTGTCACCCACATAAGTGATTACATAGAACCAGTCAAATAATGAAGATTTTTTTAAACTATAATTTTACATTTAGTGTTTAAAATTGTGTCATAATTGGGCTTGAAAATGATGGAAATAGTGGTGGACAATCACTGCTTCAGTTGCCTAAAACTGTTACAGTCAAGCTTTTTTGCTTTTTCCCCCCCTCAAAGTCCCCTGCATAGAGCCAGTTTGGCAAGGCACTGGGTGCCTAGTGTGTCTGATTCAAATACAGGGGCAGGTTTAGCTGCTGTCTCTGCTTGGGAGTTGGGTGTGAACTGGTCCAAGTGCCCTCTGCAAATCCTACCTGGATAATAGCCACACAAAGTAATGAATGTGTTCTTCAGAGAAGATGTCAGGATTGTTATTTTCCTCTCTTACACGTGCCAAAGCTGAAACACAAGGTAAAAAACAAAGGGACAAAGTTGGACCTGAGAGAATGGAAAGGCTGTGTGCAGAATTGTTGTCTCTGGAGACCCCATCTAGAGCTCCAAGCACCAGTATTCCTGTTTGTAAATCTGTTCCAAACTCCTTCTGAAATACTTTTACCATTTATCTGCATGTCTAAGCTGGCCAAATCACCTTAGAAATTTGTGACCTTGCTGATGCTATTCATACAATGGGCAGCTTCTTAGAGTTGCAGGAAAAAAAATTCCTCATCCAAAGTGTGGTATGTCACCTTGAGGTAAAATCGGCTATGGAGTAATGATTAAAAAAATAAATCTGGATTCCATGGGGTAGCCTAAAATAAGACTTGTCCTTCATTAAATAGTACCCATGGTTCGTGTAACAGTGTTACGTGCAGTTCAGTCATTCACTAAAACCCAAACCTGGTTTCAAAGGTAGGAAATAACATGTCTCTGTTGCTTAGACCCCACTTTAATTAAAGCTAGAAGTAAGAGTGATATTACTTCAGTTAGTTTGTTGGTTCCGAGCTCCCTGTGCTGGCTGGGGCAGCACGTCAGGTTTCCTTCTGCTGTCAGAGCTGCCTTGCAGCTCAGCCGCAGGGAAGTTGGAGTTGCATGAGGTAAGGGAGGATTAAAGCCTGGGTGTGTAAGAGACCCTGCACTGCTCCTCTGGCTGCACAGAACTGCTGCCTTCGTCCTGCTGGGACCATGCAAGGAGAGCGTTCTGTGCCATGGCCTGGGGCTTCAGCAGCGTGCAAGAACAATCCTGTTTCCCTGGTGGGAAGAAGGGTGGTCTTTGTTGTGAGGATGGGGAGTGCTCAATGCTGAGCAGTGGTTCCCTGCTAACCAGCCTTCCTCTGGCCTCTTTAGTTCCCATCTCCTTCTCTTCCCATCTCTTAGACCCAGTTCTTCCAACCTGTGTGCAGTGGCTTTGGCTGCAGTACCCTGAAGTAATCAGCCCCACAGCAAAAATAAGTAACAAGCTGATAAGCTTGTTGGTTTGGGTTTTTCTTGACTCTGATGCTGGTGTGTCCTGGTGACTGGGAACTACTGGTTTGGGGGCTTTTTAATGCTCATATAATCTGAAGAGGATTGTCTGCTTAGACGTCTTGCGTTCTTTTTCCTTAGTGCTGGCAGGCAATCCAAATACAGTGTGTCCAGACTGTCTGCTGGTTTGTTGTTTGGTTTTATTTTTAATGTCCCAGTAACATCCATGGCCCTAGGGGAAAATTTAAATTATAAAAATTAATTCTTGTCAGATTGTTTGTTTGAATTTCAAGTTGTTTTGCTGTTCCAGAAACGTTACAGTGTCGGTTTCAGGATCACGAAGCTAGGTTGATCCAAATTGGCTTGCAAACACTTGTAATTTTGGATTTGGAGAAAAATTAGTCAGTTTAAACACACAGCTAATATGTTCATGCTGTAAGGTTGGTGATAGTAAGTTCTTTAGACATTTTGAGACGTGCAATTACACCAAGTGCAGATAAACAAAACCTTTTGTGCGTGTGCTGCATTTACAATGATCTCCAGATTTGCCATAATCCACGAGCGCTGGTGTAGCCGGAGTCAAGGCTGCCTTTTGAGGCTCACAGGAATAGCCATGTGTGAGGAGCTTTTAATTGCAGATTACTAAGGGTCAGAGTTAATTTTACCAAAAAACGGAGATGACAGACTGCCATAAATTCTGGTTGGAAGATTGTTGACATATTTTGAAGGATACCAGTCCGTACAGCTTCCACTACAGCCTGCTGGTACAAAATTATCACTGCTTAGCCACAGCTGACTTGCTCTAAGATGCTGGCAAATGCTTCAACGTTGGTATGATTGACTTTAGTGAGTCCAACTGATTCATGCTTTTGAGTTTTGATGTTAGCTCTGCAAAAACAGTTTAGAGTAACTTAACCCAGAATGAAGAGCACTTCTGTATATAAAAAGCAGTGTAGATGATGGGCAAGGAGGAGTGTAATTTCTCTAGCAGGCAAGCCAGATACTAAATTTGTAGATTTTTATTATCTTGAAGAATGATGTCCTTAGGTTTCTCTTCAGTAGCTTGAACTTTTTAATGTTTTGTTCTGCTTGAAACCTTAGTTTTTCAGTGTGAAGCTGGGGTAGGCTCTGTGAAATGGGTGTTTCAAACAACTACACCAAGTCAACACTCATTTTCCTGACTTGGCAATCAAGATTGTTTATTTTGGTTATTTCTAGCTAGCAGGTTCCTGCTTTTGGGGGGAACTTTGCTATAATGACCTTAAAAATAATCTCATCACCCCATGCAATTTTATTGTCAAATTTTAAATTGCAAAATTCATAAAAGGAAGGTGGGGTTAAAGTCTCTGGCTAGTGCCAGGCTGCTGTACCTGGCAGTGTGGTGTACTACAGATGTGTCACTTTCGCTTGAGTCTCTTAATCCGTTGTTACTGTTCTACTTATGTCCCAGTTGAGGGATTTGCTGTCTTTCCAGTTAAAGCAGTAGTTGAACTAGTTTGGTGATGATTTCCAGCCTGGTGATTCCAGTTTGGTGATCAAGCATCCAGCAGATGCTTGGATGGAAGGATGCATACAATCTACAGCAGCGAGACCTCTCCTGTTCAGGGGAGACTGAAGTGGAAAGGAGACTCAGGGTCTGTTAGAGAAGGAGAGGTGAGTTTCCAGTTCTTCTGCAGCTGTTTGAAGGTTAGAGTTTGCAGAAGATTGAAGTACCCACGGGACATCACTTTCTCATGGACCTTTTGATAGCAGCTTGCTCTGAAGTGTTTTAAATGGGCAGTGCTAATGAATCTGTTAATTACACCCATCCCGATGCCATATTATTTCCTTCCTCTCTTCACTTGAGTTCAGCCTTCCCAGTGCACAAGCAGGATGATTACTGGCTGGAGGAGGACATAGCTCAGTAATGTCATGATTTGTTCTCATGGGCTGTGTACGCCACAGGAAGCAAGACCCTACTGTTGTAATCCTCTCCCTGTCACTGACTTGATGTGCTTTATGGATCTGTTTCTTTTCTTCCATAATTTTTAGTGGTCAGTGAAGTCCATGGGGGCTGGCAAGAGGCTTGGCAGCGGAAGGGGATAGCTGTGGCACCATTACTGTGCTCGTGTACAACATGGGCTGTAGAATTTCCTCATATCCCACTGAGCACTGGTTTTTCAACGCTGTATCCTACCAAGTTGAACACAGCAGAATCCACAACATCATGGACTTTTCCTGTGGAGAAGTGTTGTCTCTTGCAGCAACTGCCTGATCCTGGTAGTCACAGCCTGGTGCCTGGTGGCAGCAGGAGCCTGGCAGCAACTTGCAGAGATTCACCGCTTCCATTTTATGGGTCAGTTAAGATGAACCCTAAGGCTCATCGCTCTGAAAACTGTGGGCCAGTTTTTATGCGAGTCCATCTTTGCCAGTAGCAAAGCCAAGCAATCCAATCTACTGGAAACATATTTGGAGATTGATGCCAGATTCCCAAACTGGAGAGCATCAGCTTGCAATTCAAGTGGTGCTGACATTTGCAGGAAGGCTTTCTGTTCTAAGCCGTCAGATGTGAGCTAGTGTATGTAATTAACTTGGTATAATTTTGCTTCAGAATGAAACATTCATTCAAAAGAGACTTTAGAAAACATCCTGATGTTTTTAATGTCTGGCTAGCAAGTGATGCTGCGTAGAGCAAGGCATACATTTATTGTTAGAGTGATTGGTTTCATGGCAACTCCTGTTTGTTACTATGGTACACAGGAAGTCCCAAAGGCTTTTACTGTCTGTCACTTCTTGGGTCTTGTGAGTAATCTGGATACAAAACGCATTGACGTACACGAACAGTGGAGACAGAAAACAATACAAAAATACTGCCTGAACTGCTGTGGTAGTCTAATTATCCCAAAGGACAAATGTAAAACTTTATTTTGCTTAGCAGTTTTTCTGGAGTTTGGTAATAAAGCTTGTGACCAGAGCAAGAGCAGAGGGAATGGAAATGGAAGGGGTACAACAGATTTCTTTTGCCCCAGAGGAAATTCAGGAGTTAGGGAAGTGATAAACAACAAAACCAAACCAGAAACCTATAGTTTGCAGACGGTGGAATACCAAAAGCTCTGCTCTGAATCACTGAAAGAGTTGATAATTTGCTGGGAAGAAAGTTATGAAAGTTTAAAAATTAAGTAATCCCACTTGATTAAAAGACTGATACAGGGTGTTGTGTTTAGTTTCTCCATCCAACTCCTGTTTACCCCTCCATCAAGAAGTTCATTGACCACTTCTGGTCTCTAAATCTGTTACATTTTTTGATTCTAATGGTGCAGCGTGTAGAAGGAATTAATTCTTTCCATGACTCTAACTTTACTGTTTCCTCTTTTGAAAAATATCCCAAGCACCAAAATTTCCCTTCTGTGCTTTATGAAAACCAAAGTGAAGGGTTTGCCTTAAAATGCAAGTTGAATTTGCAAAGTTTATGATCCCAAAACAACTGCCTGTGTGTGCAGGGGATGTAGAATCAATGAATCCAGCTGAACACTGAGATCTTGTCATACTTGAGGTTTTTTTTGTTTGGGGTTCTTTTTTGTGGTTGTTTTCATTGTTTGTTTGTTTAGATTGTATCCAGGAAGGGCCATTTAAAGCTGGCAATACTGATGGTTTGATCTGTTTGATCAGTTTTCTAGTACCACGAGGTTGCTGTGATAGTCTGGTTGATTCCAGCAGCTCAGTTTAGCAGAGTTATTCCACATTTTACCTTAAATGTTGCAGTATGTCACTAACCTAATTGGCTGGATGAGATTCACAGCAGGAGGTTGCTGCTGTTATGAGAAAGGGTGAAAACTCCTTTGTAGCTGTAGATAACCTACAGGTGAGGATTGTTGCTTGGTGAGTGTTTTAGTTCAATTTTGGTTTTGTAGTTGGGCTGACAAATCAGGTTGAGTGCTAACACCAACAGAAAGCATCCCATTTTCAGTGAAACCTCTTCTGTTATTTTAAAAAAAGTAGTCATAAGACAACTTGTAGCATTGACCAGAGATGACACATCAAGAGGAGGTTGTGTCTGGGGTGAACTGAGAGAGCTTTGCAGCTTTGCTTGATGACACATGCTCCTCACCTACAGCAGCACATTAAATCATCTTTATATTTTGAAATACGACGAAAAGAGGAAGTTGCACTAACCCACTAATTTCTACATACATTTTATTCTGAGTATGTTAGAGTGATGGTAAAACATGGTTCATAATTTACTTCAATTCAGCTCAGGATTTGACACCAGTAATCATTACTGTCCAAATTTGCATTTAGTTACATGTGACCTGTGTCCAGCTGTTGTGCCACAGCAGAACTGGGGGATGTAGCAAAGAGGAGTGTAACCAAGGGCTGGCACCTGCCCTTGCTGCACAGTCAGGGAATTGCCCCTCTGTAGGCATCTCAGGGGCAAAAAAACTTTGAGTATGGAAATGCTAAACCTCTACTAATTTGGCTTATTTCAGAGGCTTCTGTACCATGCTGTGTTTTTGTTAATCTCACATTATTGATGCTTCTGCTTTTAAAAATTGTCTAGTAGATGCTTCAGAGCAACAGCCTTCTACTTTATTAATGACTGCTTGTCTACACCAGTGATTTGTAAGCAGGCTGGTTATTGCTTGGGCTCTTTCTCTTCTCTCAGTGACAGCTGCAATAAGACTGACAGCACTGAGTCATGTTACGATTTAGACTTTGTTCTGTGGCAGCAGAACCAGAAGTATTAAATTAAGCTGTTCTTTCTCCCCATTTTTTCCTGTTAGAATACCCTTTATTCCAATAAATACCTATTGTGGGTGATAAACACTTAGGGTAGGGTGTGTGCTTGCCTGTCCTCATTCTGCAGGTTTGTGGGGAACCACAGGCCCTGAGAAGGGGCCCACTGCTGTTTGAAGGAAGGGGCAGCTGGTATCCTGTGTTGACACAGGACTAATTCATATTATTTTCATTAAGTTGTTACGTGGATGATTTGAGTGAGCTGGAGGATAAAATGTATGGTGCCAGGCTTTGTTTCTGGCTTAACAGAGTGCAAGTTCAGGGCTCTTGGGCAGATATACACCATGATGAACTGCTCTAGTTTGTAAGGGGAAAGCATTACGTGGATGATTTGAGTGAGCGCACTGAAGTTCTGTTTCCTTGAAAGAAGCTGCATTAGTGTCTGTTGGATGAAAGATTTACCAAGTGGAACAGCAAATGGTTTTAATAACTGGAATATGAATTTTTCTCTTGCAGTTTCTCGCACAGCCAACCACTTGAAGGCCAAGGAATTCTTCAGCCCCTTGTTTCAAAAGACCTTGGGCCATTTCCTGCTGTTCCACTCCCTTTGCTCCCACATTTCGGCAAACAAAAGATCTGAAGAGGAGGATGAGGCAGCTGAGAGGAAAACCCAAAAAAGAGACCTCCAAAGATAAAAAGGAGAGAAAACAGGCAATGCAAGAGGCTCGGCAACAAATCACCACCGTGGTGCTTCCCACGCTGGCTGTCGTAGTACTGCTGATTGTTGTGTTTGTTTATGTAGCGACTCGTCCAAATACAACTGAATGATGCAGCTTTTCAGACTCTCTAGCTTTGGGGTATTAATAATTTTACCAAGAGCCAAAAGGAACTCTCTGCCACTCTTTTAGTACTTCACAAAGGAACTTGCTGGTATTTTCAGTCTTTCTCTTGGTTAGGGTCCTGCGGATTCTCTTTAGGAATGTAACATAAAACGTATTAGTGAATGTGCCAGTACGTTTTATGGCCCAGTTCATGTGCCTTTCAGACTTTTAAAATGGTGTTTTTCTTAAATCTGTTTGAAGCTCTATATTGTAAAAAGAAATTGTGTTCTGCTATAAATTTGTAAAAAATCAGCTTTCAGCTTTTATCGTTGTTATGGATAATGTTGCTCCCATGAGCTCTTGTGTGTCTACTTCAGAACTTCCAAAGAAGTACATTTCTTCTCTGTACTTAATGTCATATGAAGTGCTTTGATTCAGAAAGGATATATTTATTTTTTGAATAAAGGAGAGAAGTCTTACTTGGAATCTTCAAATTATTTTGCAAAAAATGTGACTTACTGTGAAAGCCTACATTGTGTAATAATTTTTTCATTAACCACTATATAGTTCACTCCAAAAAGAATATCTTTTTGTGAGATGCCATCATGCAAAGTGAATACTTCAGGATCTGCTGGAAGGAATCTTACAGAATTTGGAAAGGTAGATTCTGCCAGGTTATGGTGAAGTAACTAATAACAATCTACATAAATACAGGTAGTTGTTTATCTGAATGTTCAATATTTAAATCTGTATAAGTGGCAATAAAAAGGCAATTTTGGATACAGCTCTTGATTATTTTTTTACTAAGGTAAGACAAGTAACATGAGTGTAACTTTGGTCTCTAATCTCTTTGCTGAAGTGAGCTGCTGTCCTGTGCCATGCCCCATCCCCTCGTGTGAAGGAAGCTGTGAGCACAGTTTGGGCAGTTTTATTCTAGTAAATCAAGCTATACATTCTCATCAAAATGCTTCACTGACCCTGTGTTCTACTACAGCCCTTTCTCATCCAAATCTTTTAAGGCACTCAGTAGGCATTAACCTTCAGAAGACTTTGGGGAGGGAATTTGAGAACTCTTCACTGCTGCTTAAATTCAGGCCAAGCAAGGAAGAACGTGATGCTACAGGGCACTGAAGCATGGCAGGAATTATTTCTGTGTTGAAAGTCAAAGACCCCTCACATGTTGTCTTTTGGCACAGGGATAGTCCCAGCAAAGGCGACAGGACTGTTCACAGAGTTCCAATGACAGAGGGGGCTGTGCTTCCTGCATATTATCCCTGTGTACTGCTGTGCAGAATGCTGCTGCCAGCCAAAGTTACTGTACAAAAAAAAACCAATTTATGCAAGCAAATGCAGGTCCCTGTGGTGCACTTTGACCTAAGGCCTGTGCTCCCACAGTGGGATGAGCCTATGGCCAGCTGTAAACCAGCATCACTCAGAATGACAGATACCTGATGGTGCAGGGATGGCCATGGCTCCTGATGCTTGCTGTGCCACTGCTGGCAGGAGTGTCTAGAATTAAACTAGCCCTGCAAACTAAGGTGTTTTTGAAATTCAAAATTCACTAAAAGCTGTAAGGAAGAGGTTGGATGAACTGTTAGATTGTTCACCTGCTCAACTTGCATCATATATAAGCACAACAAACACAGGGTGGCCATTGTGGTGTGACCACGAGTGATCAGCGCAAGTCTGCTGTGGAAGCCGTGTGCTCAGTGAGCCGTGTGCTGACACTGAAATTATCTGTGCCTTGTACTGCTTCCTTCAACTGGAGAACGATGCATCTGTAAAAGTAATTGCTTAGTCTGTGTCATCTCCCAGCTGTTTCTGTTCTCCCAGGCACCAAATCCTTGTCCTATTTTTATTTTATCCTCGGTCAGGGATGGCTGCGATGGAGCTCTGGTAGATTGCACCTTTTTCAGTGGAGCTGTTCAGCTTGAATAAAATTTGTGCCTGAGGATGCAAACAAGTGTGTGTATTTTACACATGTGTGTCCTGGGGTACTTGGTGTCTTGGGCGTCAAGAATGGAAGCAAAGTTTCTGCTAATCACTTCCATAGATTCCTCCTCATCCTCCTGTTTCGTAGATCTTTAACTAAGATTTTCCTGTCCCTGCTTGTTCTGTGATACTTTCTGATGGATCTAACAAAGACCCTGTGACATTCCCGTCTTTGAGTAGTAGGGTTATTTCAGTCCCTTCCCACCTGCAGGGCTTTTTTATGAGCCCAGGCAATGATTTTATAATTTGGAGAGCTTTCCCTGAAATTGTTCAGAGTCCTTATGTGATTTTTCCCCCTTTTCATTTTCTGGAAGAGTTGATTCTGTGACACATGAGAGCAATGAACTGATGTACTGGTAGATAACAACTAAATAGGTAAAAGGTCAGTTGGGTTAGATAACATTTATGATTACTCCTCTAATGAGATGTTTCATTTTTGCTGCTTTTTCTTACCTCTGTCTCTTGTAATCTGCAAATTCTTCAGGTCACAACAATAATCTTTTCAGAGCCAAATGTCCATTAATATGAACCTATAGCTTGATGCTAATAAGAGACATTGTGTATTTCAATTCCCTGAAATGTGCAATTTTACTGAGTGCTAATTGAGAGGAAGATAGTGTTACACATTCTGAATGGTTCGTTATGCAGAAGCTGGAATTGATTTCACAGTTCAGCTCTTAAAAAAAAAATGTTTTTTTCTCTAGTAAACAGTGAAGTTGGATTGTAACATTTTCTACCAAATTCCCTTTTACTAATATTGAATATGAGAATGTGCATTTGTAAAAAAGGTATGAAGCCTCTGCAGACAGAAACTGTCAAAAATCACTGGGTAATAATGGGGAAGTAAATTAATGGCAGTTGTCCAAATGTCAACCTGTGGGAGCTTCTCAACTGAAGGTATAACTGTGTCTCTGGTTTTTTAACTGTATGTATTACTCCAACTGTCAGTTGCCTTCAAAAATGTTTTAGAAATAGGGTTTCAAACCTTTTCCCAGCATCCAGTAGCTTGTGGGCAAAACTGAATGATTTATTACAAGCATTTTACCAGAAAACTCATGCTGAGATACTTCTTCAGCAGTGTCTTATGATATGGTTTCCAAGAGTGCTCATTATCAGGTGAAGTCATTAAAAACCTGCCATTGCATTCTGATAAATCAAATTATAGAAGCAGTTTTTTAAACCCAATTTTCCAAAGCATAAATCAAATCCGAGTCAAATACTTAAACATCAAGGTTTGAATGGAGTTTTATAAATGTCTGCAAAGTGCTAAGAAAACAAAGCAGTCGTGTCAAGCATTCTTGCAATGGCCAAGTATGTTACACATGGACCCAGCTCCCCAGAGCCAAGAGAGAAAAGCCAGTGGCACTGTCTATCGTCTGAAGGAAGAACTACACCTACTTTAGGAGCTCAGAGAGATTTACTTATTCATGACCTGATGTTCAGTTTTAATATATACATCAGAGAATATGAACTGTTCTTTTTCCAGACTCTTTATGTTCAGGTTTGGACACTCCAGTAGCTCTGGGAGAGGTAAACTAGAGCCTGCATTCTGACTCTGATTTGGACGTGCACTACAGGGATGATGACACTAAGTTGAGAGGAGCTGATGACTCCCTTGAGGGCAGAGACCCTGCAGGGAGACCTCAACAAATTAGAGAGATGGGCAATCACCAATCTTAAGAAGTTTAACAACGGCAAGTGCCAGATTCTCCATATGGAAAACCTGGATGGAGCAACCCTGGCTGTGTGTATAGACTGGGGAATGAGAGGCTGGAGAGCAGTGCTGCAGAGAGGGGCCTGGGGGTCCTGGTTGATGGCAAGTTAAATACGAGTCAGCAGTGTCCTGGCAGCCAGGAGGGCCAGTTGTGTCCTGGGGGGCATCAGGCAAAGCATTGTCAGCCGGTCGAGGGAGGGGATTGTCCTGCTCTGCTCTGCTCTGCACTGGTGTGGCCTCGCCTTGAATATTGTGTGCAGTTTTGGGTCCCACAATATAGGAGAGATATTAAGCTCTTAGCATACAAAGGAGGGCAACAAAGTTGGTAAAGGGCCTTGAGGGGAAGCCGTATGAGGAGTGGCTGAGGGCACTTGGTCTGTTCATCCAGGAGAAGAGGAGGCTGAAGGGAGACCTCACTGCAGTTACAACTTCCTCATGAGGGGAAGAGGAGGGGCAGACACTGATCTCTTCTCTATGGTGACCTGTGACAGGACCCGAGGGAATGGCCTGAAGTTGTGTCAGGGGAGGTTTAGGTTGGATATGAGGAAAAGGTTCTTCACCCAGAGGGTAGTTGGGCACTGGAACAGGCTTTCTAGGGAAGTGGCCACAGCACCAAGCCTGCTGGAGTTCAAGAAGCATTTGGATGATACTTTCAGGTATATGGTGTGATTCTTGGAGAATCCTGCACAGGGCCAGGAGTTGGACTTTGATGATCCCTGTGGGTCCCTTCCAACTCAGAATATTTTATGATTTCTTACCAGTGGCGGTTCCAGTTCACATGCCATGCACCTGCAAAGCAAAGCCCTGCCATCCATGCCCCAGCTGAGCATCTTATCACTACAGCTCTTAGCTGATGTTATCTTCTGCATAACACCTTTATTTGGTGAAGCTTCAACCAAAAAAAATTCTTGCTGTGGTGCTTACATGGGATGCTGAGGACCAGGACTTCTGTAGGATTTCTTGCTCCATGTGTAATTTTACAAGGGTTAACATCAAGTAAACTCTTCATCTGTTGCAGAAAATTTGGTGACAGAATGGTTCAGGACTGTTCTTTGCTTGCAAAGGTGTTCTCATAAGGCAACTGGGCATTTTTTCTTGATAAATCTCTTTTGAAGTCCCTGTTAGTTTGGTTAAGAGCAGATTAGAACAAACTGATCAGTCTGTTGATTCAGGAAGGGACCCTGCAGTGCAGCATATCAGTGTCTAGGGGCACTGCTCAACCAATAGCAGAAATTTATACGCACTACATTAAATTACAGCCTGTTTATGGATTTGAGGATGTCCATGTGATTAAACAGAAATTCCAACACAGTAAACTTTGAGATCTGATCCCTTCAGTGAGGGAAAAAAAAAGCACAGTTCCCACATTGGTTTGGCCAATTCCAACAAACTCTGCTTTGAACAATCCTTAGCCTAGCATTTTCTCAGCAGACTGCTGTGTCTAAGAAAAAAAAAAACAACACACTTCCCTAGCACAAGGCAGTTAGTGTAAAATCTAGTGTACAGCTATTCTGAATGGAATTAAATGGGCAAAAATGTGCTGATGAATGCTATAATTGGCTCTCACAGGTTGTAAAGCCAGACAAGAATGTAATCTTATGATACAGGCTAAGGACCTTCTGCCAGTGCCCTCTGCTGTCTCCCAGCTGTTGAGTCTCTGGGAGACCCATGAGCAGAAAGCAGCAGGACTGAATGGAGTCCAGTACGTTCCTGAGCTGGCTGTGTAATCCAAGCTTTGATGACTGGCATGATTTACCATAGCTGTAAAGTCACCTGGGGCTCACCTCATTAGGCAGTCTCCGTTGTTGGCTTCTTTCTCATTCTCACTGCTGGTGTTTAGTCTAGCTTTGAATTATTAATTGCTGGTGGGCTTGATTCTAGGCACTGTTGTACCACCGTTAAATCAGGAATTAGAAGCCATTCCACTACAATAAAGCCAGAACAGTGAGACAGGGAGGGGGGGTGAGGCACTTTCTGTAGCATCTCAGATCACAGCAGAGATTTATTAGCCTTTGACTGGGTAAGCTAAAATCATTGGTTAAGTCTACCCATCGGAAAAGCAAGAAAGCTGTGCCTGTGGTTATTAATTTTTGTGTTCATTTGGCACTTGTGTTTTGCTGCTGCAAAACAGAGGTTTGCATTCCTCTCTGCATGGCTCAGAGTACCCACCATCTGACACTCTCCCATTCTTACAGTCCTCCATTTCCCACAGATAAGAAAGTAAGACATGGAAGACAATGCATTAAATACTTTCATGTGAGGCCCTTTTAAATGATTCTGTTCAGCTACTGTCATTTCAGGCCACTCAGAGTAAGTTTTGGGGAGTGAATTGGACAGCAATGCTCTGGCAGCTCTTATGCCACCAACTATTTGAAAATTACATCTTGATGAAACATGTTGGCAATTGCGTGCACATGACCTCGGTTTTTCCTTCAGCAAAAGCTGGTGGCAGCCTGAACCATTGTTCTTTGTATTTAAAACAAGTCTTTCAACTGGGAGCCAAAAAAATTGCTTTTCAGTAAAGCTTTGAAAAATTATCAAAGTCCAGCAGCTTACGAGAATTTTCCATTGCCTGGCTATTCACAAAGTAGAATAGAAATTTTCTGTATGTTTTGGGCAGTCCATAGCTCCTGAATATTGTGCCTTGTCTTGTCAAATGAACTTATTGATTAATAATTCTTTTTTATTATTATTTTTATTGGTGCTTTCAGGCATTTTTAGCCTTGGACCCTTCTGATTATTCCTTTTTATGACAATATACATACATGCCCAACCCCTGTTTATAAGGTGCATCATTTGTCTGTCTTTATTATTTTTGCTGTCCATCATTCTTTAAAAAGTTTTTTTGCCATGATAATATCAGGAACATGTCTCTTCCTTCAGAAACCTCTCAGCAGCTTAGTCAACTTTCTACCTTTTAATACAATTAAGGTATTCAAACCAGTGGTGTGGCTCCAACCATACTGTGGCAGCAAAGGGCCTCGCAAATTGGGGATTGTCAGCTGAGCAACTTAAGCTGTTCGGCTGGGAAAGAGAAGAGTGACATTTCTGGTAGGTAAGTATTAAAAAAATAGCACTTTGATCCATACTGTCTAAGCACATTTGTGGCGTAATATACTCCGAGCAGGCAATAACAATAACAAGTAGGTTGTTCAGATACAGGTACTTTGCAGTTTTCAGTGCATTTTACAGGGACTTTATTATAAGACGTTGCACAAAAAACAGGATGAAATTAACTCTAGTACTTCATTAGTCAAAATTAGTAGCTTGGCCAGATCTTAAAAAGCTTTAGGGAAAAAAAAAAAATCTCATTTTTTGATAATTTCATTCACTCACTCTCTATCATCACAGAGACCTTGAGAGGTCTGTGAGATACCTTGAGAGGTATCCTCATGCCTGGACTGGACTCAGACACATACATTTCTTTGAAGACATGGAGCATACTATTGTCTTGTATGTTTAAATGGCTAACTGGTTAATTTTTTTCTCTCACTCTTTTGAAAGACAATATTTTGCTGTCTTTTTGCTTCTACAGATCTTGCCTGGCTTAAAATTTACCTTCATTTTCAGAGGCTCCTGAATTTCTTCACTAGTTCTTTTACAACTCCCAGATGCATCTCCCTTTAAGTTGAGGATACATACATATTTAGTTTGTTCAGATGTCCTTCCGTCATCGTTTTATTCAGTCCTTGTTCCTCCAGCTGAGTCTAGTAATTTTCCTGAATTTTCCTGTAAAAGGTTCTTTGATGTCCTCATCTTCACTACTCATTTTACTGCAAGATGAGCCAAACTGATATTTAAAATCTTGGTATTTTGTGTAAGTGTGATGTAGTGCATTTTGTCTTAATGGAAATATCGCATCGAAAAAGAATTTACATTTTAGCCATGGTCTTGAATATTAATGAGAATTCTTTTACTCACAAACTGGAGCAGTTTGACAGCCTGGTATTATTTTTATCCAGATTTTCCCAGGAAGTTGGCAACAGTATATGCTAGAAAGCAGTTCTTCAGTATCTCATTCACTAAAATTGGTGGTTCATCAACAGTGTCTGTAATTTCTGTTTCGCTTGCACAGCAATAGAATTCAGTATGAATTGCAAATAAAAGGAATCTCAACATTATGCATTTTTTCAGCACATGGAGTTGAATTAACTCTGCTCAGTTATATAACTCTTCCTATGTTGAAGAAAAATGTAAAGAATTTAAGCCCTTACCTAAGACAGATCACAAGTTGTCTGAAGTTAAAGTGTCTTTTTTCCTGTTCCAATGTAGTTAAACAAGGAGCCAAAACATCAATACCCAAACAGATGCTTTTGAATACAGGATTTAAACATTGTAAAATGTTAATGTTAAGATCAGGTTCTGCCCCAGGTGAAGTCTATTGGTCTGGTAAGAGGGGCATTATGGGTGGCTTTAAAATATGTGCTTTGTCTATTCATGTTCCTCTCATGGACTGACATGGCTTAGAGTGTAAGATAGAGATCAAACTTCTCATTTCCAAATTCCCAAGGGCTAGTTCCACAGCCAAGAATAACCAGAGCATAGATAAGCTCTTTATGCCAGGAGCTGTGACATGGCTAAAGGCTCTTATTATTCTTCTCTACAGTCTAGAGAATTTCTCTTGGCTGATTCCAATTTCAAGGGAATAATTCCACTTATTAGCCCTCTGTACACTACAGAATTTTAATATCTTACTTATTTTACAGAGCTGTGACAGGGTTTCTGCTGCACACAGTTTAACTGTGCAAAACCAACCTGTATATTTTAGAATATGTTTAGAGTTTATTTTGTAATATAGTCAAAGTCTAATATACTTAAATCCATAGGATAATGATGATCTTATGGAAAACTTGGTACTAAAAATAAATGCTATTGGCAATATGCCTAAATACATTAAGCAACTAGTTGCAGATTTTAGTTTTTAGAAACTCATGGGTCATTACTTGGTTTTCTTTTCTTAATTGTGTGATTGGTTTAAGTATGTCTGCTTTGCTGTATCCTGGCATGTTGTTTTAGAATATTTTCGGAATATCTTTGCAGCTCTTCAAGGTGTGAATTTAAACGTTCTTCAAACTCTCTTGCATGTTTATCTTCCTCTTGAAGGAACTTTTCTGTTGTTGCAAGGAAGGACATCTCATAGGGAGACTGAGCAAGGAGTAGAAAATCATGGTTAGTAAAAGCCAGCAAGTACTACAACATGTTTGCATGATCAAATTCTAGATGTGAAAAACATCTTGACCTACAGCAGCTAATAACACTATAACGCTTTATACCTCACCCAGAAAACATCAATTTGGTCATAAATTTTTAAAGGCATCCATGTGCCTAAATGACGTAAAGTGAACATGATGTTTGATTATCTCTGATATTCACAGCATTAGAATGTAGATTTAGGATTAAAAATTTAAATATTCCATTAGACAGAATTAGGCTGCTGCAGAACCTCCAAATTCTTGGGATCAGCTACAGGTTATGTTAGCTATTTGCATAATGTAGACCAATGCAGAGGACAATAACCTTTTTTGGAATTACAAAATATAATTACTGTTGGATACTGCTGATTGCCTCCTGGAATTTTAGCTCTCTGCTTCTGTGATGTGATGCTTTCTGAGTAAAAGAAGAAAACCTATGCTCATTTCAGCACTATTAACTCCAAGCCCTGGCATTCTGGAGAATGTACTAAATTTTATTCACTGCAAGTAATTCAGCTGAAAAATCTTCTTTCCATTTAATGGCGTTTAGTAGCCTCAGACATAAACTATACAAAAAAAAGCCTTAAAATGTTTGTCAGGGGATGCAGACTTGTATGAAGCAAAGGACATGAGTGAGTCTTTGCTGGAACAAGTTCTACATTTTTAAGCAGCAATTTTTGTTAATTCTTTTGCTAATACTTAAGATGCATTCATTGGAATGTCTTTAGCAAAAGAAATATGAAATAGTTTTTCTTTGCCTAAAGATACTATGCTTGTTTAAATACATTCAATGCTTATTTGTAGAGAGAAATAAATTTTTATGACATGAATTTTTAATATTTGACTAAGGAAAAAACTTAGTATAGTAGCTGTAATATTAAAAGAAAGATAATTTTCTATCTTTATACGGTCATATATTGAGAAAAATAATTGGCATTTTTAATTTTAATTAAACCATATCTTAAATAGTTTTAGTTACTGATTAGTCTAGAATCTTGACTTCTGCTTTTTCTAGAATTTAGAAAGGAGAGTTAATATCTCAGCACATGAAATAAGAATTCAACTATTCAAATGTTCTGTGCTAAAGGCCAATTTTATTACACCTGTAAGCTTTTACTCTAAGCTCCATTGTATCAAAATGGGTATTCCATATGTCCACAGCAACTACAGACAGATTTGAGGTTTGTTTTCAATTTCATTGAAAACTACCCTTTAGCAGCTTGTAAGTCCAAAAGATGCTAGGTAGAGAAATGCTTTAAAGCACCATTCTATTCAAACTCTTTCCAGGAGACTTGGAGATGAAATTTAGAGATTTCCTATAGGAAACCCCCTTTGTTATCGAAGTACAGCAAGTAAGCGATAGCTGGAAATGAATTCTGAATTGAATATCATTCTTTTAGAGTGAGGCAGGCTTCCTGAGGTATAGGGCTCCTAAAATGAAATTCACAGGTAAAGCAGAATCTTCGTTTTCTCAGTCCCTCCAAATTAGTGTTTTAAAAGGATGGGGAAGAATAATTTGCCATATACAAATAAGAAACTCAAAGGTATTGGATCACTTTGTGTCACAACAGTCCTCTATCAATCCATGCACTAGCAAGAATAAGAAAGAATGCCAGTCTTCCGAAGTTTAAGAAACTGGAGGGACATCACCTGTCTTCTGGTTTTCTTCATGAACACATGCATGATTTCCCATCCATAAATTATCAGTGTTTTCACATAAAGAGTTTTTTCTGAGCATCTGAATGCCATGGCCATATGCACATGTATTCCTTCATGAGCTAGATCACAAATACATCTCCGTGTGATGTTAGGATTCACTGATGGAGTTGGCAGTACTGTTTTAAATTATTTGAAGAAGGCTTTTGTATTATGAAGACAACATTGGATTTGGAGGCTTTACTTAAACAATCACCATGTGTTTTGCTTACTGAATTCCAGCTCTGAAATCACTGATTCAATACTGAGCAAATACTTGCAATGGGAAGCATGAGAAACTGGGAAAATCTCAATTTGAAATCTGAATTGAATAGGTGTCATCACCTAGAGAAAAAAGTTGTGTCAGACTTTTCCATATGGACAGCAGATTTACACAGGCGCTAGTCTTCGGAAATGTTGCATCGAGTTATAAAAGATCCTTAGAGATTCATTATAACAATGCTTACAGTTACTGACTTGCCATTGGAAACAGATTGGCCTCATGATCAAGCTACCTTCCTAAACCGGTAATATCCTTTGCTTCAACTGGTGCTTACTTTGATGTATTTCTTTTTGAAATACACTGTAAACTCCAAATGAGACATTTCTGAATTCCCTCACAGTTGAGAGAAGGATGTTTATCACTTAGAATAAGCAGGTCATGACTCCCCACTGAGGGTCAGACATCACAGACTATGATTTTAGATAGGTCCCTAATGCCCTGTTTTTCATGCACTTCGAGAGAAGGTTTTATCTAAACAGGTCTAAAAGGCAACAGTCCTTGTTAGCAACCACGCTTTGCTTTCCTAGCCTCTGGTCTGTTCTTTCATTATGTTCTTTATTGTCTTTACTTTTGGCATCTGAGGAAGAAAAACTGTAAAGAAGCTGCTTTAATCCATGTCTCAGGTGAGATTCATGGTCCCTAGTTTTGAATTTCTTTCCCTCAGATATTGCTTCTTTTGTTTTTTTGGTTTTCTAATAGGATCTGGATAGAAATGGAGTCATTGTAAGCTTTCCATCTAACCTGTTTGGGTAATTAGGCAACAAGGACTCTACTTTTTCATTTCCACAGAGCAGCTGATCTCATATTTCTTTGGTGTATACCAGTAATGAGAACCACCCTTTTGCCTCATTATTTCCTGGAAATGAAGAAGCGCACCTGATAGAGATGCATATTTCTACATATGAAATATGTCTTCTCCTTAAATAAGAACTGCCCAAACTGGTTATGAATTAACTCTAAATTGCTAGGGAGAAGACCTTCAGGAAGGGATGTTCTCTCTCAAAACTGCCTAATTAATTTGCCTGGAGCGAATCTCTTATTTGCCCCATGAGTTGTCCCAGCATTCTTGGATGCACCTTCAGCAGGGCAGCAAGAAAGTTTTAACACCTGAGATATTTTTACATTTAGGGCTCAAATCATGCATGGTCAAACCCTGGTGTTATAGTCTTTAGATGCTTCTACTTTCCGGGAAAGGTTTTCTAATACTGGAAGTAGAAATTGGCCTGGCTATTTTTAGTCTCACTGTGACTAAATGTTGGGGCTTCTGGGAGTCGTTTCCTCTAACCCTACACTGCAATATACCTTAAGCAGCAGGTACAGATGCCTGACTTAAACATGCCTCTGCTCATATATGAAAATCAAATTTGAGACAGTTAGGAAATTGCTGAGTGACATAGGAATACTTTTAGAGGGCCTAAGTACCTAATCAGCTAGGTAAAAGTAATACCTTAGACTGAGAGGCATGGACTACAAGATGCCTCAGGGTAGGATCACAACTGTCAAAATAGCTCCTAATAATGTCCAGTGGTAGAAATTCCACAACTTTCCATTGCAATCTATTTATTAAGCAAGTTCCCATAATAATGCTAGAAAGTTTCCTAATGCCTAATTTAAATTTCCATTGCTCCAGCTCAACTTTTCTTTTATTTCCAAGCCTTGAAAGCAAGAAAAAATATCTGTCCAGTGTCTGAAAAGAAACATGAGAAGGTATTTGTGACTAAAAGATGAGGCAATCATTTTCTGAAATTGTTCATTTCGGAAAGAAAGCACAGCCCAAAGTACTGTTCAGAGAAAAAGAATTTCCCTAGATTTGGAAAGCCCAGAAACAAGCATTTTTGGGGTTATTTCCAGTGAACCCCAGCTGAGCTTCCTAGTTGATTCTAAGGCAAGAATTACTCTACACATGTAACCTCTAAGTAAGTATGTGAAAGGGCAGAGGTTCCAGTGGAACATTTACTAATCTTTGTCTGAAGACTCTCTACCAAGAGGAGAGATGTATGTCTTTGTCTAAAGCTCAAGAGTCTGTTTTCTCTCTTCTGTCAACACCTCAGGAGTAGTTTTGGTATTTATCAGGACATCACCTGGAAGTCTGATGTTTTCAATTTGTGTTACATATATGCTTCAGAAAAATAGTGCCTTATAACATGTTCAGAAGTTTTGGGCATACTGGAGATTTCACTTGGGTTCTGTCCCTGTGTCCTCTTGCCTACAAGTCCAGAAAACTCTGTCAAAGAACTCTGGACATACTGTATCTTTTTTCCCCCTTCTTTCTCCTTGATGCAATGGCTTTTCATTTGAACACAGACCTCTAGAGTAACAGACTGTTGAATGATTTCAGCTCTAAAACTGTGGGATCCGACGTCACCCTGAGTAATGATTTTATTTCAGTGGTCTGAACTTGTACCTGCTTCAATGCCACTGATTTGGACTCAGTCTCTGTACAGGAAATGTCCCTTGCTTAATAGTCTTGTTGTGTACTTTGCCCACACATCAGCTGGAATGTGTTTTCCCTATAATCCAGTCAATTGTCTTAGCATTGACCCTGTCCTGAGTGCCAGCTGGGAAATATTTTTACTGCAAAAGTGTCTCAAAATGGACATTTTTCCCAGGCTGCCTGAAAACAGAAGCTTAGTGGTCTCATGTCTCTGAAACTTCTGACAGAAAAGAACTGGTGTTTAGCAGACTCTTCTGAAAAAGTCCAAATAACTCTTTTCATGATTAGCACTTTAAAGGGGAAAACTCTCAAGCCACAGGAAACCAAAAGCCATTTACTTAAAATTCCTATGAAACATAAGAATATAAAAAATGGAAGTGTGGTCAAACACCCAGGGCTATGTGGTTTTCACTATTCTCAGGCTACTGGGACACAGATGATGGGACCACAGTCAGCGAAGGGCTGCACTGCAATCCCTGCTTCCTAGGCAGGCTATTACTATGGTGCTTCCTATCAACAGTGAGATTCCAGAATGTCTTCCAGCAGCCATATCTCTGATAGGAAAGGATGTGTGTTTGCTTCCGCAGTGGACAGCAGAACTGGGATACAACAACCACAGACTGCTTGAACATGATTGTTGGTGTCATGATGCCTCTTCACTCTTACTTAAGGTGACAAATGGCAAGAAAATTGCCTGTAAGTTCCCCCTAGCAATGCTGAAGTCTTCCCTCTTCTACACATTCAGCTACAGCCCTACAGCTGAGGCTTTCCTGGTTACAAAAATCCATGTATCACAGCTGGACAGAAGGATGCAGGCAGTTCATTCCTTACCTTGTTAGTTCCAATACTTGAATTGATGTCTTCTGTAAATTTTATTTCTTCTCCACTGTAAGCAGGTCTCAGTAAAGTGCCTGTTCTGCCCATTTTAGGACATGGCACACCAAAGCCCAAAGGATGCCCCATTGGTGGCGATGGAGATTTATAAACTATTTTCTTTTCGTGACATCTGTGAAGTGGATGAGAAGATAAAATGCTGTCACTTTTTGACCCAGTGATATTGCCTTGGCCATATAAAGCAGGACTACAATATCTGTGATGTCCACTGGCAGCAAGCACAGCAGTCTCTTGACATCCCATTTGCCATGCATCTTTATTTTGGAAAGATCTAAAAGAAAAAAAAAAAATCAAAGTATGAAAACCAGTTAAAACTATTAATCTATCACAGCAAAGCCAAAGGTTTTTGTTTTCTTTGTTTACACAGTTTTGGTTATTTAGCTGTTCAAACTGCTTCATGCATGAAGTTGTGGGCATTACCAAGTTGCAGCAATTTAGCAACTTTCCACCTAAGTTATGGTAAGTGCCAGGGTGTGCATTCGCTATCTGCTTCATCTGTGACTTAAATCACCCTAATTTAAACCCTTTCACTGGAGCATAAGTTGAGGAACCTTGCCTTGGCTGGTATAAACTGTGTCAGTAAGAGTTAAAACATAAACTCACTTCAAGTGTTGAAGATGCCAATACTCCTTCAGTGTTTGTTACCCATCCCTTGCTAAAGGTTATGGTTCCTTCAGCTTTTCAGTAGAACGAACTATGGAAGCACTCCTCAGCCACATCCTAGCTTACAGTATGATAGGAACTAGAGTCAATTTAGCCAAACAAATAGAGGAAATGAAATACAAAAGTGTGAGATGAGAGACAAAAATTGTTATTAGTGGTTGGATAATTAGTAAATTTTGATGTAATGTCACCTTAAACAACTATGTTCAAATAGCTAGAATTTAGAATAAATAAATAAAAAATAGTACAGGAATATTTGATCCTGCATTTTTACTGCAATGCTAATTTTGCTGCTAATTTAATGACAACACTTTGGAGATTAATATAAAAAAATAAAATAGATTTTTAAAACATACCTCCTAAAAAATTGTCCAAGAACATGCATTTGTAGCTATGTAAGTGAAATCTTCAAGCTTAAGAAAGAGTTTTTAAGTATTTTATTATGATGTTCCATAACTCTTGTATCCCACTTTGAGTGATCAGAATGATCAGAATGTATGTATTATATGATGCATATATATGTATTCATATATATATATATATATGAGGTATACATTTGTATTCATTTTCAGTTCTGTAAAGCAAGAACTATTACAGTTAACAGCCCTTTTGCTGGTTTTGGCTGTAGTAGCATTAATTTTCCTCACAGTAACTGGTGTAGGGCTGTGTTTTGGATTTGTGCTGAAACAGTGTTGATAACAGAGGGATACTTTAGTTACTTCTGAGCAGTGCTTACACAGAGTCAAGGCCTTTTCTGCTCCTCACTCCACCCCATCAGGAGGGAGACTGGGGGTGTACAAGGAATTGGGAAGGGACTCTGCCGGGACAGTTGACCCCAGTTGATCACAGGGATATTCCAGCCCATACGGCATCATGCTCAGCAATAAAAAGTGGGGAGAAGGTTGGCTAGACATGAGTTGATGGGTGGTGAGCAGTTGCACCATGCATCACTTGTTTTGTATATTCTAATTATTTTATTATTATTATTATTTTCCCCTCCCTTTCTGTCATATTAAACTGTATTTCAACACACAAATTTTACTTTATTTTATGCCAGTTCTTTCCCTGGGGGTGGGGAAGTGAGTGAGTGACTGTGTGGTGTTTACTTGCCTGCCAGGTAAAACCATGACAGCCCTGAAGCATAAAATTGAGTACTCAGAAATGGACTGTGTAGAACAACTCAGAGAACTAATGAAGAACATATTTTTCTCTGATTATAAAAGAAGCAGTGATTAAGATACTCTGAATGGTACGGGAAAGGAAATTACAAGTGCAAGGCTGTATTATTAATATTACTATAATTTTGTTATTACTATAATAATCATTATACATTCCAACATAAAATTTTCTGAGACTATTCACCAAACCTTCCAGTTTTCTAAATCACCTAAAATATTCACCTTTATGGAGGCAGAGTTTTCTCCTTTCTTTCACCTTCTCTTTACATAAACACATTCCGCTCTTGGGGCACCAGAGAATAACTTTTTGCTTTTTTTCCCCCCTCCCCATTTTAAAGTCCATTCCAGATATTGTGTGGATGAAAGACATGGTGAAAAAAAACTACCACAATTGAAGATAGATGGCATGAATAATAAAATCACAGATTTTTTTTTTCATTTTGTGTTCTGACTGTTTTGGAAGTAATTTTCTCTCTAAACCTACAGTAAAGTCTATCTGTTCTGTGTTTTTGGTGTTTTTTTTTTCCCCTTCAGATCTTCTTCTCTATGTATTTAATAACAATTATTACTGCTGTCTTATAGCTTACTTTGTTAAGACCAGAATTTTCAGACTTGAGTGCCTACAGTTATCGTAGCTTGTAGATAGTGAAAACAGATACCGCTCCCTTGCCACCCCCACCGCTCCTCTCCCTAAAAAAAGACTGATTTTTTTAAAGGAACTCCACTTCCTACTGTAATCCATGCTGGGGCTATTTGGTATGTTTTTGAAAAACATGACACCTACACCAAGGTGCTTTGATATGGATACTATGCCTTTACTTTGGACAGTGTTTACAGCTGGGGTTTAAATACCTACCAGCTCAGTGCAAAATAATATCTAACACCAGAGATCTACTATGAATACAAATGTAAAAGTAGGCAAATATCTGCAAATTTGTAAAAAACTTGTTAACACTAGCTATGCAAATACACTGTAACTGCAGTTGAGTAATTTATGTTTTCAGTGGGATTACTTCATAGTGTATTTACCATGTACACATACCTCACAAGAATAATATCGCTGTTGACATGGTGACATATGGGACAAGAAGAGAAAGAATTATGTCCTCACAAAGAAAATTTATATAGACAGGCATAATCTTTTCCAGACTAATATATAAAATCAGCCTGGTCCCTATGCGGTCAATGACTAAAGTGATGCAAAACAAATTCCTTACACAGCTTGTGCAGGTTGACATAACTAGTCTTGAGAAAGAAAACAACATATCTTTAATGACCAAATTGTCTTCAAGAATTTGTGGTGATGCTTCTACCTTTTAAGTGTAGCTGCTAGCTTCATTTTAAAAATGCATAAAAAGTATTTTCCTTAAGAGATTGTTTTCACTGCTTCCACTTTATCTGTTACAATAACTGATACAGCGGTGTGACTGAAGAATGTGTGACCTCCAAAGGGTGGTGAAAAACCTCCTCAGCACAGATTCTCCACTGTCAACACACATCATTTAAGTGATCCCCAGCTACCTTAGCATCCATTTAGTTCTCGCCTTTACCCTTCACTTTTGCCGTAAGATGAAAGTGCACTCTGGCTTGACCCATTATGTATTTTTTGCATACTTTTATGGTAAATAGGCAGCTTTTCATTT
Organism: Pachyramphus minor; assembly: GCA_013397135.1. NCBI lineage: Eukaryota > Metazoa > Chordata > Aves > Passeriformes > Tyrannidae > Pachyramphus > Pachyramphus minor. The sequence goes on from VYXB01005748.1 coordinate 983,786, forward strand.
GGGAACTCACATGCATGTTCTAATTTTGGAAGAAACAAATCAAACACATCAGCTTTATCAGAGAAAGTCGTCTTCAACCATGCCAAAATTTAAATCAACTGTATGTGGCCAAAGTCCAAAGAAAAGATTGAAATCTTGAGTGTGGGGAAAGCTTGCATAAATGGCAATTAGAAGTAAGGCAATTATATAAACGTTCTTTTGTATTTAATTGAGTTGGTTATAGGTAGAATGTGGGCACAGTCCTTTTTGAGCAAAAAGATGTTATTCCTGCATATCTTACTTTGTAATATTTAGAAATTCACTGTACACTGAAAGAAAGAAGAAAACGTATTGCTTTTTAAATTGCCAACAAAACTTCCTGGAATTTCCTATGTTTTCTTTAGACGTCTCCTTTCTAAGTCATCATGGTGCCCATACCCAGGATTCCAGCACTGATTGAGAAACATGACTGAAAAATACTGTAGAATATATATATATACCCCTCCCTTGCACCAAGACCATGTTTTCTATTTTTTTACTATGTAAAAAAAAGTTTTTTGTGCCCTTTTCCAGTGCCATAATTACCATGGAAACAGAACTGCAAATTAAACCAGAAATAACAGGGTTTATGCTCACAATAAAATAAACATACCCCAGATTTTAACTCAACCAACACCAATTCCCTGGTTTATCTGCATACATTTGATGACTGAAAATTTAATTTTAATTTTCTGGGAAAATCTTGAGGTAGTCCCCTGTCTGGGAACAGAGAACTGATAGTATAGAGAGGGCTCAATCTTAAAAAGACTGGCTGGCTGATGTGCATACACAGTACATGCAAAATTTGCACATTTTTTGAAATCCGTGTATGTATTTATTTAGCTAGATAGCCTTTCATTTAGGAATTTAAATGTATAGTTTAGATCCTGAAAACCAGGCTGTTTCATTGCATTAATTATAATCTATATTGTATTCTGTAGTGTGGCTAAGAATTCTGCTGTGGGAAAGGTGAACTCTCTCAATTTTATTTCAACATTGGTCTTCAATGGCTATGAAATCAAAATCCTGCAAATTATGTGCATAGTTCTATTGTCTCATAAAGGAAATTTCACAGTCCCCTATGTACAACGAGTGTAAATTCTGAGAAAATGGGAAAAATTCTATTTTTTCTCACTTGAGAAGAGTGGAAGCATGAGCAAAAATTGCACTTTGGACCGATTTTGGTGAAGTTATGAGACCTACGAATGAAGAATAATCTGTATCTTGGTTTGTAATTATTTGTTTCTGCAAAACCTTCAACATCATTTGAAACTTCATAGGGAAACAGCCATAACTGCCACTTCTGTTTATACATATATAAAATATGCACATTATGGATATGCATATATATACATACATGTAATATATCTCTTTATTTATATAAACATGAATACTATGTCCAACACTAAAAAACATTCTTTAAAAGGAACTTCTAGGCAAAAATATATTGTGATGCCACTCTATTTCGCAGAAAAAAAAATAATTTTGCATTTTGCCAAAAGCTATACCTATGAGTTTGAAATCTTAAAATGTACAATTTTGGCTCGAACTATTTCAACTTTGCTTCACAGAACTATTTTACATTAGTGCTATCATGCAAGTTCTTTATTACAAGTGATCCAAACATTTAGCTTCCTATTAATTTTTACTTTCCTGTACTGTGAAATGCTGCTTAGTGGGGACTTTGTTTTCTCTTTTTTTGCCTGCAATGCCATGAAGGTAATTCAGTGCCTCAATGAATACAGGAAAATAAGAAGAAAGTCATCACTACAATGTTTTCTATGAGTCTGAGTATTCTTAAGTATCATTATTTTTCCATAACAAGGAGTTTATTGTAGTAATGACTTACTCAGGACACCTGAAATGATGTTTCTTTTAAAAATCAGGTCACCCCAGAACACCGAAATCAGACAAGGCATTAAAATACATTTAATGAAACTTCCAATACATTAAGCTGGAGGGACACTAACCTTTTCAGCAGGGGTTGTAGTTCAAACTGCTTATTAAGATAACCTCCCATGGAGCAGTGTACCTCTCATATTGGTTTTTATATCCTTTCCTTGTCTTATTTTTTTTTGGCAGTAAAAATACAGTCTGTCCTGTTTTGCAAAACCTAGAACTTAGAACAACTTGAGCAGTACATGAAAAGTTTTTAAAGTTGTTTCATATGCTAAATACTAAAATAGGGATAAAACATTTCTGGAACTTCATTTATTGCCAAATTCCATCAGCCACCCAGCAAAATGTAGGAACTGCTTGCAAATATACTAACTAGGTCCGATATTTATGTTGGTGGGAGTTCTGAATGAACAGAAACAGAAAAAACTTAACAGTTTTACCCAGATAGATGCTTCCAAAACACTTACAGGAAGTTTGATATATGTGTACAATCTAAATATTACCTCTCTTCCTTTCCTTGCATCTTAGAATGGGTTAGGTAGCTGTGCTCTGTTTCTCCATATGTATCTGTGCAACCCAGTATTGATATTTCTGTGTCATTTTGTAGTTTAGCAACACTATTTTCTAGTCTTAAATTTTCATGTTTCATTTTGTGAACAGAAGCTGTGAAATTTCCGTGTTCTTTGTTACATAGATCTATAGTCTGCAAAAAAAGATAAAACCATCATTACGTAGTTATTTTTTCCACAATAAATGGGTGTATTTTTAACAAGCAAACACAAAACAGTGTTCCACACTAAAGAAAGACCTAGCTACCACATATAATCATGCAACATTTAGAGCAAACCAAGATAATTGCCTCCAGGAAAAAAAAAATCACTGTAGATAAATGAAAAAGAAAGAAAAACAGCCTCTATAACACAATAAAACAAATTAAAATTTCTTAATAAACATGCATTCAAAATATTATTGTTGTAAATTCATCACTTGCTTTGTAAAACTGATGACATAAAAGCAACCATAACAGCCATAGCTGCAGACTGTATTGCTCCCTCCAGTAACAATTCCTCCAAAAATAACAAGAAAAATTATAGAAGTTCATTACTAGACTAGACAGAGGGCATGTGCACAAGCACAGTTTAATACCTGTGTTGAGATAGTCACCTTCAGTTTCAGAGGCAGTAAAGTAAAACCACATTAGCACAGAGCACTCTGTCTGTTACTAAACCCTGCTTCTCACTGGGTCAGGCCATGTGGCATACAAGTTCAAATACTCAAAAAGTACAAGCCCCATGTGCACTGTGACCAGGGTCTAGAGCCCATCCACTAGGATACCAAGAAGGGACAATGGACATTAGCTCTGGAAGTTGTCTACCCAGGACACTGCTCTTTTTTTCTCCTATCACTTGTTCCATGAAGCCTGTAGTGGCTTGGAACTCTCTCTCTGCAGAGTACTGCATTGCATTGTGTAATCTATTTGCCAAAACAGTATATACTGTCATCAACAGGAAATTCTCAAAAGGTTTATCAGATTGCACGCAAAAGGCTAAAACCCCTTGCATTTTATGAAGTTGTTCTTTCATACATTTCTAGATTTACCTTATTCCTTTGGAACCTTGTAACTCCTGAGTATTACAGGTTTGGTTCTTAGTAAAGTGCTAGCACAGCTGTGCTCCTGCACCTGACACCTTGTCTATTCCTTGCACTAACGTGATTGATGCCACTTCTTCCTGTGAACCTTGCCTTGCTTAGCTACTTTTAAGGGAAACTTAAGAGCCAAGCTGGAATGAAAATGCTAGAAAGTATAAAAAAATTTAATATTTTGTGCAATGATGGGGGAGCAGGGGCTCAGCTATGTCTTGCAAGTGGGAGGAGTGGCAGAACAGAGGAAGAAGGAGAGGGCTAACTCATACTAACACTAATAGACCTAGAATCAGCAGTTATGTTACAATGGCATGTAACCCCAAAACTGAGCTGGCAGAGCTACGTTGCTTTTGAAATCTAAACCCTGAAAGTAACCCTGCCTGATGATGCATTACACCATAATGACTTAGGCTGACACAAGTCTGAGAGGTCTATGTAGCGCTCCACCATACAGCACAAACACACCCACAGAAATCTCCCCAATTCCTAGAATCTGAATATCAAATATTTCGCAATCTGAATACCAAATATTTCACAGTCTTTAATGTTTAGATCCTCACAATACTTTAGCAAAGCAGGAAAGAATTATTAAGTCCACAAATCCACTGAAATGTGTATTGACCTTGGTATATGTAGTAACTGGATTTTACTGCTAATATTTAAAAAACACATGAGGTGTTCAAGCATTCTTGTCAGACAGCTCTTCTCGATTTTCAAGGAGAATATCACTGTAGAGAAGAGCTAGACATGCATGCACACATCCCTCTTTGTTTCCACAATAATATGTCATATACACATACACATACATATACCCATAGTAGAGTGTATGTATATATAGGTAAAAAATCACTGACAGATGTATATGATATTTTAAGGGTGTGGAGATATGTGGCATTCTTTCATGAACTTGTCAGACACAGTAAGACAATTAACAGGCTACAAATGCCCCCAACATGTATTTACCTCAGTACTTACAAACAACATTCCAGTGGTTTTATTTTTTTAATGATAGATACAGTAACTGCAGATGTTCTGGAAGCAGGGGGTGTTTTGAAGTTTTTGTGGTAAGCAGCAGGTTTCTTTATAAACTAAAGTTCTATATAACCTTTTTATGAATTAAATTTTAAACATCCCCTGTTTGGAGAGAAATACTAAACTCTGAGAATAAGCTGGGTGGAGCAAAATGTGTCAGTTTTCTGCACTGTTAGGCAAATAACATATGAACAAAGGTGTAAAATATTAAAAAAGGGACATATTTTTGTGTCTGTGGGGATGACTGTCTAAACTTAAACAAGTGACATCACTTACAAAAAAATAGGCTTCCATAAACTGTTTAGTGTCTAGACAGTTACTGAAAAATTTAGCTTATTTCTAGTTTAATACAATTAGGGTAGAAATTACAGGCTGTGTGTGAACACCACTTGGTTCTGATTATGTTGCGCACCTTATTTTTATTTATTTACTTCATGCAAGCCAGAAATCTCTAAGTCTGCCATGGTCTCAAACTATGTTTACAGTAAGTATACATAACTGTTCTCCATAATTCATAGATTAAAAAAAATTACCATGCAACTTTCATGCTCCTGGTTTTCCACCATCTCTTTTAGATGTGTGTTTTCAGACTTGATAACTTGGTATTGGAATTCCAATAACTAGGAAGAGATTAAATTCTTAATTAAATACAAGAATATTACTGTTAAATAACACTGAGTATAGATATTTCAGTTTAATTTATTTAATTAAGTAGTAATAATAGTTACTATAATATCTTTAAATATAGCAACAATAAAGTAGAATGAAGTATTAAGCCATCTGTAGAAGATTTACAAATGCAATGCCTCTGATTTTATTTACCTTCTTGAAACAAGTAATGACTTATGAAAAAAAGGAAGTTCACATGCAGTTATGAGTTACAGAGAGGGACAGATTTTACAGTCCACAGAAACTGGATGAAATCCTAGTCATGATGCCTAGAAATGACATCTATTCTTGTAGCGATAGGATCAGGAACATGGCCTGGTAAAGACTGCCACAGAGTAGAACACATCTCTAATCTTCCCCAAACACGAACTTTCCTATTGTCAAAAGTAAACTATTATGTTAATTACATTTCTCAAATGTAATGACCCTCTCAGAAAACACAGAGACAATCAGAAACCTCTAAACATAAACATAAACGTTCTTTTGGACTAGAAACTATGAAGATAATATACTTGTTTTTAAACTGAAATTTGCCATTGAAACACTGTTATCTTAAGAGTTTCCAGCTCTAAAATTACAAGAATTTTCTATAGAGATTTGTAACATTCTTCAAAAAGCTTTATAAAACATTAAAAATTAGGAACTTTCTAGATAATAAAATAAAAATTCTAGTGATAAAGCACATATAACAACCACAAATTGGAAATTTCCAAGATATTTTGCATGTTGAAATCTAGTAAGAAAAAACTGCCATTTGGATCTACAGTTGACATTTACTGGTGCTTACGTGTTACAGTATCAATTTGGCTGCTTTAGTAATACTGCACAGATATGACAGCACTACTAATGAAAGCGACATCAGAAACATAATGCCTTTTTTGCACTAATAATGAATGTCATTATCAATAGTGTGGAGTAAAATGATGTAAGCTGTTTCTGCCTTCTTGCATACCTGTTGTTTTGCTAACAATTTGTCTTTTGTCTCTAACTCCATTTTTAACTGTCTTTCCAGAAGAGTAGCTTTCTCCATGATAGTTGCTATAGTGATCTCCTTCTGATGAAGCTCCTCTGTCAGGTCAGAGATTTCTGTCTTCATTCTTTCCTGCTCAGAGCAATGGGACTGCTCCTCTCGATAAATGTGGTTTCTTATCTGTAGTAAATACATTTCAAAAAGAAAAAATGTTGTGCAGTAAATATCGTTGCATCACTTGCTACTTATCAGTGACTTTTTTTGCTGTTGCTTCCAAGACACCAACTCTTCTAACTGAATCAGAGATTTTGAGATTGTAAAATAAAATGTCTTCATGAGTCAGTGCACAGAACTTTATTTATTTTTACATCTTTTTTCAACACTTCTCTTGTACTTTCATCTGCATATTTGTTATTAACAATGAACAGAATATAACACAATTCAATTAACATTTTAAACGAAAGCAATAAAAAAAAGTAAAATATTGGAATTTATGGTAAATATCCAAGAAAATATCCATTCAATAAGCTTAAGTATGATTTATCTATATTGCTCCTAAGTTAATTTAAAATGAGTTTAATGAAGCCTAAATTAACTAAGGAGTGATTTAAATAAATTGATCTAGAGACTCTTTAATAAGAAACTATGTTAGAAATAAAGAGTATATATAGTAAATCACTTTATGAGAATTTTTCCTGCCATGACATAAAAAATTTAAAGTCAAGTTTTCTGCGCTATGTCCAGAGTTCTACAAAGTATCAACACAAAGATTATTTTCATAATCTTTCTACTATAACCAACAATTTAGTGCTGACAGATTTTTTTATTGTCTAAGAAACAAAATTACAAACCCCAGCCTAACAACCTTCGAACCCATTTTATCAATTCCTTGCAGTACTGTACATAATGAGTAACAGATGGCATTTCATTTTTATTTATGGAAACTGCACAGAATTATTAGAATTGTAAACAAAAACATGTAAATGTAAAAAACCTAGAGCTTGATCATGACTGTCATGCCAAAATTCCTGCATCCAAGTCAGCTGCATCCAAACAGACATTCAAAACCCATCTGGACACATTCCTGTGTAACCCACTCTAGGTGACCCTGCCTTGGCAGGGGTGTTGGATTAGATGATCTCCAGAGGTCCCTTTCAACCCAAACAATTCTGTGATTCTGTGATTCTTGCTTACATTGCTACTCAGCAAAACCATGACATGCCTGTTAGACAAGTTCTGAGCATCCTCTACATCCAAAGTATTTTGGCCTGCCAAGGCATCTGCCATTCCACAGTGCCATGCCATGGCTGCTTGCTCACAGTGCTTCTGAAATGTGCAATGCAATATGATGCACCATTCAAACTAAAGAGCTCTGTCCTAGATGACGTAGCAGGTACCTGCTTAAGCTTAGCCTTGTGTGGGTATCTGCTGTACTAACTGGTATCAGTTGATGTGTTTGCATATCCTACCTCTGAGACCACCTACAAGGTACAACTTACCTCCTATAGCCTATTAATTACTCATAGCCTTGCAGGCTTTATTAGTTGCATGGCATTATTTGAATCACAGCAATGCTTAGGCATGTTCTCTCCCATTATTGCAAGGATGTAGGTAGTTACTGCACGGGAATCAAAATGTCAATTTTACAGCTACCTCCAGAAATGCAACCATGTGTGAAATCTTTTTCATATATGAAACCTCCATGCTCTCCTAAACCTACAGTGTATTCTCCTGCTCTCTTCTGCAGATGCACATATCCTTGGTCAGTACTCTTCTGTCTTCTAAAAATCCTATACTGCAGTTAAAATCTGGAAATACCTTGTTCAGCTCTTCTTGTTGGCATTCTTGACTTTCTGAAAATGGTAATAACTCAGTGTTTTTATTTTCTAGTGCCTCAGTAAGTTGAACAGGAGATGATTGATGCCTTCAAACAAGAAATAAACAAGACATGAAACAAGCAGAACGTTCAAAACTCTTTACCTTACAGTATCCTCTCCACAGTATAATACTGTGGAACACTTGCTTGCTGATGAAAAAAAACCAAACCAAAACCAACATTGGGCCTAAGCCAGATGGGAGATGTCTAGAGGTTCAGGACACTGCAAGTATACATGGAAATAATCCTGAAAGGTCTTGCAGACTGGTATTTCATATAATCTCAAACGGCTACAGCAGATTAGACAAAGCATGAAAACACAAACATTTTATTCAAAGGAGGTTAGGGAGAGTCTTAATTTTAGTATTTTCAAGGTGTTCTAATCCTGAGAAAATGAAAGACTGTAAACACATTGGTAGAAATATATGAAATGCTTTGATTTGTAAAGATCTAGGCATCATTACAGCCTTTTAATATAGTCTGCATCCACTGCCTGAAATCTTGTCAATTATAATTGTCAATAAAAATGCTCAGTCTACAATTGTTTAGGAAGTGATATTTGAATCCAGAGTATCTTTTTAAACAGAGTTAATATAAATAAAATGTAAGAAAAAACTTATTAGCTCAGAAGTACTCGTTAATTTAAATACTGTCTTCAACATACATACTTTATTTGAATTTCCTGCATATCTTTGTACCCTTTGATTTTCAGTAATTCTGTATGCAACTGCTGGCATTCCAGCTGCATCCTTCTCCGGAGACCATCCTGTGACTGCAGCTCATATCTCATTTCTGAAAAGTCTGCCTCCATGTTCTAAAGAAACAAGCAAATGCATAAACAGTTACATAAAATTAGACAGCTTAAAATGCAATATTGGAACACACTGTATTCAAGACCTGTATAATTTGAATGAAAGGACATACGTGATTTTAATTTCTGAAAAAGGTAGTGCTTTCATGTCAGTTCCCTTCTTCAGAAATCTTATCTGAAAATCAGATGCTGAGTATTGTTTAGCTCTTGCAATGTTCCAATGCATCTGTTTGTGAAACTGTCATAGGAAACATCATTCAGAAGTTCTTTATTGTAGTAAATGCATCTAAAATTTATAGTTGGCTTTTTTTTAGCAGGTTCTGTATCATGGAACATGTTTCACATGCAGGAATTAGTGCCATAAGTAGCTTGAACACCACAAAATTTTCAAAAAAATCACAAAAAGATTTTTCTTAGACACTTGACAAATCATATCTCCACTTTACCTTTAATTTCTGATTGATAATGTGGTAGACAACCTGAAGATATTTGGCATAATAAAATATGATTAAAAAAAAATCATAATTCCACAAAAATATACTGAAAACATACTAAAGATAAGGACTTGGAAATATAACCCATGAATAACAAAAGTAGCAATAACAATCTGTTCTTGCAATAATAATAATATCCAGAGAATATTTATTTCTTGTCACCTAAGATGGAAAAGCATGCCAGATTAAAAAAAAAAAGGATTTTTCCAAGGATGTTGATCCTTTACCTTTAAAACCATTGCATTGAAAACATTGGTATTTCTCCTAATTTCTTAGTTTAATTTGAACATCATTTCCATCTTTGAAAGCAAAAATTGAGCCTTTAAAGTTTCAAAAGACAACTGGAATCCAGAAATGACACTGCAAGCAAGAACTTCAAAGGTTTATTGCCCTTAGAGCCTCATATGAGAATGACCTTCATTCCAAGAAGCCTGTGGTTTTCTTCTGGCTGAAAGGGCTGCTGAAGACAGAAATGAAGTGCTTTTACATTGGGTTTTTTTTTTTTTTTAGGGGCTGCATATATGGATTAATTCATCTTATCCTTTGTTACACTAAGGCCAAGAGAGCTTTTTTAAACACTGAAATGAAAGTCTGGGCATATTCAGGTGAAATAAGGTTTAATGAACTGTTAAAATTGTCTGCAAGACTTGCTTATTATCATCTTCATGACTTCAATATTCAAGAAATAGCCACAATTATTTTATAATATATGAATCTGGGAGATAGTTACCCTTCTGATTTCATTCTGAGGTGGATAAGGAAAATGCGTTTTGCACAATTGTATGGCAGAAGTCATCCTGTCTGCGGCAGACTGTAGTCATCATACATATTTACATAAATTGTATTTTCTTCTGTGAGTTACAATAGTAGCAAGAAGAACAGCAGTCACAGCAGCAGATGCAATAATAACTGAAACAGTCCTTCGGGTCAAGAGCTTCACCCTTTCACATATCACTTAAAAATACATATATGCACCACTTATTATTTTAGGAAATATTTATTCCCTTTAATTAAAACACCAAAATGAAAATTAATTTTGAATCAGAAAACTTTGGTTTCTGTTTTAAAACACAACTTATAAAGAGCCTGTTTCAAGTTGAAAAAGTTACCAAACCTTCTCTTTTCTTCTGTGAAAAGTTTTGCTTTGACTAGCTTGGTATGCTTGATACCAAAACGAAGCCTCAAAAATTTCCTGATCAGCTCTAGTTCTGCTCAGTGCTGTTTTGTGGTGGGTTGACCCTGACTGGATGCCAGGTGCCCATCACAGCCATCAGTGCTGACAGCAGCCCTTACACTTCCTTCTTTCTCATATAGACATTCCTAAAGAAATTATTTCCTTTGAGCTACCCCTTTTCACTATAAATTGACATTACATCAGTGATTACCTTCTGCAGCTGTTTCCAAATGCAGTCTTTCTAATACAGCAGCGTTCCACACCACCAACACCGTTATTCTGCAACTTTCTACCCTTTAGGTGATAATGGTATGTACATCTAGCTCCACTTCTACTTAAAACATCTTCAGTGCTTCCTACACCTCTTGCATTTTCTTCAGGATTCCAAAATTCCTCCTGCTTGAAGATTTTCTTAAAGACGACAGTACATGACATCTACTCTCTCCATCGTACAGCATCTATCCACTTGCTCCAATTGCCATGGTTTGTTCCACTCTGTACTTTAGTACCACTGCTTTTGGTGGCAACATTTCTAACAACCTTTCTAACAGGCATCAAAACAGAGGTTTTGCTTGCATACCAATAACTTGTATACAGGCAAAAGACTCAGTGAACCAGTGTGCAAATGGCATGATTTGGCTGTTCTGACAACATCTGAAACTAACCTCTGCCACACATATGCTAATTCCTATAAAGTTTATTGCATATGTTGTTATAACTCTGCAAGGCTGTCTGTAAGCAGAAATGGATCTTTCTCTGGAAAGAGTTGAAGTTACTAGAGGCCATTCAATATATTACTGAAGCTAGAAGTGCTTAAATAAATAAGCAAAAGCATAAATGATATATGCTACCAGAAAAAAATAGCAGTGAGAATCTCATTCCCGATCTGTTTCAAACACGGCTAATAAAAAAGGCTGTAAAGATCTTGTATTATCTCAATCGTGTCAGAACTCATATACCAAGACCAAAAGAAGAGGCACAAATGGCTGTCTTCATAGATCAGTGCTATACTGAAAAAGAGTGAACTAGGGGTAAGATAAAAACTAGCAGTTTTTTACATGGAGAGCAATTTAAAAATTCATCGACTGCAAAATCTCCCCTCAAAAATAACAAAGTATACTGCACACTTTTCTATATACTTATTTACTAGCTATATGGCACAGTGTGCAACAAGGTATAAATCAGATAAAGAGATTTCATAGAAGTCATTTGAATGCAAGGAACCAAGTGAACTAGGCTACCTTCCCGGAGATGCAAAGGATATAGGAAATTTATAAAACCCTAGATAAAAACACAAGGAAAAAATATACTACTACAAATTAAACCTATTTCTGATTTACCAAAATAAAAGTCATACTGTTCACAGATCATTCTGTGTTCCTGCAAAGAATACACCTAAGGTACAGATCTTTTATGTAGGCATCTCACTACAGCTCTTTAAAGTATACTCCTAAGTAATTAATTTTCCAGCATTAATTCCGCAGTCACTATGAAAAACTATTACTACCTGGCACTGGTTTTGGTACATTTTTAGATCTTCACGGAGCTTCAGATTTTCCTCTTCGAGTTTATTCCTGTTCCTTGCTATTTCATTCACACTTGCCTTTAGTTTTTCAATAATCAAATCATCCTTTTCACTTTCAGGCTGGGCATAGGTAGTTACCTCTTGATTTTGTTTCTTATTGTGTATTTGGAATTGATAATTCTGGGTCTCCTTCTATAAAACAAGAAAATATTTTAAATGAATTCAATAATTATATGTAAATTGCTAGGACCAAACCGTTAGCACTGAAATCATAAAGCTATTTACCAGTGTTTGCTTAGAAGAGATGGCACAATTGGAACAGTTTTAATTACTTCTCTAACGGATACTTCCTTGTTTTTGATCTCATGTTCCTTGCCCTCAGTAAAAAAAATGTTTCAGAAACCTTCAAGGGCATAGAAGTTTTTCAAGGATTTTTTCTCCTGTGCTGTGTATTTTCCTAGTACTTAATGTTAATGATCCTCAAATGTGAAAAAGGCGATTATGATGACCTACTCAAAGCAGTTACCTATAAAAAATAATTTGAGAGAAATGTTCCTCTTTGATTCATTGAACTCAGTAGGAGTTGTGTGTGTGTGTGCCTGAGGATAGATATTAACCTTTGACTAGGGGGGATAGCATTACATAGTTCATGTATAAACAGCTCAGTTAGTACAGGAACTGTACTTCTTTGAGATCATTATCCTTAAACCTGGGGAAGAATCATTTGCACATTCTGTACAGTCTTGCACTTCATTCAGTTTCTCGTACTAATTAAAATCCTAAAACCAAAACTTCAGAAAATTGGTTTTGCCACTATTTCTAAATTCACAGGCATTGTGAAGAAGCATCATTACTATGGTAACCATTTTTGCTGTTTAAAAAACTATCCACATGGACCCCTCTACTGGGAGATTAACAAACAGTACTAATCTTTCAGAAGACTGAGAATTAGCTGAAAAACTACAAAAAAATATAACCTGAAAATCATATATCATATGCAGACACCACGTTGAGCAAGAAAATATATAGTAAAAATAAATAGGATTACAAATACCATATTTCACTGACAAGGACTGCAAAAAGTCATGCTTTAGACAGCTTTTGATGTTATTGACTATGTTCCTGTAATTTGTGTTGGCTGAGAACCTAAGCAGAATGGACCATTGGCTGCATATCAAATAAAAGGCCAAAAGAAATTTGCAGGTAAGTTTCATTCCTACAGATAATAAATTAAGGTCCCTTCGACATCTAACTTGTAGAGTCTGACACACCAAAATGTCAATGCATCCTGTGAAAAATACAGTGCAAGACTCCAGCTGGCAATCAAAGACCTCAAAAAAGAGCAACTTAAGACAAAGACAAGGAACAATTAACACTTTTGAAACAGTTAAGGGGTAACAATCCGTCAGACTTCTATTAAAAAAAATACTTGGTGTTCTGTTACAGTTGTGAAGAAAATTGTCCTCAAAGAAAGTTCACTCTTGGCAATGAAAGCCTCAATAAAAAATGAGAACGATCACCCTGAGTACTCTATTTCGACTTGTCTAATTATATAATCAATATGTATCGGTCAATATTTTTGACTAAAAAAGCTTCACTAAATTAATATCCAATGAGCTTAGTAACAGTGGAAAAGGGAATTGCCAGGAATTAATGAGTTCTGGGTGGGGTTTTTTGGGGTGTTGGTTTTTTTTTTTTTAGTGCTGGATAGGTCATCAAGACATCATTAAATTAACATTTTGTTCTGGATTGGAAGGAATTGAAAAAATTAAAATATGATGGATCAATAGGCTATTCATGAAAAAAGTAATAAACAAACTGGTAAGCAAAAAAAGAATCATAAAGTCAACCAGGGACTGAATTGTAACTAGAAAGCTGAAAAATATGATAAAAAAGGGTTAACTGATCCAACAAACAACTCCAAGAGTGATTCTGGAGTAGCATATGAAAATTCATTTTTCTGCATAAATGGTATTAGTATATATTTCTGATCTTCACAAAATTGAAGGCTAACAGATTTGAAGGAACTTTATATTTGAGACAAGATAGGAATGGCACGTACTACTTGGTAAGAAACTTTTTAAATAACTTGTCATAATTAATTGCGTGTCAGCAAACTGCACAGAAGATAAAAGTATATCCACAACACACTTAAAAAGTAAAAAAAAAAAGAATATTCACAGGTTTTTGAAGGTTTTTTGTTTGTGGATTTTTTTTTTAGAACTGTTGTAATTTTCACCATGATACTTATTCATTTTCTCATTTTCATGAGAAAAATTAAAGTAAAATAACGGTATGTATCATTAGATCTTTCAGTATGGGCCTGCCTCACCTAATGCAATATATTAGCTACCAATATAGACATGCATTATCAGATTCACTGTAAGCTTAATTTTTTTAAATTAAGTTAAAAGAAGCTGTAGCTGAGCAAACAGTTCATTTTCTTCCTAGAGCAGGAAGGTAGGTCTTTTACCTGAAATAAATTATATTTAGCAGGCAATACTTTTTGTTGAGCATCCAAATAAAGAGGATAATTTTGGCCGATTGTCCCATTCTTATCCCCTTCTCTCGATTTAAATTCCTAAAAGACAGAAAAACAAGACTAGAAAACATAGGGAAAACATCTCTTTTCCTTAATCTAAATATTTTTGCAATTTATATAGTTTAAAACAAAAAAGTTTTTTAATTAATACGTAATCTTTCCATAATTTTGGAAAGAAGAAAAAAGCACCAGCCATCCACTCATCCCCACCAGAAAAAAATACAGTCTTCAGAGATATTAATCTGACAAAAATGGATTGTAAACATAATCCCTGAATAAAAACAATAAAATATATTATAAAGCTATACAAGTTATAAAATATAAAAAATATTTAAAATAATTGATGTAGATATTAGACTATTACCACATTTTATTGGATATGACTTTAAAGCTGTATCAATGTCAAGCAGAATAACCAACAGGGAATCAAAGCCTTAATATTCAGACACATGTTTCAAGTGCTTGCTTTTTACCTTCTTTTTTTTCTATAACAGATGGGTCAACAGCTAACTTGAATAAATGTTACTTCTTACCCTCTTTACAATGACTGCTTTGGGTTCTGAGTTCACCTAGTTTAAACAAAAAACTCTTTAATTCTATTACATCAGATTTATGTAATACTGGTTTTGTATTTGCGCTTACATTCATATTTATAGTGTATTTGAATTTGCTTTTGGATACCAGATCTTACATGTTCACAAATAGACTTTAAAGGCAGTATCCTACAAAATAAGCAGGAGAACTCTAGTTACTAGAGTTGTTGCTCTTTTAGTTTAAAAGTTAGCAAAATAACAGTATACTCCTTCATATAGTGGAAACTAATAAACTGTTATGAGAATGTCCTTTTTCACAATGGAAATGTTGTTCTAAAAAAACAGATGATGTTTTATAATTAACTTAAACTGGCATATTCCACAAATTTAAAAAATAAAGATTTTTTTCTATAGAAAGAAAATTGAATGCTTTTCAACATAGATTAATACAAATCTTCTTTCATAGCTTTCCTAATATCTGCTTTGGCATTTAGAACAACAAATACCTTCCTATTTTACAAAACATGATTCAAATGGAGTTTCAGACTACTCAATGAGGACTGCAGGTTCAAGGCTTTACTGCTGAGCTTAGTAGATTTTCAACACAGTAATTATTTCCTGAATACAAGAATTCGCTAAATATATTCTAAGCACTCATTTTTCATAGTGGATAATTAATAAAATTACAGCATTGTCTTACATTATTTTCAAATTTTAATCTTGAATAAGGTTATTCTCAAATTAGCTGGATCAGAGAGTTTTACAGCAGTGATATATTTACTCAATGATAGATGTATAGCCCATTTATTATTCTTGTAGTAGCAGCTGTTGGCAGCACTGCTGCAGTCAAAAGTGTAGTAGCTTTCCTGATGGTAAGAACTTCCATGTGGAAGAGACAGTAACATCATGTAGAACGACGATGTGCCTAGGATATCTATGTAGGTACAGTCACCTGAAGGTTGCATAAGTTAATCCTGTATCTTATAGAAGAACATGAAAGGTAGACAAGTCCAAAATAAAGACCCTAAAACCTTGCTTAATTACAGCTAAAGTATGGAACTACTTAAAATCTACTAGAGTTTAATGTTTTGATCATAAATTCTAAGTGTCCACATCATCTGCATCATAAATCTACATCATAAACATGTAAGTCTTCCCAATGCTTAGCAGCTAGGCAACTAGCTCTCACTTTCAATTGATATTCCTCTGCTTGCATTGCCTACAGGCCCCAGTTTAGTAAGCACTCTAAGCACATACTACTTTATTATGCTCTTTACAAAGGATGGCCAAAGAAAATACAAATCTTTTTGTGATCTTCCTGTGTTTCATCAGATTACAAGTTAGACTGTTCTTCCCATATGTCGAAGACTGTTTTGTAATGCTTCCAGAGACAATCTGAAGTAGAATCTTCCCATGCCATTTTCTACCCAACAAACACATGTTATTTTTTAACAGGCTCTGGAATTCTTCCTTTTGAAGTTGCTTCACTTTGCACAGAAGACCAGCAAATTTACTGGATGAGCAAAAAAGAAGCAGCCAAAATTAGCACAGCTAGAAATTATAAGAACTGAGACTGGATACCAGTTTCTGCAGCAGTGAATGGAGCCAGAGAAGTATTTGGGGAGCAGCCATCACTTCCAGCCACCCTCTCTACTTGCCAGTTCTCTGTGTTCCCTAACTTTCCTGTTGGACCAATAAACATTTGATTATTCCACAAATCGTAAAGTAAACTCTAGCTCTGAGAAGTTAAGGCTGGGAATTATGATCAGAAATCAATATTGTCCTGTATCCAAGAACAGGTCCACTACAATCCATTCTGTGTCCAAAGGGATAGGAAATGTGACTGGATCCTGTCCTCAGCACCTACTATATAGTGGAATGTATTTTTAAGTGCCTAATCCTTCCTCAGGCATTATCGAGGGAAACCAGGCCCTGAGGTCAAGGTTGTGGATTGTCTCAGCTACATGGCTGCTGTCAAGATAGATGGGCAACAAGCAGTTTTCCAAACCTAAATCCTTTTTTCCTATGTAACCTAACATGGCCAAGGTTGTCCTGAGGTTTATAAAACTTGAATTAATGGTGACAGTACCCTGCATATGTAAAAGGTCTGATGCCTCAAGAGATCATATAATCCAGTACACATATACTAATCAGGAAAACAGTAACATTTATTTATAGTTGCAGTTAGAAAAAAATCAGTATTAATATTAAATGATGCATCTTTCTTGCCACAGCAAGAAAACTATATAATTTTTGCAGAAGTATGAGTAAATTAGAGCTTACAACTACAAATCACATATTAGTTCTAAAGGCATATTAAAATTAAAATATAATAACAAAGTATTCTTACCTCCAGTTTCTTGTATAAATTTCTTGGGTCAGATGATGTCACTAGGCTTTCCTCACATTTTTCTCTACTGTTGACCTTTTTTTGTTTTAACTGATGTGACTGTAGCTTTTCATAACTATGTGCCAACTTTGAAAACTAAAAACAAAAGCAGAGTTGAACATGCAAAATCTATCAAAGACGACCACATAGGCAAAGTTTTCTTTAAACAGAAACACGAACTGCAGCTTCAGCATTCTAAATGTTTAATCAGTGTAACAAAAAATCAATTAATAAAGTTATTCTATTATAGATGAACAAGACTAAGCTCTCACATAAATGTTAACTAACTGTTCAAATGGGTTCACTTGACAGCTACTTAACCCTGCTGAAGTTCTTCATAGCAGTTACCCATAGAGTGACTTCCTTTAGAATGTTTATATGGGATGTTCTATACTTGTTTACTGCCATCTTGTGTTGACATTTTTAAAGGATGCTTCACTAGTAAGGATGACAGATTATCATTAATGTACTTTGAACTTGCATGTTTCTTTCTTACAATGAAAATTGTGGAAATGTTACATGTGTGATGACTGTATTCTGCTGGAATCGTTAATTACTACGGAGTATCTCACAGAATTAGACACTAAATAGAAAAAAAAGGCACTGACTACTGATCTTACCATGAAAACCCAGCTTAGGACTCAGAGGAAAGGAGGTAGAGGCAGAGAAGGGAAGGCACTAAGGGAAGTACCAGCCTCTTCAGAAAAATGGCTGGTCTGATCAACAGTTCAACTGCACAAGCAAAGGATCTCTCTAGTGGCTGTTAAGAGGTTTGATACGGAAAACTGACATTTATGTACATTTGTTTTTGGAAAAAAAAAAAAGCAAACCCAAGGATATTGGTAAAGGAAACACTAAAAATATGTTCTTCAATAAGCTGAGCAAAAGAACTTTGTGAAGAATGTTAAATAGAAAACAACCTTATAACTATAACTACTGATCGTGTCTCTTGTTGTTAAGTTCCTTTAAATTCAGGTATATATGAAAATTCTGACTCTAAAATATAGTTGCTTGTATAACCAAACAAAATCCATAAAATCTCATATTTTTGTTAACTGCTCAAAGTGAACTACTGTTTGGAAAAGAAATTACCTCCAAGGAAGTAATTGGAAATGGAGGGGAATCCTGTTGAATCAACATGGAGTGAACAACTGAGATTTGTGCAGATACCAAAGATGGCCAAAGAAGTCTAGAAAAAATATAGCAACTGAAATTAAAAAATCGTCTGGAAACTTCCTAGAGACATTTGAGATGAACTTGGGAATCATAATATGGGACAACAAAAACTAATGGAAAAGATGACAAGAAGATAGATTGTCCTGGGCTAGAAAGTTTCATGGAATGGGGAGACCTAGGGATAGATTTGACCAACTTGGAATGTCTGAATAGAAATTCTGAAACATAGATTTACAGAGCTAAGATACCACCTTCAAAACTGAATCATAAGTCTTGCAGAGTATCTGCCTATATTTGAAATTGACCTTGCCAGAGAATGAAGTTAAGATAAAATATTTAAAATGAGTCCAGAGTATACAGGTTCAAACAACATGGAACTCATTGCCCTTGGAAGAAAGATACCCTTTTTCAAATAACAGTTTTGCTCTTGAATATATTACAGCATATGTGAATTGCCTGGGAAGAGCAAACTCAGATAAGACAGCTATTAGAATGTTCACGCTAAAAAGACTAGGAAATACAGGGTCTAACAATTCAGCACATCAGTCTAAAATGGAACAGAATGGCCAAAATCAGAAAATTCAGTCTGAGTATTTAATGACAGTAGGATATTACAGACAGATTAGAGTCTGGATGTTATCATAACTGGAAACTAGACTAAAAGCCAAAAATCCTTCCATTTAATGCTAGATATTCACTTTAAAACGTCCAAGTTATTCTCTTTGCATGTTGTACATGTTAGAGTCAGAAAAAAAAACAACAGCAGAAGACCAAAAGATGAGGCACTTTAGTGATTTCTGGGGTAGAACTAATCTCAGTACAGATTTCTGAAAGTGAGACATACAAGCCTGAGCTACTCTGCATTAGAAAAAGCTGCCTGCAAATGCTTAGTCATTTCAGCTATCTTAAATTCTTGTCATACACTGACATGAGTTGTATTCTAGGGGTGTCCATTTCTCTCCGTTGATTCTAAAGGGAGTCTGAGGTACTTCAGACGTAGCCATCTAGCTTTTAAATGTCTAAGCAAGGTAATTAGTTGCCAAGTGCTTAAGGCAAGAATAGATTCTTATTCTTTTGCTGAGAGATTTCAGTCATTTTCAAAATGAGAATAACGATGAGACATTAATAAAAAAAAGAAGGAACAAGTAATGAAGATGAACCTCTAAAGTTTTTGCTATTTAATTATGACAAGATGTTGTACATTTGAATGAGCGCAGCCGTGTGGCCTAGGAGTTTCAGGTTACATACCAGGAATTATTTCCCTAATACAAGAAAAATACAGATTTTACTACCTTCAACAGGCACACAATCAAATCACTGGGATTACTGCTCGTTAAACAGCTGCTTTTAGCAGTACCAAGGAAAAATAGCACAAAGAACAGAAGAGAAATTTGTTTGCAATGGCCTGGCATTCTGACAGCTAAAAAAAGTGATCCTTTCTATTTCAAGTGAGATTAGAGAGGAACAAATCTTGGGAGCAATTTTAAGAATACATCTGCAGAGAAAGCTACAATGCTATTTGTAAATAGTAACATACCATTTGTGCAAAACTAAAGTGTAGCTCTCAAGATTATACAGTTTAGAGGGTGGTATAACTTCCAAGTGATGATAAGAACCAAAAGAAGGGAGTCAAAGGAGATAAGGCAAAGATTAATACTGTCAAGGAAGCTCTATATTTTAGATATGAGTTTGTGTAGCTGAGAATGGGGGACATTAAAGTAATTTTATTGTACACACTGCAGCACTGTAATTCAAGAAAGAAACTCAATAAGGAGCTGCGTAAAAGTTAGAGACGCAGAGAGGAATAGTCCTGTGTAGCACAGGTGCTTGGAATTGTTCTGACAGGCAGACTTCTGTTAATCACAGAGAATTGAGACAGATCTCTTAACATAGGCATTCAATAGTTTACTTCTTCAGTCAGTGTGTATCAGATGGGCATTTCATGAAGAAATATGGTTTGGTGAAAGGATAAGAATGGGGATCAGAAAATAAAAAAGAAAGAGCATCAGTGCTGAAAGCTTTGTCAAAATAAGCAGGATGACTGAGAAAGAAGGAAATGTTTGGAGACACAGACTAGGAAAATTATGTATATTCTTAAAAGTTAGAAATCTAAACTTCTTGAATAAAGATAAAAGAAGAAATCAAGAAACTCAAAAAAAGGTCACGTGGTCTAAGTGGTAACTAAAGAGGAGACGTTGGGAAACAAATATAAGCAAGTTTAAAGAAAAAAGCTTGTAGGTAGGAAATATCACTTTTTTTTGTTTGTTTTAAAGATAAAACATGTTATATTTGCCCATGGAAAGGACCTGTAAGGTAATTAACAGCTTCAAAATAAAAATCTGTATGAAAAATGGCCTGGAGTTGCAATTTAAGAAAGTTCAATTTCATTGAAGATCTTAGCAATAATACATAACATAAACCCAATAATTTTTAGCATATGATTTAAGAAAATAATTAAGAAATGAAAAATATTGCAGCAAATGTGAAAAAGGATAGGATGAGAGAGAGATACTATATTTTTGGGGATAGTTCTGCATTGCTAAAGGTAGCGTACATCTTATAAAAAAGTCACACTGTTTTTCACTGCGTGATGTTTATCTTCTCAATAATCATGCTAAGATGTTTCTTTTTATGTAATTTGTGTAAATTATAAAACAGCTTTTATTTCTACCTACTTTCCCAAATCATTGAAAGTGTTAATTACAAAACAATCAAAGCATTCACTGCTTACTTACAGAACTGTTTGCCAAATCAATTTTCATATATAAAAAAAAATATAAATTAAAGACAACATAACATTACAAATAAGTAATGTTATGCTGTTATTTGTTTGCTGTATTCAGGTGGTGTTATCACTTCTAAATGAAAATAATGATAGCCAATTTATGCAATATAAGATGACTATATAGTAAGTGTGATGACTGGAAATTATAACACTAAGTCTCTGGTAGGAGAATCTAATGAAGGGAACAGAAAAATAGCAGGAATACAATGCAGAATTGTGTATGTTAACTTCTTCAAATATGAGAAACAGAATCAAGGGAAGTTTTGTAAAAAATTTTGATTTATGATTGAAGTAGAAAATAGTTAAGAAACAAAAATGCAGGCGGCAGAGCAAACAACACAATCATAAAATCATAGAATGGTTTGGGTTAAAAAGGACCTTTAAAAGACCATTTAGTTCAACTCCCCCCCCTCCATGAACACGGAGACCTGTCACTAGACCAGGTTGGTCAAAGGCCCACCCAACCTAGCCTTGGAATGGGGCATCCAAAACTTCTCTGGGCAATCTGTCCCAGTGTTTCACCACCCTCACTGAAAAAACCCCAAATTGTTCCTCAGGTTTCAGTTTCTTCTCCTGTTACTACAGGCCCTGATAGGAAATCTGTCCCCATCTTTCTCATAAGTCCCCTTTAACTACTGAAAGGCTGCATTAAGCTTCTGCTGGAGCCTTTTCTTCTCCAGCTCTCAAAGCCTGTCTTCACAAGAGAGGTGCTCCAGACCTCTGCTTATCTTTGTTGCCTCCTCTTGACTCACTCCAACAGATTTGCTTCTTTCTTGTACTGGGTGCCCCAGAGCTGCATGCAGCACTCCAGGGGGGTCTCACCAGAGCGATCCACCTCCCTCGACCTGTTGACCACATTTCTTTTCATGCAGTCTAGAATACAATTGGCTTTTTGGGCTGTGAGCACACTCTGAAATAAATAAAGTTCAAACAAACTCCCAGTATCATTAATCTAGCTTACTCTCCTTTTGATACTATGGAAACCTATACCGTAAGGAAAGCTATCAGACCACTTTAATAGTCCCTTAAAAGCAGAAAAATGTATGGTAAAGGCATAAGAACAGTTTCAATCTGAAAATTCCTAATGCATATCAGAGTCTTAATATCATGAATCTAAGCATCTATTTTATTCATTTTCAGTTTTTGTTAGTCCCAACTCAGGAAGTCATAACAGATGACACAATCACATCAAAATCCATCCAAGGAGTTTGGATGTGACAGTACAGAAACTACAATGGAGCCTGGAAGGAAGCTGTAGTCATCATCATTTATATGACACGATTCATCTTTTCCAAATCCATAACACTACGTCTATACCATTTGGCATGTATAAGCTTTTTGTAATACAATCACAAAATAATGAAATTGACATTTTTCTTACTTGAGATTTCAGTGCTTGAAGCTGAGTTTCATAGCTCTGAGCCATTTCATATTTAGTTTTCTGTAAGTCTTCCAATTTTTGTTGAAGTAGTCCCACCTACAGTTAGAATAAGCACTCAAATATACCTTTTCTGAAGTGTTTCAAAGTAGGTCATTTTTGGAAAAGTAATTTTAAACTTTGAAAGAAGACCATTGCTTAAGGGAGAGATATTAAAAATATATTTAAATGCAGTAACTTAATAATAAAACTGGATATGACAAACCCAGCTTGTGGTATCAACCTCAAACTGGGGATTTTACAGTATAAAATCGCAATGTATGCTTATGTTATGATTTAATGATAATATTGTACAAGGCTGTCATAAAAGATAATTTCTGAAAGCTTTTCTGACCCAGCTATGTGAGTGAACTGCTGTGCCCCATTGTGAAAAATTTCCTTGAATGGCTAATAAATTGTATAAAAGACTTTCCCCTACTTATGTACAAATTATTGGAAGACACTGTATACTCATTTCAGCTCCCTAAGTACAGTGACATTTGAGATAACTTTGAATTGCTAGCGAGTTCCACAGAGATCTGAGAAATATGACCAAGTGCATGCATGACACTTATGCTTTGCTGGAGGGACAGATGGAAGCTGGGCAGAATATGCTGAAGTATTTCAGATAACATCTCTGTACAGGCAAATAAATTGAGGCTTTGAGGACTGGTTACCTGAATTATTCTCTTGGCTCCTCTGACCACGATGACTAAGGGCAAGTTCCTAATTGCTCATTAGGGAGAGTTACTCCATTTTCAGAACTGCCACTGGCAGTTTAGACACCTAGCTCACACAGCAATGCCCTTGTGTAGACACCTAAATTCAGCTGTCGAACTAGAACTGAATGCTCTGCAAGGATTTCTTGATGCTTCTGAGTACACAGCAGACAAGACTGTGAAGTACAGACAACGCCAGGTACATGGGGGCTTTCAGTTTCATAGGAAAGTCTAAGTAGTAATACAATTTGAATCTTCATGATGAATAAAATTATCATAGAAAGACAGCATATCATGTAAAATGATGAAAATAAGGTACAAACAGGAGCTACAAAGACATAATTTTGTGAAGCTTTTTGAACTGTACACTTCCATTTAAAATTTCTGATGAAACAAGAAGTGTTGGCATTTATAAAAAAACATAAAATTATCTTTTTTTACAGTTAAACTGAGGATATTTGATTTAGACTTTAGGGAAACAGAAGAAATATGAGATTTTCAATGACATTTTTACAATCGCTTTTCTGAACAGAAGTACACTTTAAAACAAAGCACTAAGGATAATTAGTGACCTTTAAAGGTGTTTGGCATTTTTACATAATAGAACAAACGGGTTTCCTTATAGAGAATTTAAAGCATACTAATAAGCAAGTATCAGAATAAACACCTCCTTTATAGAATGTGATATTCTTAAATACCTCTTGACCTTTTTGATCCAGTTTGCTTTTGGCACTTGTTAATTCTTGATCCTGGATATCCATCTTCACTTCTAAAGCTTTCATCTTTCTTTCCCATTCCACTTGCTTTCTGTTTACCATGATGTCAATTTGTTGCACTAATTCCCGAAGTTCGGCTTCACATGGAGAAGGTCTAAAAACACGAAGAGATTTATTTTTTCAAAAAAGTAAACAAATATTTCTTTACATTGTTAAGACTTTATTTTAATTCTGATGGAATTAACCACTTTTCAACATCAGAAAGAAATGCGAAAGGTAAACAATGCCTTCAAATGGAGGTGGAAACTCACTTCATCCATCTTAAGTTTGCTTGCATGCTCAAGTTTTGACTGTACTAAAATGAAAAAACATCTCCTTAGTATGGATATGTGTTTATCAAAGGGAATTATTACAGGAAATTGGAGCAAACTTATTAGATTTGTAATGTCATCATTAAAACTCTATGTGATTTTTTAAAGTCAAATTCTCTGAGACTTCTTTTACATCAACAAATCCTCGAAACTATAACAACCTCAATGTTAAGCTTGGAAAGGCTTTTAAAATACAGATGTAAACCTTAACACCAAAAGACATTAATGTTAAATGTTAAAACTGTTAACAATGCCATAATGCCATTTTGAAATTTAATATACAGTGACATTCATGTTTCCATATAAAACTAACCCCCTCCCAAGTCCCTGAAACTCATCTCAAAAGTAGCGTTAATGATGCAGTAAATTTTGATCCCCTCTGAATCGAATATAAAAGGGGTTTTGAAAACACAAAACAAAACCATACTACATCAGGACTAACTTTGATATTGCTGTAAGGACCTGTGCCCTTCCAGACTCATGTAATGTCATGTGGCAACTCCTTGGTGAAGCACAGCAATGACTCAGACAACTTATTTCAGCCTTCAGAAATAGGTACTTTCTTTATTGTGCATCACATGGATCACCTAAATATTATTATGCAAGTGCAAAAGCAACTTCTAGCCTAGATCATCAGATTACCCTTTCAGATCCTGGCTGACACCTTTCCCTTTTAAATTTCACCTCTCTCTTCCAGATCATCCCACAAAAGGCAAATTCTGCAGCCCTTGCTAGAAAATTTTCTCTCAATGGTGCTTGCACGCTTCTTGAACCTAGACCCAACAATATATAGAAGGGAAATGTTGAAAGAAAAATCCTTTCTGCAACAGCTTCTCAGTCTATCTTCACTTTCTCTAACTCCTTACATGGATCCTCTAAGTACACTTGCAGCTGCAAAAGGAAAGCTGTATGTGAAGAAGCTGCAGATAGTGGAACTGCTTCTGTTCCACTATCAAAACTACTCTGTACCATGGCACTGGTATTGCAAACAGTCCTGCAGTTATCCCCACCTACTAGCACAGAGGTACTACTTGCTTCTGTAACTAATATTTTAGTCTACTGAGTGTTTTGAAAAGAATGCTAACTAGCCCCTTCAAAATATGGCCACTCATGTGGTGCCACAATCATGAGAATTTATTTTATCACTGGATGTGGAACGCAGTGGTTTCTTTTGTTTAATATGTCATCAGGTAAACAAACACATAGAGAATGAATTTTCTCATAAAGCAAAGAAGTATGCATGGGGTTTTTTACCCATATGGATACAGCATTCCCATTCTGTAGAATGCATTCATTGAACAGATTCATCATACAGGGAAGTAATGACTTGTACTTAAGCAAAGGGCAGCTTTTTTTTTTTTTTTTTTTTTGAGGTTCATTTACTTGGAAACAGCTCAAAACACTTAAAGGTAACTCATTTTAAAGAGATGTAGGCAAGCTCTTAATCATCTTTTATTCTGTTTCCATATAGGGGAAAACAGACATGATTCATATTCTTCTGTCATTAATCACTATTTATCTTCATGTAAAACTAGTGTTTCCAAATTCAGACAACCCAAAACCTAAGTTTTACCCACTCCAGGCCCTTATCACAAATGATTTTGCACTTGTTAGATCTTTCCAGCCCTATTTATCTGTCTTTTGCTTTGGAGTTCTACACAGGTCTGTATTTTTCTCACTGTTTCCTAGTAGACATAGAAAGAATATTATTGTCCATCCACATTAGAATAAACTTGTAATTTAGAAACTGACATTTTAAGAAATGTCTCGCCTATGTATCTCTACTTCGTATCTTCTTCCCTTATTGTTCAGGTTTGTTCACAAATAGGAAAATAAGTATGGCCATATTTATGCAAACATAAGCAAAACCTATGCAGTTAGCAAGTATTTCCATCTTACGCAGAACATTCATTAGTTTTTGGCATTTAACCCAGATTCTAGAGCTAATATTAATTCATTTTATTATCACAAAATTTGCTTTAAAAATAGGAAATACCTCCATCGGTTGTAAATGGTCCATTAGAACCTTCTACACCAAAGTTCCATTATAAGAAGCACAATTAATTTATTTAACAATTTTCAACCATACAGCAGCATACAAATCTGTGGATGGATTATTTGTTATTTATGAGTCCTTGCAGGTAGAATGTAATTGTCATCATTTCCACCACCATTATTCAGCCATCTTCCCAAATTTTAAAGCTTCTTCATTATTTCTGGAATACTGTCAGCATAGACTGAAATGAATGGATCCTTTCATTGAATATATATCCTAAACTACTCTTCCAGACTCTTTGTATAGTTAATGGAAATAAATAACTACCAAGAATTCTGGTTTATGATGGGACAAATCACTCTAGATTCATCTGCAATAGCCTAAAATTTCATGTATGTCAATTAAAACACAGGCAAGGCAGAATCTGACCTCTTGAAATAGGTTTCTGATTTGAAAAACAGTATCCAAAGAGTAACAATCTCTTGATTTTTTTAATTCAGGTTTTTATATGACTACATTTACCAAGCATATGACTAACAAAAAGAATGCCATTCAAAGAAAAGAGAAGGTCCACACTGCTAAGAATATAATATTTTACAACAGAAAATTTTATCTATCATGAAAAATTCACAAGGCCACTTTCAAATCCTAGTAAAAACTTTTTTGGGCCTGAATAAGGCGTGATAGATGATGTCTGTCTCTATTATTTTAAGAAATACTTTTACACTTAATATGAATCATATTACCTTGGACTGTTTCTTGGTATTAATGACAGAATAAACCAGTTAATTTGAAAAATAGGTAACAAGTTTATTTTGAAATTATGATAGATAAATATTCCATATAACTTACTATATGGGGAAGTACTTCTTCTATTTCTGTTTTCCTTGAAGAAGCTGGATGGGATGAGGTCCTACCTCAAATCTCACTCGTGTTTTCACTTCTTTAGAAAGACTTTATGTTGTACTAACGTATTTTTTAGACTAACATTAAAAGAACTAAACTGGGATTATGTAAAAAAAAAAAAAGATGACGTATTGTGATGAAAAGTGCATTTCATACAAGGGGAGAACAATTGTCGTTATTATCTCTGCAAAATAAGACCAGGGCTTTAGCAATTAATAGTCTCTTTAAGATCTTTAATATTTTAAGAGCTATGATATGTAAGTTTATACTACTGTAGCCTAGCAACTTCAACTGTTTTTTAAAACAGTTTGAAATAACATTTCTTAACACCGTAATAAAACCCTGCATAGCTTTCATTTCCCTCTCTTTTGTTCAGGTATGAATATTTTAAAAATTAAAGTAACTAACAGAAACAGTGAACAGAGTATTAACTAAAGTAGTAAGATATATTGTCTTAATTATCAGTAACCTCTCCAGTCTACATGGAAATAAAAAGAAATGGTGAATCAAGTTTGCTTCTAAAACCATTAATATGATTTTGCACTTTTCATACACCTAAATAATTCAATTCCATCATATTCTCAACTCCCAAGACACTAAGTCATTACTTACTTAGTGACAGGTTGTTCCTGGAACAATTCTAAGGCCTCCTCCATAATACTGATCGTTGTTTTAACCTGTTAAAACACCGAAAATCAAGCAATTCATATTCTTCAATGCATGCATTTACACAGCCAAGTAGTGCATACTGGATAGTACTATGCTTTCCTTTAAATCTTGGTAATTTTCCCATTGCAAACAACAAGGACAGGGGAATGCAGCTCCAGTTACAGGCCAGAATGGGCGAGATGAAAACTTCTGGAATAAGCTCAGCTCTGTGAGAGCAGCTCTCCCATTTGGTGCAGCACTGACACACTAGAGGTGGTGCTAGCCTGAGCATAGCCCTGGATTTCCAGGAGGGACACTCTGAAACACATAAACCTAAATTTGCCATATTACCATGGCTGCTTGCATCAAAAATTTCTCTTCCTTTGAGCACCATAATTAACCTCCACCCAGGCTATAATTGCTCTCAAACACAGTTTTGGACTCCTATTGATTATTCACTCCCTTGCTTGGCAGATGAGGTCTGAGACAAACAGCCCTCAGAGTACCTCAGCAGACAGGTTGGAACAAGGCTGTTACTGGGACCAGTCCAGTTCTGTGGGTCCAGAACGCCACGAGGATCTGGGGCAAGCCTGCCTGCCTCCAAGAACAGGAGCCAGCCACACTATGGGTGATGGGGTAGCATGAAACAGCCCTGATTCCTCCCAGGAGTGAGCAGTGTGGGCTTTCAAGAGCACGGGTACCAGTGCACACGAATGTGCGGACACTGCCAGAGGGCACTGCAATCTCGTCTCCAGAAAGACCAGGCACCTGAGGTGACACAGGCACAGGAGCACTGGCTCCAACTAGACCGAGCACCTGAGGTGACACAGGCACAGGAGCGCTGGCTCCGCAAGGACGAGCGCCCGGGGTGACACTGCCACAGGACCAGCATCCGTGCCACCATAGGAGACCGACACCTAAGGTGACACAGGCACAGGGGCAGCTATGGCTGTGCCGGGCACCTGAGGAGACCGGGACACTGACGGCATCCCCGGCGTCCCCGCGGCCGCCCCCTCCCTTCCCGTTACCTGCCGCGTTCCCCCTCCGCTCCTTCGGCACCTGCTGTCGCTATGGCCTTGGTACGAGCCCCGCAGCCTGCCCTGCCCTCACGTCCCGTCCCGTCCCGTCCCGTCCCGTCCCGTCCCGTCCCGCCACAGCTGCTGCCCGTCCCGCCGCTCCCGCTGCCGTCGCCGCGGTAACGCGTAGGGCGGCGGGCGAGGCGGGAAGGCGGCCGGGACAGGCCAGGGACAGGGCGGCACCGGCTCCGTCCAGGAGCTGGGGGGGCTCCCAGGGTGTCCCGGTGTCACGACCGGTGCCGCTCCCGGTGTCTTTTACAAGGCCCCGCGTCCCTCCAGTAGCCGCCCATGGATGTGGAGGAAGCTAGCGTGAATTTCACCTCTGGAAGTACCGCCCAGGGTAAAGAACATGTACTTTGACATAATTTAAGAAATCGACAGGCAAGGTGGTTTGGGTTTTTTCTCCTCTTCCTTTTTTTTTTTCTCTCCTTCCTCTTAAAACACTGTTATTACTAGATACTGAAAAGGCTGAACATTATCCTTTCCTTCCTGAATGACTAACTATGCCTTTGTAAAAGGGCTTCAGATGATTTTCAGATTATTTTGCAAACGGCCTCGACCTGATGACATTTCTCTTTACATTCTTGTGGCCTTCGATCTGTCTTATTCAACAACAAAATGCTTTCAGGAATCATAGCTACTTCAGCTTTTTACAAGAATAATTTCGGCATTTTTGACCCCTTCAAACACCAGTGAGTTTTTCTGCCGGGATGGTACTATTCACTTTGTACTTATTGTTCTGAAATTGCACAGAGCATTTTTGGGATCTACTAGTCTACCTCTGTACACTACATTTTAGGCCTTGTCTCTGTTTTACTTAGTATGTTTACTGAAATTAGCCAACTGAGCAGCATTTTTAATATCAGTTTTAAGGAATAATTTATTTGGTTTCTACATACTGTGCTGAGGCAGATGGCTTTCATGTTAGCAGAAATGCTGTTTCAAGCTATGAAATATGAAAAATACCTGCTTAAAATTATATGCAGAGTTTCAAGAAAGTCACAGGATCACAGAATAATTGGTTGGAAGGAACCTCTGGAGATGATCTAGTCCAACCACCCTGCCAAGGCAAGGTCATGTAGAGCAGGTGACACAGGAACTCCTGATAAAGCTTGCTTACTCACTCTGGAAAATAACAGACAATTTTCCCTGGTAGCCTTTCTGAAAGATTACTAAAATATTTTTATTTTTGATTTACACTTCTTTCATGGCTGTGTGTCATTTCAGGGGTATCCTAGGAATACCGATCTCTTCTCTGACCAGTGACAGAACCTGAGGGAATGGTCTGAAGTTGTGTCAGGGCAGGTTTAGGTTGGGTATTAGAAAAAGGTTCTTCACCCAGAGGGTGGTTGGGTGCTAGAACAGGCTCCCCAGGGAAGTGGTCACAGAACCAGGCCTGACAGAGTTCAAGAAGTGTTTGGTCAATACCTTCAGGCACATGGTATGAGTCTTGGGGATGGTCTCCTGTGCAAGGCCAGGAGCTGGACTCAATGACCTTTGTGTCTTTTCCAACTCAGCGTATTCTGTGATTCTTAGCAGCTGTTGAGTGAAGGCAGGCGAGTGCAGAGCTGAGATCAGTGGTGAGGTGAAGAGCAGTGCTGTCACCAACACAACCCAGTTGCGCAGCACCCATCCAGAAGAGCAGGATGGAGACAAGTATAGTGACTGGGCCCCACCACGGGCAAAGGATGGCCAGCCCAGCACATGGTGACAGGCAGATCTGAGGGGACTCCAGAAGCCAAGTCAACAAAACTGGGATCAGTGAGGTGTGGTGCTGAGCACAGGCACAGCTACGGCATTATTCAGATAGGGCTCAGGGGCATGGCCCTGAGCCAAAATGCTGCTCCTGAGCTGAGGCCATAGGCTCTCAAAGCAGCATCTCACACCCCTGTAGCAGCCTTGACCCCCAGTTATGGCTGCACCATACCAGAGGTGGCCTGAGGACAGGTAGCCAGGCACCTAGGGAAGAGGGGAGAAAGTTGTGGGACCTGTTGTCACACTCAGAGCCCTGGAAACATTACATTCTGTAATACTTTATTACACTTTTATTATTTACTTACTGTAAAAGAATTAGTGTTTCAAATATAATTTCTTCTAATTAAAATAAGTTTGGGAATTTTTTTTAAATAGTGAAATTTGGGATGATTTAAATATGTAAGTTCAGGATGATTTGAAGTCTTATGTACTAGAAGTAATTTTTAAGGTAACTTCTAGCAAATTTTCATTTGTTCTTCTGCTGCCACTGAAGTAAACTTTTCATCCACATTTCCCATGCATATATTTTAATTTCCTTCATGTCTCATCCTCTCTCAGTGGTAATCAGTTATTTAGAATTTTAACTTCCATCTGTCATGTACAAATAGAACTGGGAGGAGGGCAACTTAAAAAGTACAGAAAAACAATTTTTAAATTACCTATCAACATTTCAAAGCTTTTTAGAAGGACAATTCCACTTCCACTAGCCAGAGTTGTGCTTCTAACCCTTTGATGTACATTCAAATACCTCATTCATTATATTAGAAAAATCCAATATCAAATTGATGACCTTTCCTATCTGCTTTAACTCATCCACATCATTTCTTGACTAGACCTTCCCTTATGAGACTTAAAACTTTTATTTGTGACTTTAAAGAACATGCTTTACACATGCTTTGCAAGTTACAACAGCCCACAAAACAAACAAACAAACAAACAGATTATTTTCAAAACACTTTATAGATTAAAATAAATGAAAAGCTATAAGTGCATTTCTGCAGGAAAAAAAAAAAGAAAGTAGATGAGGGCAGGTAAGGAACATAGCAGAGCATGAACATATGTCAAAAAAGACAAGGTACAACACCAGTGGATTTATAAAAACAAGGGGGACTAGGCATTAGCTAGGAAGATGCCTTGCAGACAGATCTAGACAGATTGGAGCATTGGTAATGATTAATAGCATGAAATCTAATGAGTCAAAATGCCAGAATCTATACTTAGGATGGTGAGAGTTTGGTACATTTCTAATACTAAAGCAATAATAGACAATTTAATGTGGCATATTTTTAGAGCAGAATGAAAGTGGAGGCATTAAAAGAGCAGCATAATGTAGATGCAATCTAATTGATAAATGATTATATACCTACTGGTTATCCTTCCTAGATATTTGTTACTTTAACTCTTCAAGATGTGTGTTGGTTTTGTAGTATGATATGTAATGGCAGATAAAAACTAAATGTGTTTGTGTATTTAAATACAGTTTATATTTACAGCATATATTCACACCTCATTTTGCAGTATCAGATGACAGATTTGATTGAACATTTTGTTGCAGTAAGCTCAGTGTTGCTCTCATTAGGAACACTAATTTCTTTAGCATAAGAACCACATGAGTAAGTGATATTTATGTGATAGACTCATAGCAACTCTATGAGTGTTTATTGTTTGCATTCTCTATGTTAGTTTGACTGGTTATGAACATGCCAGCTTAATTTACAGAATTTA
This sequence comes from Pachyramphus minor, assembly GCA_013397135.1. Lineage (NCBI taxonomy): Eukaryota > Metazoa > Chordata > Aves > Passeriformes > Tyrannidae > Pachyramphus > Pachyramphus minor. The sequence continues at coordinate 1,016,652 of VYXB01005748.1, forward strand.
GAGAAAGGAAAAGAAATAGCTCAGTATAAGCCATCCATCAACAACAGTGCAGAAGTCACTGAGAGACAAACCTATGCAAAAAAATCCTTAAGACACAAGCAATAAGAGAAGAATGACATTTTTAAAAGAACTTTTGCAAGAGGGATTTATGCTTGTGAAAATTAGATGGGCATAAAATGTGCTTGAAGATTTTGAAAAGGCCTAACTAATTTACTGGTAGGAGTGGATTAATCCTAACATAAGACAGAGAGGAAGAATAGTGTTTCTAAATGATTAGTTTCTAGTTTAAACTGAAAACTACTCTTTTCTTAAGCAGCCTATGAAATCACTGAAGGGAAGAAGAGAAAGAGTTTGGATTTAGTAGGATTTGCCAGGTAAACCAATTGAGATGTCATACTGTAGGCTGGAACCTAGTCTAAAAGTGAAGAATTGTAAAAATCCTGTAAGAGGAAACTTGAAAATTAAGGATAGTGCTCCGGGAGAATGCTGAAACGAGATAAAAGTACCATTAGACCTATTTTTGTGACAATTACAAGTTAGTGTTTCTGTGTCAATCTCTAAGGATGACAAAATATAATCAGAGAATCATTGAGGTTGGAAAAGACCCCTAAAGTTCATTGGGTCCAACTTCTAACCTAGCACTGCCAAGTCCCTAAGCACTGTATCCACTGCTTCCCTGTGCAGCCTGTTCCAGTGCTTGACAATCCTTTCCATGAAGACGTTTTGCGTAATACCCAGTCTTAACCACTCCTGATGCAATGTAAGGCCGTTTCCTCTCCTATTGTTTATTAGTTGGAAGAAGAGGCCAACTCCCACCTAGTTATAACCTTCCTTCATGTGGTTGCAGAGAGTGAGAAGGTCCCCCCTGATCCTCCTTTTCTCCAGACTAAACAGTCTCAGCTCCCTCAGCCACTCCCCATCAGACTTGTGCTTTCAGCTCTGTTGCCCTTCTCTGGACATGCTCCAGCACCTCAATGTCTTTCGTGGAGTGAGGGGCTCAGAACTGGACACAGTGTTCGAGGTGGTGCCTCACCAGTGCCAAGTACAGGGGGACAATCAGTAACCCTGGTCCTGCTTGCCACACTATTGCTGATACAGGCCAGGATGCCATTGGACTTCTTGTCCACCTGGACTCACTGCTGTCAGCCAGCACCCCCAGGTGCTTTTCCACTCAGCAGCTTTCTGGCCACTCTGCCTGGGATGTTGCGTGAGGTTGCTGTGACACAAGATCTTCATTGAATGTTATCTATATAATGCTAGATATTGTATGCACAAAACAACAATCTGTTTTTTAAAGTTTTCTGCTTATATTTTTCTGGAAACTCATAATAGCATTACTGCAACATCTTTTAGTATGGCATAGTCTTTCCTTTGTAGTTATTGCTACTGAATCATAAAAATATTCTATGGTTTAACAGCATGTGAATGGGTTCTAGTGCTTTATAGCCAAGAATATTTCTGGCTTAACTTCTTTTTGCTTATAAAATGAAATAGTCTGTTGTCTATGATCTTGTTTGCAATTAAAAAAAGAGCAAAGACTCTTCAGATTTCATCTGTTGCTATATAACCTGCCACAGTTGCTTCAGTTGGTATATTGTGCCACACCAGCATAAGGATTTATTAAAAATTATCCTGGTTAAAACAGTCAAGTTACAGAAAAAATGTAAGCTCTCTAGAAGCATGAATTTAATTTGTAACATCTGAATGGATTACAGGAAACAAATTGTGCTTTGTTTTCATCTTGAATTTAGATTATGATAAGTCTAAAATATAACTTTCAATGGCACAAAATGTGAGAACAACTGTAGAAGCTACTTTTGTCACATTCAGATTTGATGACTGAAGAGTAGAAATCCTGCATAGATTCAAGATTTTCTTTTTTGAAGCAAGCACATTAAGTGAATATTATGTTGAAATAACTTGCAGAGAAATAATTAACAGTACTGACATTTAAGGTGTCAGCCGGGGTTTCAGTGTTAGCAACTGAGGAGATGTCATGGGAATCCACATTGCTCACTTGCATAAGAATGTATTCATATAGAATGCAACACTGTATTGGTTATATTCAGATGATATTTTCAGATTATGCTTGGGTGATCAGGTACTCTGCCATAAGTAACTTTATTTCTTTTAGCTTTGGGTTCACTGTTTAGTTTTCTACTCAACTAGTAATTTTTAGAATTAGTATTGGAGTACAGTGGTAGAGCAATTAAAAAGTGTTGCTGTGTTGTTCTATAGAAATTCATCATGAAGCTTAATCCATTTGGCTTGCCTGGCAAGGTTAAGTCCCCATTTTAACTTGACTGTAAAGGGGTATTTGGTCAGTCAGACTGGAGACTCAGAGGCACATAGGATACTGGCTATGTCACTCTCTGGCTTTTCTCTATAAACAGAAAACAGCTTTTTTTCAGTCTAACATTTAAACTTAACCTTCTGACCATGAGAGTCGTAATTCTATTTAGAGAGCAAATAACAGCATCACAACATTTGCTTGCTGTCTTTGACTTCTGCAGACAGTTGCTTTGAGCATTTACATGCCCAAGGCAGAGTTTGGGCTGAGCAAGTACTGCACCTACTTGAACATCAACTTCTGCTTAACAGTTAGCATCTTACAGTGATGAAATTTCAATTAGTGTGAGTGCTCCTTGCAGGGCAAACTGCATCCAGAGATATAACAGCAACAGCAGCCATGGAAACTTTGCTTCAGCTTTCTGGTAAAAGCAAAAGCAAGCAAAGATTTCCTATAGAATTTGAGCTAACAGAAATATTTTCTACAGGATGAAAATGAGGGTTGCAGTGCTCTCCCATTCTTCATCAGAGTAATCATATTACTTCTAAGGGTGGAGCCTTAATCCTTGACTTTTCCTCCCAACGTGGACATGACCACCTCATAGGACTACATTACAACTTTATTGCAGGCATCACTAATTATTGTAAGTACTAATAGCGTAAGTACTATTCTATTATCCAAAAGGTTAACTGGTCAGACAGATATAAGACATGGTCAGTTTATTTTTTATTTAGGGTAGCTGATGAAATTAGTGGGGAAAAATGTGCAGGACCCATGAGGAAAGACACAGGCATATGTAATACAAACACACACAAACACAGACGTTTCACCTGAATTACATTTGTTTTGAATGTTTGACTGGCCAGGGCAAAAGATTCTTGGAGAGGTATTCTCGAATATTCAATCTCCCAACTCAGTAGGTGCAGCAAGAAAAATACAACAGCTGAGTCAGGCCTTTGCTCTTTTATGGCTTTGGGATAGCTTGCCCAAGTTGCTGCTGTGCATTTCTGGGCCATAAATCAGAGTTCTCCTCAAAGCAGTGGCTCTTGCTGACCTCCCTGCCCGAACCTGACTGAGCCAATTTGGGATTGAGGGCTTAGTTTTTCCTCACTGGTACATTCAAACCTGCTGCCTTCCGTTACTTTCTGGTTCCAACCTGACCCTGATCAGGTCTCAAGGCAAAGCAATGAAGATACCAATGGCAAAGCGTATATCCAGGGAAGGATTTTCTGATTCTTGTGGACATTGTCACATTTTATGTTTATCCCGTTAATAACTGGCCAGAGTTTGAGCCTGTTTTTCAAAAAAAGAAAACAGGAAACATCACTATTGAATTTCATGAACTTCAAGCTCTGAAGTTTGAGAATTAATATTCTAAATCATCCTTTGGATTGTTCTTTCTAGGAAACAGCCATGTTGTTTATTTGTGGTGTGCATGCTTTAGAAGCTGATACCGTTGATGTAATGTGGTGACAAGAAAATAGGAAAGAAGTCAGCCCTGGTTTTATTTGTGTCTCTGGCCTTTGAGCAATGAGATTCATTTTCTGTTTGCTTTCTCCTCCCTGAAACTCAAGACTTGAGAATGAAGATCGTCCTGTAGCAGTCCATTACAGACATCATTGAGGTGTGTGAGAAACACCAGAATTAAGAGGCTGAGAAAGGACTAGGTAGATAAAGAAGACAAAGTAGATACAGAGCACATGGTGAAGGGAGTTGGGAGAACAGTACTGTGCTGTAAAGTAAGACGAATGAGATTCTGTCAGTAAGGACCCACATCACCTTTGTATATTTGGAGCTGTTTGGGATTCTAGTTGCTTGCTGATGCTGGGCAAAAGAGCATTTGAAAGAGAAATTGTATCCATAATACAACATTGATACTTTTTGGTCCAATTTTATGACATACCTGTGTTCCTTAATTGATTGTCAAGTCCATCCTGTATACAAGCCTATTGCCATTCATGGCTCCCTTGCTTCGCAGCAGGAAAGGATTACAGGTTCAGAGAACTGAACAAAAACAAAATGGAGAATCAGTCTTCCTTTCAAACTTTTGCAAGAGGCATGAAGGAGAAAGTTGGAATGTAATTTCAGAACTTCATTAGCCACTCTTGTAATGTGGCACTAAAACCAGATGTACTGTGGACAAAGGTTGGCAGAGAAGATTTTGGTTCGGTAGGAACTTTAGTCTGAATATTTCTGAATAACTAAATAAGACGGTTATTGCTAATCACTAAATTATTACTAATTACTTATTACCAATTACTAAATAACATGGTTGTTACTGTGTCATTACATAACATGACTATTGAGTAATGTAAGAGCCACCGTGGAATTGTTCTCTAGTGATCCTCTCATGATCTTGAATATTCTTCCTCTGCCTTAAAACAGTTCCAGTTCCATCTCTTTAAAATCTTCCATATCCTTCACGGCTATCTTGCTCATTCTTGTTTAGGACCATTCAGATAAGAAATTACCTTTAACTAGAAGTGGTGTATTCTGCCTCCTCTACCATCTCAGGAAAGGCTCCATTTTTGTTCCATTTCTGCTGCTGCTTACTTTTCAAATTCAATTGTTGAATAATTAAATTATTGACTTTTAGAGTTGCCTAATCATGTGCCATAAGCACAGGGATTTGTGTATGAGACCAGTGCCCCAAATGTTCTTGTTTAGTCTCCTATTCTAGCTGGTTTTGCATTCTGGACTAATACCTGATTGCTGCAATCTATGACTGAGTGAATATACTTTTCTTTATGAATAGCTTGTCGATGTCCTAGGATCCTCTGGGACAAAAGCAGCTGCATACATATAAGGTGATATTAGTATTTTCCATCTTATCAGAGAAAGTCCACAGCTGGGGAGATATTAAAGCAATATTTTCAGCTCTCCATGTTCCCAGTAGTTTAAATTGAAAAACCAAATATAAAATTGCAGACTAAAAATAGCTTCCCCCTGCCTCAATTCATGATATTATAAAGAACCTCCTACATTACCTCCTTCTCTCAAAGCCATAATGATCTTAAAAGGCCAATTCTAATGATCTTTATATTCAGTCTAGATTTTATTAACTGAAACAGGGTCACTCTTCTGAAGATTTTCTTCAACAGGAAAATAGAGCTCACTGATGTGATTTTTGGATCTTTGTCCAAGATTTTCCTAGTTTCACTTCTCTGAACCAAGAGGTTCTTCTTCCTACATAGTGTATAGAGCAGTGAGATAGGGCCAGACAAATCTACATTGTAGAAATTTTTCCTAAACATTTCATGCTTTGTGCCAAAACCGTGCGCTTATGTCAATGCAACTATTCAGTAGGATAATTGATCATCTTATTATCTGAGGATACTTTATGGCAGTGGATTTGAGGCCTTCTTATATATGCTTACTGCAAATGCAGAAGCTATCTAAGCTGAATTTATAGGCATAACTTTTAGCAAATAGAGAAGTAGGGCGGTTTTTTGAACTCACGAGTTCTGGACTCAACTCTAAAATTTGTCATAGGCTTCATACACTTTTCAGCAAACTATTTGGATTAATTTCCATATATGGAAAATTGAAATAATAATAATTATATTCTCATTTGTTGACCGATCCTTTATCTCTGTGTAAGTGACCCTAAACATTTCCTGTTTGTTGTGCATGCAATATATAGGAAAAAGGGTCCTGGCTTGGTTAGCAAGTCCTGCCATCCAGTAATTCTCTTGACTGGGATTCGATAACTCAGTGTCCATGACATCAATTATTCATATACATTTGTCATTCACAGGTTGTTCTTCTTACTCACTTCAGCAAAAGTGGTTTAATGCAGTTTCTTCTTGCCTGACAGAAGAGGATAAAACTAAGCCAAACTAACATTTCTGTTAATATGCTGTAATGAAAAGGCATTCTGCATTCCCATCCTGTTTTCTGCTGTGGTTCAACACATTTCATTGCTCATTTTATGACATGACTGCTAGAGTTGCCCTGAAATCAGAGAGGTTACATTCAGATTTTCAGAATTGGTTGGGTATTAGAAATTTTTATATGGCTTTTAAGCACTACTACATCTGAAAATTAGGTGTTTAACATAATTTTGATCTATTTATTTAAATAATAATTTATTTAAATAATAATTTATTTCTGTAGAAACGTTGAAAATGTCTTTGTTGCAGGTTAGTGTCTTTGTGCTAAAAATGAGCCAGTTTTTACTGGTTTTGATGGTTCTTGTTATAGAGTGTAAAGGATTTTTCCCACCAAGTTTTCTACTGAAAAAAATTCCACAGATCAAAGCATTAACTGACATGCTGATAAAATTTTTTTATGTTCTCCTTGCTTTTTGTCAAACCTGGGGGGAAAAAAAGCTTGTGTTCTTTTGAGGTGTTGAATTCTTTATCAGTGCATAGAGAATAACCATATTTGCAAAACTGCAGAGTGCTTTCTAAATAGACTCACAACATTGCTGTCCTTTCCTTAAGTTTTGGGAAATGAATGTTATGCTTTTTTTTTTTTTTTAAGACACTTCCAAGCCACATGGCTAATCATCTGTTACTGCCACATGGAGCCAAATCTGCGAACGTTTCTGTTTCTGCCTCCTACATATTTTCAGGGTCTAGTAGGTTATTTTTCATAGTTACAAAACTTGACATGTGTTGCTGTACAAATGGTAGATTTGGAAATATCTTCTATCATTTTTACTGTGTACTCAGGCTTACAATTCTGCATCATTCTCACTGTCTGGAAAGCCAGTTATTGTTGGTATATGTTTGGTATGTGCATAGTTTGTGTAAGGTATAGTGTGTATATTTGGTGTAACAAAGAGTGAAGCAGCCTAAGACGAAATCTTTGAATCAAAAAGAGGATTTTACTCAACTGCATTTGAAAAATGCCTAAAGGAATCACTGATCAACTGAGAATACACTATTTCTGCATTAGGCAGTTTCCTGTTACAGCTCCCTTTTTTGTTATCTTTCATTTTGCATATTTAACCTCTGCACTATTAACTTCAGTAAAGACAGATTACCTCTTGCTACTAAGGATTTTCTTTTTTTTTCTTTGTCTACTGCTATTAAGGATTTTTCCCAGGCCTTATCATCCTTTGTACCTCAATATTCCCTTGCAATGAGATACATGGCAAAATAATTTTGTAGCTGTTTACACAAGGCCAAGCATAGATTTTAATACTGTTTTATAGTCCTTTGGAAACAATTTTGTGAATATTTTTTATCTTTGTCAAGTAAGCTTCAATTATGTTATTTTAATTTCATTAAACATCCTTTCTATAGCAGTAGGTTCTGGATGTCAAGTTGTATTTTAGACTTTTTAACAAGATACTGTCTAGTAGCTGGTTCATAGTAGTAGAGAAGTTTCATAGTAATTTCACGGTTTTGTTTTGTTGGTTTGTGATATTGATATGCAACAAATGGGAAGTAATTTAAGCTGGTTTAGCCCTCAGTTAAGGAAGCTTCTGGTAAGGGACTCTTCACATAGAAATTTTATAAGTTAAGGAGATGAATCACACAATCATAGAATCATACTATAGTTTGGAATGAGAAGGAACCTTAAATGTCATCTAGTCCAACCTTCCTGAAAGAGCAGTGATATCTTAAACAAGATGAAGATGGACAAAGGGGATAAAAAAAGATTGCAGTGATGATAGGCACACTGTGTATTCTATGACTTTTTTTAACTGTCTTTTTGAACCCAAAGTAAATGATATGTAGGAAGTAAAGAAAAATATAGACAAGCTGTGAAATTTTTTCAGTTACATTTTATCAATTTTACAATATCTGTGGTCCATAAAACCATGTTTGGTACATATTTACGTTTAAGTTACTTATACCTTAAAATCTACAGGTAAGGTAAGTATCTAGATGTCATTTAGGTGTGTAACAGGTTTCTCAAAATCTGGTTAGAAATCATGCTACTTTTCTATGATTTTAGGTCAAATGAAATTAATCAAAGTCTCAAGACCTGTAAAGGTCTACATAGTACTTGTTTACAGCTGAAATTTCTGTCTTTCTGTCCCTTGATAGTCCATGAGAAGAGACTAGCGTTTCTAGGCCCACTTCACCTCCTCCTAATTTGTATAACTAAAATGAGGTTGTTGAAACTTTCCTTTAGGGTCCCTATTTCTGTCCAATGACTATAAAGGAAAGTTACCATGCCTAGTTTGCATAGAAAACTGTATATTGTGTGTCTAAAGCTAAGCAAATGGAATTTTAAACTCAAGAATCACTTTTTACATCAATGTGATACTTTTCACCATCTAAAGAAATTAGAATAGCAGAAAATACACAGGCAGTTTGAATATACAGGCCTATTACTTAATGTGACATTTCTTTCTTTAAAAATGTTACTGCTAATGAAATGATACAGAGAAGCTTGTCAAAGCAATGTCTCAGAAGGTGAGAGATGTTATTTAATAGAATTTTGATTCTTTTACTTGCTGTTTTCTTCTTCTAAAAGACTGCTTTTTGAATACAGTTTTGAATGTGGGAGGGATGGGAAGCGATAAGTACTTAATACCTGTTTGAAAAGTAACCATGTGACATTTCTAAGGGTAGTTATTCAAGTGTTGTTTATTTAGTTTAACTGTAGAGCACTGTAACATCTCAGAGACATCCCAAAGCCAGATGATTATAGACATTTTATTTCTACACATTTCATTTGGAAATCTAAGGTGGGGTGTTTCTAAATAGCAGGTCATGAAGGAGAAGGTTTTTTTACTTGAAACTTATTTTTTGGATGACTTACACATAAGTAATTCTGATTAAGAAGTTAGTACTGCAATTATTATTGTATGACTTCTTTGGTATTCTTATAAAATTTTCAGACTTTTTTTCTGATGCTTTGAGGAATTGTTGATAGTTAGACATGGAGTGTTTGGCAAACTTGGTATTGGTTGCTTTGAATAGTAGAGATCATATTCAGACATTGGTATTTCTAGAATACCATTTATTCTCAGAGAACAGTGATTTGTGAGTGGAAGAACCATATTTTCTCTTTAAGTAAAAATAACTTTTAGCTTTTATATTCATTATACTTCACTGTGGAAGCTGAAGGTTTTATTCTTAGTTTATAATTTTGAATGAAAGGAAATGTCAAACAAAGCTAGCAGAGACTTCTACAGTTCATTGTTCTTTGTATATCTTTAGTTGTGAATTTTCAGTAATAACTGCCAGTAGGATCACTGACTCTCTTTCTAGTATTGTTGTATTATTGGCAGATCTTTTGCCCAGGTTGCAGTCATACCAATAATCAGTGGCTTAAATAATTCTGTCCTAATCTGTAGATTCTTTTTCAAGAATCCATATATTACACGTGAGTATTCTTCTAACATCTTGAACAATCATTATCTTCTGCAATACTATGGATTAGCTTTTACTTTTGGCGCAAAGTTAACGTGAGTATATGCTGGTTGCCTCAATGATTATTCCTCTGTGACTGCTGTGTTTATTGTCTAAGAAGCTTTGTGTTATTTTTTGAAGTTCTGTAACTACCAATAATGCAATGGTACCTGCCTCTAAATTATTTCTTTCTCATCGGATGTGTTCCTCTGCTTCTGATAATTTTCCTTTATGTTTATATATGTTAGCAGATATTTCAGTTGTCTTATGGTGTCTACTATAGTACCAGACATCAGTGTTTAGGCAGCCAAATCCTGCCTTTTTCTGCTTGTTCTCAGCAAACAGAACCAACAGATTTTTTTCTCTTCTGGAAATGAGAGAAAATGATCATTTTGGCCTTCTGATTTATGTCCTCTACAGATCCATGGTTTAGCCTGATTTTCTAGCATGCTATGACTACCCTGAAACTCATGCACCAACCTTCCATCCCTTTTCCTTTTCCATTCAGGAAGAGTGACTATGTTTTATAATGCTCTTTCCTTTGGGCAAGTGTGTTACAAGGAGAAGAGAAAGCTGTGTATCTTGTGCATAGTAAGTTAAGATTTGTTTTAGATATGTAATATTTTTAGAGATTTTTTTCCTGAAACTTATTTTCACCTTGAAAGTCTGTGATTAATTTACGGCACTTTTATTTTTATTATTTCTTTTTTTCTCTCTCTGTTTTTCACTTTGTCCCCTCCATGCTATCCTTATTTATTTGCATTATAGTGACTCCTACAGAATACACGCAGGATCTGAAACCTCATTTATCAGACATCACAGAGATCCCTGCTCTAAAACTTAAATCAAGAAACAGAGAATACAGAATCAGAAGGCATGAACTATATTCCTAGTTAAAAATTCAGATTTTTTTTTCACTTTGCTTATATATGACAAACATCATAGGAGCTATGATATATTTAAAATGTATACTTTTTAGCAGACTATTCAACCTGACCCCATTTGTCAGTTACCCTTAGATATCTTCTGCTTCAATAATACTAAGTTCTATAAACTTAGCATTTTCTTAAGGCTTTCTTAATGAGAAAGTAGGGCTTTTAAAAGAGAGTAGAATTTATATTTCCTTTGATTTTAAGGTCTGTTATCTTTCTTCACAGTAATGTATTCTAATGTAATTGGAAATGACTGATACTCATAATTCTACAGAGGATTTTGGTTTCCAGAGCTACATAGTGTTTCTGTGGAAACCTTGTGCTTTTTCTTTCAGTCCTTTGCAATAGTAAGTTTTCTGTAAGACCAAATTGCTATTTTATTTTCTGAGAATGAAGCATTCATCATGTTTTACTGCATCTTAATTTATGAACACAGTCACTTTTGAAGAAATTAGTTGATTTTTCATTGATGTTTTGTCATAGAATCACAGAAATGTTTAGGTTGGAAAGGACGCCTTTAGATCAAGTCCAATGACAGTGTTGAAGCAGGGTGAGAGAAAGCAGATGGGATTTCATGTTTTTTAATTTCTGCCCATTGCCTCTTGTTGCCTCAGTGGGCACTAGTGTGAAGTCTGGCTGCCTCTTCCTCATTCCCTCTGAACAGATACTTACACACATTGATCAGATTTCCCTGAGGCTTCTCTTCTCCATGCTGAACAGTCCCATCTTTCTCAGCCTCTCCTGGTATGAAAGTTCCAGTCCTTTAATCATCTTTGTTGCCTGGTCTGGACTCACTGCAGTAAGTTCATGTTTGTCTTGTACTGGGAAGCATTGGACTCAGCACTCATGATTAGAAAACTTCAGAAAAAAACAGATTTGCTAAACGGATTTTATCCTTCCAAAGTTTAGAGGATCTCTGGTAGGGTGCACTTTCTATCACTTTTATTGGAGCTTGATCAAGCTACTGCGTGTAGAAGAATTGAAAATTAAAGAAACTAGAGTGAAAAAAATAAAGAGAGATGGATTCTGCAGAAGAAGAGGACATGCTCTGATGAGAGGAAAGGAGTCTTGCATCCTGATCCTCATTGCCTGTCTTTGTATATTTTATGACTTAAAGGCTAAATGTCTTTCAAAAACCTTCTTATCATTAGATTATAGAGCCTATCATATAAGTATACCCATAAAAAGAAGAGGCAGTGTAATGGTACAGTGCATCCAAAGATTAGACAAAGGCTTGAAAGAAAATCACAGCTAATTAGTATTAGGGTTACCTGGAACCTGCTGGTTTGAAGTCTTGTTTTATCCAGAAAGGCTGTCTGGATTTCTTCATGTTACGTGGAGAAAGTGTGCAAATACCAGGCAAATGTCTTTGAATGTGTGGGAAATATTTCTTCATTACAAGTCATTAGTCTATATTGCCACCCAGCTGTGATCAAAGAAACTAGGATATTACAGGATTGAATGTTTTACTTTTGCTTCTGTTCAAGAAGCAGATTACAGAGTATGCTTTATTTGCAGCAGGAGAGAGTATGAACAGACTGCAACAGGAAGGAAGAAAACAGGCCATTTGTAGCATTAATAGCCACAGTCTGAATTTGTAAAGAGAATTTCCTCAAAGGACACAGGGGTTGTGGGGATCCTTATCCTAAAGGGCATTTTAATTTAACATGATAGCTGTCTTTTGCTGCCTCTTTTTTTCCCTTTCATTTGAAACATATAAGCTGCAGCCCAAAACTTTAGTATTTATTTACATTTTCGTTTTACTAAGTCCTAAAAGCATCAAAATATCTATTCACTGTGGTTTATAGTGGACCAAATTGTGTATTTGTACATGTGAGTCTATGTTCAACACTGAATTAGGGCTGGAAGAAATAAATTAACAAATGCTTATGATGAAATGCATACTAAGAATATGGTAAAACTTGCATCCAGTTTCCAGGTTTATGAACATATATAATTAGAGAGTATAGAGCAAAAAATCATTATCTGCAATTGATAAGTACATAAAGTAAGAAATACAAAATAAAGACAATTATGCATGCATGTTTTACTTGTAGTTTTTCTTCAGATTTTTAGGTTTTTGAAGCTACAAAGAAAAAAAAAAAGAAGTTGCTGTAGATTTTACCACAGCTGCAGAGCAGAAGTTGTCTTGGAAAAGACCTCTGAGATCATCAGGTCCAACACTTGATCCAACACCGCCAGAGTTACCAGACCATGGCACTGAGTGACACATCCAGGGTCATCTTAAAAACCTCCGGGGATGGTGAATCCACTGGAACAGCCCATTTCAGTGCCTGATTATTCTCTCTGTAAAAAATTTTTTCCTAATATCCAACCTAAACCTCCCCCGGCACAGCTTAAGACCGTGCCCTCTTGTCCTTCTACTGGTGATATGTCAGGATCCCCAGCACAGGCAAATGAGTCACACTGGTTCAGAATTTTTCTGTGGAAATATAAAAAGTAATTTATCAAGGAGCTATGAAGTTTGAAAGTGGATGCAAATGGTAAGCATGGGCTGTGTTTTTCCAGAGGAACATTGATTCTTTTTGTTTACGTTTGTGATGATTTCCCCTGAAAATTCACTTAACCCTTGCAGGAAATACGTGCAAGTAGATTTCTAGATCACATACTTTTCTAGTCTTCCTCGAATTTAATTTCTTAAAAACAGAATGTAAATTTATAATTAACAAAGGATTGAAAGTAAACTCTGTTTCTGGTGATCTGCTTTTCAGTGTGGACGTTAGAATATTGTGTCCCTCAGGAGGCTGAATGCGTCTGTGTCAAGGGCTACTCTGAAAATGCAACGAAAGTCATAAAAATGGGCAAAATAGAATGGTTACAGTTTTGTGAATTCAGAAACGCAACATATAGGAACCATGCTGAGTGTTTTATAGCACTTTCTGGACATGTAAATTGATAAAGTTCTTTCACTTGTACTTCTGCGAGCTCTGCACAGCAAGAGGCATTCCATTCCTTTACTGCCATTGATAAATGAGTTGAATTATTAGGGCTGAAGACATCAGAAACAGAAAGAACTTGGCATGATTATCAAATAAATCTGTAGCAAATTTTAGGACAAATAACAGCGTGATCTTTCAAATATGCTGAAGTAAACAGCTTGCATTAGAGGCACCAAAGAGACAATAAAAGTTGGATCCATACAGTGCCATTTGAGGTTTCTTTTCAGAATATTAGTTTTCAGAATATTACTGCCCTTCAAACACTATGACTGTATCACAGTTCAGAGATGAATTGTGAATGTACCAGAGGGCAGATGATATTGGATATGAAAAGAAATGTGAACTCCAGAAAAGAAGTAATGCAGGTCAAGTTCTGTTTCAACAGGGACTTTTAAGGATTTAAGGGTCTCTTCATGCCCAGAAGAGATCACAGTTTCCAAATACCAAACTGGTTATGAAGAAGAGGAGTGCATAGACATCTGATAATTAAAATCACAATATAGGGTAGAAGGAGTCTACAAATATGTTGAAGGTTTGGCGCCTCCTTGGTGCTATAAGCCTTCATGCCTGGTGAGGAGAAAGAGAATTCACACTCCTTCACACTCCTTTGCTCCAGGATGCACTGCCTTTTCCAAAGTGGCATGTTCATATTTTGGAGAAGAGAACTTTTTTTTTTTTTTTCATCAGGTGGGTTGGAAAGGACCTCTGAGATCATCAAGTCCAACCCTTGATCCACTACCACCACAGTTACTATACTATGGCGCTAAGTGCCATATCCAGTCTCTTCTTAAATACCTCCAGGCATGGAAAATCCACCACCTCCTTGGGCAGCCCATTCCAGTGCCTGAAATGGCTGTTTTTGTAGTTACATATACTGAGTAGCTCGCTACTTGTCATCAAAATTACATTCATTGTCTCTCTTTTCCCTTCTAAAAATTTGGCATAAAATGTTTCCTATGATTACTTTGCATTTCCTCCCATTTATTAGTCATATCCATTGTTTCTCTCCTTTTTTTTTTTTTTTTTTTACCTGAGAACAGGTTCAATTATTTGCAAAGTGTTGCTGGAGTGCCTAACAAAATGAAGCTGAGGCACTGCAGTGTTTCTGCAGTACTAGTGAGTAATAGTAGTTCTGGTAGTAATAGAAGGACTGGTTTGTTTAATAAATTTAGAGGGGAATTGGTTTGGCTGACTTAGAGAAGAGTGAATGCTGCCTGACATTTTCCAAGGGGACGTCAATCATACTGTCTTCCTAGAAAAAATAAGCAAAATAAGGGAAAAATAGAACTACAGACTATTTAGTGCCCTTGGGGCAGGGAGAATATATAGCTGCTACTGTGAAAAGGTGTGGGAGACTGGGGTGCACAGAGATGTTAAACGGCTATTAGATATTAGAGGCTGTCACAACAATATATTGGGCATCTCAATATCAAAGCGACATTCTGAAGAAATTGGAAATAACACCTTTCTGTTCTTACAGGCATACTTTAAAAAAACCCCAAAACCACAATACTAACTTGCTTCTCTTGATTTTTTCTTTTTTTTTCTTTTTTTTTTTCCCAAAAAATATAAGGATCCAATTTAATAATAATGACTTTTTCTTGAAAACTTTTCACTGAAGGAAGTTTAAGACTTCTGTGATCTATTTGCTTAACCATATTAAGTGGGCCTCTGAGAAGCAGTGGAGAGATGCCCAAGTGAGCACTCAATGAAAGCCACTGATCTATTAATATAACTCTATACAACTACTTTGCACATTAATTAATGTCAGAAGAGACAAAGCAGAGCTGGACAAAACCTACTGCATATATTCTGCTAGGTGGACAAAACCCATTCATTTTGGAACCATAATCTGTTCCCATATGCTGTAGATCTGTTCCTACCTGCGATAATCTGAATAGTTTAATATATGGGATGAAGCATAATGGTTCAGTGTCAGCAAGACACATAGGGGCACATGGAGGACAGGGAGGTGTTCTGCCTTAAAAATCCTGCCTGACCAAACCAGTGGCTTTCTACCATGGAGTGACTGTATCAGTGGACAAGGGAAGAGCTACATTTAAACTGGTTAATTTCTTCTGATAGAGAACAAAGTAACTGTTCTCTCCTGCCTGCTTCCCTCCAGTTGATTTTGTGATAAGGAGACTTCACTATGCTTGGTTTTGGACGTAAGCTTGTCTTTCAGGTTTTGGATTTCCCTGTCTTTCTCTCCAACAAGATGGTTGTGTTTTTCTTTTTCAAGGGAATGTATTTTCTATCTGGACTTTTGTTGAGCCTTTGACATGGTCTCCCACAACATCTTTCTGTCAAAAATTGAAGAGGTATGGATTTGATGGATGAACTATTCAGGGGATAAGGAATTGCTTGGATGATCACATCCAGAGAGTAGTGGTCCCTCGGGGGTCTGTGTTGGGACCACTGCAATTTAATATTGTCGTTGATGACATAGTGGAAGCAAGTGTACCCTCAGGAAGTTTGCAGACAAAACCAAGCTGAGTGGTGCAGCTGGTACACCTGAGGAACAGAATGCCATCCAGAGGGACCTGGACAAGCTTGAGAAGTGGACCCATGGGAACCTCATGAGAGGCCAAGTGCAAGGTGCTTCACCTGGGTTGGGTCAAGCTCTGATATCAATACAGGCTGGGGGATAAAGAGTTTGAGAGCAACCCTGTAGAGAAGGATTTGGTAGTACTGGTGGATGAAAAGCAGGACATAACCTGGTAACGTGTGCTCGGATCCCAGAAAGCCAAACATATCCTGGGCTGCAGCAGGTCAAGGAAGATGACTTTGCCCACTCTGGTGAGACATCCAGGTCTGGGGTTCTCAACACATGGAAGACACGGACCTGTTGGGACAGGTGCATAGTAGGGACATGAAGATGATCAGAGGGATGAAGCACC